>JARQOD010000002.1:233398530-233457228 GCA_033576555.1 Oophaga sylvatica
CCTTGTGGCGATTTCTCTCTTTCGATAACGAGCCGGGCCCCTTTACTTGCTGTGAAGTTGTTATCTAATGGCTGTGTTTCCAGCCGCGTTATCATTTGGTGGCAGCACTGGCAGGTTCGGAGCAGTCGCCCCATGAAGCAGTCGTGTTTGGGCTACCTATTTTGGCGGGTTTTTTGTGAGAGGTGGAGTAGGGAGGACTGGGGCATGTTTGCCAGCTGGTCCAGTAATTGTGTGTGCGTAGGTGTTGTATAACGCGGTGACATCTGGAGCATAACTGTGACTGGTGCGTTTAACCCTTGCCAAGCCGGCCCCAGTATAACACCTGGTTTGGTCATGGAGGACACCCCTTCCCCAATGGCGCACACTGAAGGCAGCATACAGCCCCTTGTACTGTCCGACGTCATGATAGCGCCACTAATAACCGGACAATGTGAGGGCTGAGCCCTGCTGTGACCGCGACAGTCTTGGTGGTGTGTGAACTACACGTGCGCTCGCTGTATCTAGAGGTTCCCAACGCTTGTGCACTGTTCTGATCTCATTCCAATTTTTATTCAACTGACTGCGCCCCTACTTGTATGTTTGAGGAAAAGGTGTGTGTAAATGGTGTGGCTTTAAAAATGGGTGTGGCTTACAAATGGGTGGCTTAAAAATGGGTGTGGTTTTCCGACGCACAAACACAGAACCTGTTGTTAACAATTTGAATCCCACCCCTGAGATAGATCAAGTTCTTGTTGTCGGTAAGGACCACAACTTGATGCTTGGCTCCCTCCAACCAATGTCTCCACTCTTCAAACGCCCACACTTCATAGCCAATAATTCCTGATTCCCCACATCATAATTAAGTTCAGATGGGGAAAATTTTCGAGAAAAAGAAGGCACAAGGGTTAATCTTAGAGGTTACCGGATCTCTTTGAGACAAAACAGCTCCTGCACCAATCTCAGAAGCATCTATCTCCACCTGAAATGGGAGAGAACATCAGGTTGCCGTAGAACAGGAGCAGAAGTGAATCTCCGCTTAAGCTCCTGAAATGCCGAAACTGCCTCTGGAGACCAATTCACCACATCAGCGCCCTTGTTGGTCAAATCCGTCAGTGGTTTCACAATACCAGAAAAATTACATATGAATTTACGGTAAAAATTAGCAAAACCTAAACATTTCTGAAGAGCCTTCAAGGAAGTGGGCTGAACGCAATCATAAATGCCTGAACCTTGACTGGGTCCATTTTAATAGTGAACAGAGACAAAAAATCCCCAAAACAAAATTTTTTGTACGCCAAAGAGACATTTCGGTCCCTTACAAAGGATTTTCTTTCAAAATCCGAACATGTTCCACATGAGAATCCCAGTCATTGGAAAAAATCAAAATATCGTCCAAATAAACGATCAAAAACTTGTCCACAAAATCCCGGAAAATTTTGTTCATGAAAGATTGGAAGACAGAAGGGGCATTGGTGAGCCCAAAAGGCATCACTAGGTGCTCAAAATGCCCCTCAGAAGTATTAAACGCCGTCTTCCATTCATCATCGTGCTGAATGCGAATAAGATTATACGCCCCCCTAAGGTCAAGCTTGGTAAATCAACTAGCACCTTTCACTCTGGAAAATAAATCAGAAATCAGGGGTAACGGGTACTGATATTTAACAGTGATTTTATTAAGGAGACGATAGTCAATAGATGACCTCAATGAACCATCCTTCTGGCCACAAAGAAAAATCTGGCACCTAAAGGTGAAGAGGATGGTCTGATATGGCTCTTCTCCAATGACTCTTTGATATAAGATCGCATAGCATCATGTTCAGATACAGATAAATTGAAGAGCCGACCCTTGGGAAATTTACAACCGGGCACTAATCATCCAATCATAACTCCTGAGGAGGCAAGGACGCAGACTTTCTCTCACTAAACACATCAGAGAGATCAACCAAATAGTCAGGGACATCCTGAGACTGGGGAGAGGTAGAGAAAACAGGAGTGTCACTAAGAACACATTGACAACCCCAACTAAAACAGACACAGACTTCCAATCCAGAACAGGATTATGGGTCTGCAACCAAGGAAAACCCAGTACAATAATGTCATGTAAATTATGTAATACCAAAAATTTACAATTCTCTTGGTGGTCCGGGGCTACCCGCATTATCACCTGGGTCCAAAACTGGGGTTTATTCTCTGCTAAAGGGGCAGCATCAATACCCCTCAAAGGAATAGGAGTCCGCAGGGGTACCTTGGGAAACCACAACATTTGGCAAAGTCAAAATCCACCAGGTTCAAGGCTGCTACTGAATCAACAAAAGCCTTAGCAGAAAATGAAGGTAAGGAGCAGATCAAGGTAACCGTCAAGAGGAATTTAGGCTGTACATTGTCCAAAACAAATGAGTGAGCAAAACATTTTTCCCCTAGGGCAGATGGAAATAGTATGAGAGGTGTCCCCACAAAAGAAGCACAACTTATTACGCCTTCTAAATTCTTATTGAACACAGACACCTATGTATAATCTGTGCTCAAAGACCATAGGTCAGTGATGGCTAACCTTGGCACTCCAGCTGTTGTAAAACTACAACTCCCAGCATGCCCTTGCAACCTGCAGCAGTTGAGGCATGCTGGGAGTTGTAGTTCTCCAACAGCTGGAGTGCCAAAGTTCGCCATCACTGCCATAGGTGGTGTGCTGAACAAGATATTAGTTGCAATGGATAAAGTATATGTTATATAGTGTAGAGCATTAGTGATGCAAAAAAAAAAAAAAAAGGAGGTATATCTGAAGTATTCAGTTACCTGAATGTATAAATGTCAGGAGCAGTGATTCCCCGTATGATGAGAGGATCAGAGGCACTCCAGAGGTGCAATAGATGGCTTCCTTGTTGTATATGATTAGAAAGTTCCACTGCTACCCTTCTTAGCTCCAAGTAGTCCAATAGGGAATGGCAAATGTGCCGAAAAATCTGTAATAGAGAAAGCAACAATAATGAAGGTGCTGTCCCGGCCGGTGACATGCGTCTTTGATGTATCCTGCCCCCGTTGTAGCAAGACGCTCTGGCAGCGTTACTGGAGTAAAAGCCGACAAGGTGCAGAGGTTTCTCACGTGACCATGACGTCACGCAAGGTCTCACAGGTCCTCCTGCACCTTGTCGTCTTTTACTCCAGTAACGCTGCCAGCGCGTCTTGCTACAACGCTACATTCAGGTAACTGAATACTTCAGATATACCTCCTTTTTTTTTTTTTTTTTGCATCACTAATGCTCTACACTATATAACATATACTTTATCCATTGCAACTAATATCTTGTTCAGCACACACCACCTATGGTCTTTGAGCGCAGATTATACATATATGTTTGTGTTCAATATTAGATTTTATATTTGACAAACTAAGTGGGTCTGTCTTTTAATCTTGCTGCTAGAGACCTATTGTGTTTTGCGCCCAGGTTTTTCCTCACGCCTTCTAAATTCTTGCCGTTGAGCCCTAGAAACAACCCTATCACACTGCATGGGCTCAAAGGTTTGTTTGAAAGGCAACGCCGCCTCTCGCATAGTTTTACATTCACGTAAACGTCTGTCAATTTGAATAGCTAATGACATAGAGTTGTTGAGAACAGAGGGACAGGAAATCCCACCATAACATCTTTTACGGTCTCTGCCTGACCTTTCTGAAAAAGAGCCGCTAGGGCATCATCGTTCCATTTAGTAAGGACTTCCCACTTTCGGAATTTCTGACAATATAACTCTGCAGCTTCCTGACCCTGGTTCAATGCCAATAAGGTTTTCTCAGCTTGATCAATAACATTAGGTTCATCATACAACAACCGCAGAGCCTGAAAAAACGCATCCACATTAGCCAAAACAGGATCCCCAGGTGTCAGGGAAAAAGCCCAGGGAGGGTCGCCGCCAACAGGGAGATGACAATTTTAACCTGCTGCACCGAGTTCCCAGAGGAATTAGGTTTCAAGGCAATAAACAATTTACAATTATTCTTAAAGTTCAAAAATTTAGACCGATCCCCAGAAAATAAATCAGGAATAGGGATCTTAGGTTCTACAGTAGACAACTGAGCGAGATAGGCAGAAATTCTCCGAACTTCAGCAGTGAGCTGCTCAACACGATCAGACAAATGCTTAGTCTCCATTGAAGAAAAAATCCTCCTACGGCCCCCAGAGAAAAAGAGGAAAAAAATATAAAAAATTCTGACACTTTTTTTTTTTTACTATTCTTTCCTTCTTTAGAGTACCCTAGGCTGGTGATTCTGTTATGATTCGGTAACCGAGGAGGATAATAGAGAAATAGGCTAGGCAACCAAACACCCAGAGAGGTTAGTAACTTAGCAGACCCCTAAACTGACAACACAACTAGAAATAGCCGTGGGACGTGAGCCGCCCTCCCAGAGCAGTGGGGTACTCGGATCCGAGCCTATTAACTTCTATGGGGGATGTCACGGCAACACAGCTCGGTCCGTAGCCCTTGGTGCTCACCCATAAATGTGGGATATTTACAGGGGAATTGAATGTTGGTATGGGATTCGTGACACCACCTGTGGTACCTGGTCAGGGTGACCAGCGCTGCGTGCAGATCCACTGAAGGGTTGGTGTTGTGCAGCTATAGGTGTTAGGCCTCCCACAGGTGAGGCTGAGTCCTTCAGGGCAAGTAGATGTGGGGGGATGCAAGACGCAGTGTGACCCGGCAGTTAGGAGTAAGAAGATGGACACACAACACAAGTCACTTTGGGTACCTTTACTGAAGATGTTGCAGGCACTCCCCGGAGCACTGTAGGGTGAAGGGTGCACATCCAGATTCTCCCAATGAGTAGGTGTGTGGCCTCCTGTTCCTTGCCTTTCTGTAATTGAAGTCCTGGCCTGCATGTAGCTGGGCCTAACTTAGTCTCTGTCCTGCACCTGGCTGACTTTGTGGTTGGACCTTCTCCTGAAGTACAGTCCCTACTTGCAGCGTCCCACTTTCCGGACTCCTCCTGACCCAGTTACGTATCAGCTCTGTGGTGGTCCTAGGACCTATAGTCCTCCAGGAACTCCTTTGTTCTAATGGGTCGTGGAGAACCCTATAGGCTCGGACCACGGTGTCCGGTAAATACTTGTTGAGGTGAGCCGTTAAGGCTCTTCTGCCTCTTTTACTTCTCTTTCCGCTTGCCTTCGCCTACTCGGGCCCTCACACGATTACACACACTGGTAGTTGGTGGGTTGCCTCTTCGCCGCTCTCAGAGCGTCGGCACGCTTCTGGCTCCCAACTTGAGCTATGGAGTCCCTCACTGCAAACTCCACTCGTCTGCTCTGTCTGCAGACTACTCACTTGTCTCAGCTCTGACTAGACTGGAATGGATTCAACTCCACTCTACTAGACTCCACTCTATTGAATTGAACTGCTCTGCAGTCTCTCTGCTGCAGACTGCAGCCTTCTGCTCTGCACTGCACACTGCACTCAGCAGAACTCTAATCTGAATCTGAACTCTCTTCCTATCTTCACCCTCCTTTTATATGCCTATCCGGCTCCCTCTGGTGGTCTTAGGGGATGGGTGAAGGTGTGTGTATGCATTGGGACCTCTAGTGGTTAAATCCTTCAGTGCACCCTTCCAGGAAATGTGGAATCCTAACACCACTGGGCTCCACAGACATACCTAAGATGCCCTAAACGCCTTGACACAGCCAAAGAGTTAACTAAGCCTAAAGAGAGAAAGGTGAAAGCTAAACTGCCCCGAAGTAGAGCCCCAAAGGAATAGATAGCCCCCAAACATATATTGCCGGTGAAACAGATGAAGTACAAAACACAGGCAGAAAATAGAATAAGCAAATGCTGGGGCCCAAACTGTCTGGATAGAACAGGACAGGAAAGGATACTGTCTGCAATTCCGCAAAAACCCTAAGAAAAATTCCAACACGTCTGATATGCAAAAATACTGAGGCCACATGACCTCTCCACCACTAAATAAGAAGTCTGGTGTGAACTGGACGCAAAACAACAGATACTGAAATAACAGTGGACTAGAAATACAGAAAAGACTGACATAAGCTGTGGCAAAGGAAAACAGAGTCCAGCACAGGTCCCAGCAGGGGACCTGGCTGAACTCACACCAGCAAGGCAGAGAATAGAGAAAATCAAAATTGAAAAAATGCCACAGATTAAAACAGACAAAAAACTTGTCTGAGAGATGCAGGACAAAGCAGGGAGCAAGCAGACTTCTAGAAGGCTCAGGAAGAAAACCAAATCACCGGTGACAACTAAGGGAAGGCTGCTCACTTAAATCTCTCCAGTCTGTAACACCTGATCTCCAATCATCCTCTTCAGGTGATTGACTTTTGTCAGCCAGACCAGCTCCATTACCAGCAGCGACCACCAGAGGGAGCCCAAACTCAGAAGCCAGATCAAAAGTGTTCACAACAGGATCCTCTGCCATTCTTCCTTGAAGATCCTTTCCAGTTCCATCATGTTGGATGGTGAATGTTGGTGAACAGCCATTTTCAGGGCTTTCCAGAGATGTTCAACTGGGTTTAGGTCAGGGCTTTGGCTGGGCAAGTCAAGAATGGTCACAGAGTTGTTCTGAAGCCACTCCTTTGTTATTTTAGCTCTGTGCTTGGGGTCATTGTCTTGTTGGAAGGTGAACCTTCGGCCAAGTCTGAGGTCCAGAGCACTCTGGAAGAGGTTTTCATCCAAAATATCTCTGTACTTGGCCGCATTCATGTTTCCTTCAATTGCAACCAGTCATCCTGTCCCTGCTGGTGCTGCCTCCACCATATTTCACTGTTGGGATTGTATTGGGCAGGTGATGAGTAGTGCCTGTTTTTCTTCACACATACCGCGTAGAATTATCACCAAAAAGTTCTATCTTCATCTCATCAGACCGGAGAATCTTATTTCTCATTGTCTGGGAGTTCTTCATGTGTTTTTTTCAGCAAACTCTGTGTGGCCTTTCATATGTCTTGCACATATGAAGGACTCCGTTGGGCCATTCTGCCATAAAGGCCCGACTGGTGGAGGGCTGCAGTGATAGTAGACTTTGTGGAACTTTCTTCCATCTCCCTACCTCATCTGTAAAGCTC
Source organism: Oophaga sylvatica (assembly GCA_033576555.1). NCBI lineage: Eukaryota > Metazoa > Chordata > Amphibia > Anura > Dendrobatidae > Oophaga > Oophaga sylvatica. The sequence goes on from JARQOD010000002.1 coordinate 233,405,568, forward strand.
AGTCACAGAGATCTTGGGGTTCTTCTTTACCTCGCTCACCAAGGCTCTTCTCCCATGATTGCTCAGATTGGCTGAACGAACAGGTCTAGGAAAACTTCTGGTGGTCTCACACTACTTCCATTTAAGGATTATGGAGGCCACTGTGCTCTTAGGAACCTTGAGTACTGCAGAAATTCTTTTGGAACCCTGGCCAGATCTGTGCCTTGCCACACTTCTGTTTCTGAGCTCCTTGGCCAGTTCCTTTGACCTCATGATTCTCATTTGGTCTGACATGCACTGTGAGCGTGAGGTCTTATATAGACAGGTGTGTGCCTTTACAAATCAAGTCCTATTAGTTTCATTAAACACAGCTGGACTACAATGTAGGAGTAGAACCATCTCAAGGAGGATCACATGGAAATGGACAGCATGTGACGTAAATATGAGTATCTGAGCAAAGGGTCTGAATACTTATGACTATGTGAAATTTCATTTTACTTTTTAAATAAAATAGCAAAAATTTCTAGATTCCTGGTTTTTATCAGTCAAGATGGGGTGCAGAGTGTACATTAATGAGAAAAAAATGAACTTTTTGGCATTTACCAAATGGCTGCAATGAAACAAAGAGTGAAAATTTAAAGAGGTCTGAATACTTTCCGAACCCACTGTAAATGCTGCTAATGAAGAGATGGAGTCCCTTCACGAACTCCAGACATGGGAGCTTACTGAGCTACCACAATGAAAAAGAAATTGCAAAGCTAGGTGAAATTCTCAACCAGCACTTTAAGACTAAGGACCTTGGAAATGTGACATATTATTTGGAATCTAAATCCAGAGAGAGGAAGATGGGAGTTTTCTTCTTAACCAATGGTCTAAAATTTCCGCATTTCTAAACCATTTTGGAATGTCAGAAGGCAGAGGTGCGTCAGCACCATTGGATCCATCCTACTTAAAGTTGGAAGGTTGGAAGGAGAAAAAGATCTGCTACACAGCAATGAGAGTTACAGACAAGCAGTGGGGGCGCTACATAGCAACCACAACTCATCCGGATATCACAGCCACAGCTGGAATTCTCTGCTGACGTGTAAGCAAGCCACGCCAAAGAGACTGGAATGCAATTAAGAGAATTCTTCAATATCTTAAAGAAACTCAAAGGCTAAATCTTAAGGTATCTGCATCAGGAGATCTCACTCTCAGAGGTTATGTGGATGCAGACTGGGCTGGATATTAAAGTGATTGGAAATCAGCAAGTGGTTACTTGTTCAAGTTTGGAGAAAATTAAATTTCTTGGTCCAGCAGAAAACATTTGTCAGTCGCATTATCTTCTACAGAAGCAGAATATATTTCTGCTGCTTATGCAAGTCAAGAAGTAATTTGGTTGAAACAACTTTTGGAAAATTTTAGCAAGCCATTAGCTCAACCAACAGTTATCTATGAGGACAACCAAGAATGCATTAACTCCTTAACCCCCAAGGGTGGTTTGCACGTTAAAAGACTGGGCCAATTTTTACAATTCTGACCACTGTCCCTTTATGAGGTTATAACTCTGGAACGCTTCAACGGATCTTGGCGATTCTGAGATTATTTTCTCGTGACATATTGTACTTCATGTTCGTGGTAAAATTTCTTCGATATAACTTGCATTTATTTATGAAAATAATGGAAATATGGCAAAAAAATTTCAAATTTTTCAATTTTCAAACTTTGAATTTTTATGCCCTTAAAACAGAGAAATATGTCACACAAAATAGTTACCATATAACATTTCCCACATCTTCTTTACATCAGCACAATGTTGGAAACAAATTTTTTTGTTAGGAAGTTATAAGGGATAAAAGTTGACCAGCGATTTCTCATTTTTACACCATTTTTTTTTAGGGACCACATCACATTTGAAGTCATTTTAGAGGGTCTATATGATAGAAAATACCAAAAAGTGACACCATTCTAAAAACTGCACCCCTCAAGGTGCTCAAAACCACATTCAATAAGTTTATTAACCCTTCAGGTGCTTCACAGGAATTTTTGGAATGTTTTAAAAAAATGAACATTTAACTTTTTTTCACAAAATATTTACTTCAGATCCAATTTTTTTATTTTACCAGGGGTAACAGGAGAAATTGGGCCACAAAAGTGGTTGTGCAATTTGTCCTGAGTACGCTGATACCCCAAATGTGGGGAGGAACCACTGTTTGAGCGCACGGCAGCCCTCGGAAGGGAAGGAGTGCCGTTTGACTTTTCAATGCAAAATTGGCTGGAATTGAGATCGGACGCCATGTTGCGTTTGAAGAGCCCCTGATGCGCCTAAACAGTGGAAAACCCCCAAAGTGACACCATTTTACAAAGTAGACCCCCTAAGAACTTATCTTGATGTGTGGTGAGCACTTTGAACCTCCAAGTGCTTCACAGAAGTTTATAACGTATAGCCATAAAATTAAAAAATCATAATTTTTCCACAAAAATGATTTTCTCGCCCCCAATTTTTTATTTTCAAGGGTAACAGGAGAAATTGGACCCCAAAAACTGTTGTGCAATTTGTCCTGAGTACGCTGATACCCTATATGTGGGGATAAACCACTATTTGGGTGCATGACAGAACTCGGAAAGGAAGGAGCGCCGTTTGACTTTTTCTCGTGTTTGGAGAGCCCTTGATGTGCCTAAACAGTGGAAACCCCATACAAATGACACCATTTTGGAAACTAGACCCCTCAAGGAACTTATCTAAATGTGTGGTGAGCACTTTGAACCCCCAAGGGCTTCACAGAAGTTTATAACGTAGAGCCATAAAATTCAAAAATCATATTTTTTCCAAAAAAATGATCTTTTCGCCCCTAATTTTTATTTTCCCAAGGGTAACAAGACCACATAAGTTATTGTGCAATTTGTCCTAAGTACGCTGATACCCCATATGTGGGGGATAAACCACTGTTTGGGTGCATGGCAGAGCATGGAGGGAAAGGAGTGCCGTTTGACTTTTTCAATGCAAAATTGGCTGGAATTGAGATCGGACGCCATGTCGCATTTGGAGAGCCCCTGATGTGCCTGAACATTGGAAATCCCCCACAAGTGATGACATTTTGGAATCTAGACACCCCAAGGAACTTATCTAGATGTGTGGGGAGAACTTTGAACCCCCAAGTGCTTCACAGAAGTTTATAATGCCTTGGGCGTGAAAATAAAAAAAATAATGTTTTCCACAAACATGATCTTTTAGACCACAATTTTTATTTTCCCAAGGGTAACAGGAGAAATTGGACCCCAAAAGTTGTTGTTCAATTTGTCCTGAGCACGCCGATACCCCATATGTGGGAGAAAACTACTGAATGGGCACACATCGGGGCTCGGAAGGGAAGTAGTGACACTTTGAATTGCAGACTTTGATGGAATGGTCTGCGGGCGTAATGTCGCGTTTGGAGAGCTCCTGATGTGCCTTAACAGTGGAAACCCCCCACAAGTGACCCTATTTTGGAAACTAGACCCCCCAAGAAACTTATCTAGATGTGTGGGGAGAACTTTGAATCCCCAAGTGCTTCACAGTTGTTTATAAGGTAGAACCATAAAAATAAAAAATCATATTTTTTTCCACAAAAATGATATTTTGCCCCCAATTTTTTTTCCCAAGGGTAAAAGAAGAAATTGGACCCCAAGCGTTGTTGTACAATTTGTCCTGAGTACGCTGATACCTCATATGTGGGGTAAACCACTGTTTGGGCTCATGGCAGAGCTCGGAAGGGAAGGAGCAGTTTGACTTTTTCAACTCAGAATTGGCTGGAATTGAGATCAGACGCCATGTCACGTTTGAGAGCCCCTGATGTGCCTAAACAGTGGAAACCCCTCAATTCTAACTCCAGCAATCACCCCAACATTCCCCTAACCCTAATCCCAACCCTAACTTCAATCAATTAATTTGATTATTCTATTTTTCCCTAACTAAGGGAGTTATAAAGGGGGGTTTGATTTACTATTTATAGCTGGTTTTTATATCAGTTTTTTTATGATTGGCAGCTGTCACACGCTAAAAGACGCTTTTTATTGCAAAAAATAGTTTTTGCATCACCACATTTTGAGAGCTATAATTTTTCCATATTTTGGCCCACAGAGTCATGTGAGGTCTTATTTTTTGTGGGACAAATTGACGTTTTTATTGGTAACATTTTTGGGCACATGACATTTTTTCATTGCTTTTTATTTCGATTTTTGGGAGGCAGAATGAACAAAAACCAGCAATTCATGAATTTCTTTTGGAGGGGCATTTTTACTGTCCTGCTTGTGATAAAATTGATAAAGTATTTTTATTCTTCGGGTCAGTACGATTACAGCGATACCTCATTTATATCATTTTTTTATGTTTTGGTGTTTTTATACAATAAAACCTATTTTAAATGAAAAATGATTTTTGCATCGCTTTATTCAGTGAGCTATAACTTTTTATTTTTTTCGCTGACGATGCTGTATGGCAGCTCATTTTTTGCAGGGACAAGATGATATTTTCAGGGTACCATGTTTATTTATATCCGTCTTTTTGATCGCGTGTTATTCCACTTTTTGTTCGGCGGTATGATGATAAAGCATTGTTTTTTTGCCTTGTTTTTTTTTTTAAGGGGTTCACTAAAGGGGTTAACCAGTGGGACAGTTTTATAGGGTGGGTCGTTACGGTTGCGGCAATACTAAATATGTGTACTTTTATTGTTTTTTTTATTTACACAATAATGTGTTTATTGGGGAAATATTTTTTTTTTTATTTATTTATGGATTTTTAAAAAAATATTTTTACACATTTATTTTGTTATTTTTACATAACAGGCAGGCAGTGCAGGAGGCTTGCTAGCGCCTGCTCTCAGCAGGCACTGACAATCCACCTCCCTGCAGGACCCGGAAGGACCCCGCTGCCATCTTGGATCTGGGGGCCTGCAGGGAGGAGGCCCTTGGAACAACACGATCACATCGCATTGCTCTGAGGGTCTCAGGGAAGTACGCAAGGAGTAACCTCCCAGCGTGATGCTTCCCTATGCCGCCGGAACACTGCGATCATGTTTGATCGCAGTGTGCCGGGGGTTAAAGTGCCGGGAGCAGTGAGACTACCTCTTGAAGCTCATCAAGAGAATGCCAAGAGTGTGCAAAGCAGTCATCAAAGCAAAAGGTGGCTACTTTGAAGAACCTAGAATATAAGACATAATTTCAGTTGTTACACACTTTTTTGTTAAGTATATAATTGCACATGTGTTGATTCAAATTTTTTGATGGATTCAGTGTGAATGTACTATTTTCATAGTCATAAAAATACAGAAAAATCTTTAAATGAGAAAGTGTGTCCAAACTTTTGGTCTGTACTGTACATTATCTTGGGCTCTTGAGGACCACATTAAAAAGCTCAGGTACACCTGAGCTGTGATGGAAAGGATAAAAGGGAAAAAAAACATGAATATAACCAAATAGAAGGCACAGTGTTCACATGGAAATAAAGTGCCATAAATGCAATATTAGGAACACCTAACAGAAACAATTACCGATGGAGATATGAAGTAGACAAATACAGCACTGAGGAAATGCACTACCGTGCAGAAAATGGAGCGCTAACATTGCCCCAGATGGAGCGGTTCAAATAGAGGAGCAAATGAGTACATTTTGGAGTTCTCACGCCGCTGACCCGGAAATACGTTACCGGAAGTGACGTCCCGGGACTCAGAGGAACATAAATCCTCCCCCTGTGTGTGGCCTGGCCGGCCAGTGCATGTTAGAAAGGGTACCCCTCGCTACAGGAGACCTGGAAAAGTGTTCCCGGAGGAATACCCAATAGAAAAAAGGAATGTTGGAAGCACACATGATCTATAAATACAGAGATTGCATTTATTTCTATAATGTACAGAAGAATAAACATCATAATGAATTGAGACCACAGGAGAGGGGGTCTGAATAGGAAAAGAGGATGATATATGTCTCCTATGATGTAAAAAAGTGTTATATATATACAGTACAGACCAAAAGTTTGGACACACCTTCTCATTCAACGATTTTTCTGCATTTTCATGACTGTGAAAATTGTAGAATCACACTGAAGGCATCAAAACTATGAATTAACACATGTGGAATTATACATTACACTTTACAAAAAAGTGTGAAACAACTGAAAATATGTCTTATATTCTAGGTTCTTCAAAGTAGCCACCTTTTGCTTTGATTACTGCTTTGCACGCAGAAAAGGTGAACGGATGGACTCTACATGCCTAGTTCCCACCGTGAAGCATGGAGGAGGTGGTGTGATGGTGTGGGGGTGCTTTGCTGGTGACACTGTTTTGGATTTATTCAAAATTGAAGGCATACTGAACCAGCATGGCTACCACAGCATCTTGCAGCAGCATGCTATTCCATTCGGTTTGCGTTTAGTTGGACCATCATTTATTTTTCAACAGTGCAATGACCCCAAACACACCTCCAGACTGTGTAAGGGCTATTTGACCAAGAAGGAGAGTGTTGGGGTGCTACGCCAGATGACCTGACCTCCGCAGTCACCAGACCTGAACCCAATCAAGATGGTTTGGGGTGAGCTGGATCGCTCACCTCTTAAATTTTGAATAAATCCCCAACAGTGTCACCAGCAAAGCACCCCCACTGTCACGGGTGTGTCGCGGCGGAGATCGTCGCGATTGCACACCCTGACTTCGCACAGCTGAGTTTCTGGTGCTGGGTGTTTTTCGGCACTGAGGGAGTTAATTCTTTCTCTCTCGGTGCTGGGCTGACCAGCCTCGCCCAGCTGCGATTGATGTTTTGTTAATTAGCTTCCTTCATATACCTGCTGGTCTGCTGGGGAAGTTGCCGGTGAAAGCATTCATTCAGACCAGCAGAGCGGATCGTTTCTGAGAAGACTTAAGCTAAGAGTGCCTGTTGTGGTTTTTCCTCTCCTCGCTTATTGTTTATCTCCTTAACCTTTTGTGTTCCTCTGTAGTGGAAGTGTTGTATGCAAGGCTGTGTTTTCTTTACCCCTTGTCTGTCTCGTTTGTCTTAGACTGTGTGTAAGCTGTGACCTGCCCATTCCCTGTGGTGGTAATCAGGGTCCTTCTCAGGACTAGATTACAGTGGTCAGGGATCTACAGGAGACAGGGTTACGCTGGCGGCCTGGACCTCTGTACCATTAACAGTACCTCCAGGTAGAGGGACTAGTCAGGACCCCAGTTCAGGGTCAGCATAGACCCCGGTCCACCTCTATCCAGAGACAGCGTGACACGTACACAGTATTGACCCACAATACATAGGATATTATGTCAGGTAAGACATTGCTGGCAGATACTATGTATACATGTTGATTTTCTCTATTATATGAAATTTAGAATGATGTCACATTAGATATAGGTTGCTATCTTTGAATATATCTGTTATACGTCGTGACATTTTCACCGGCCACTCTAAAGATTCTCCCCAGCCACCATGGATCCAGTAGCCCATTTAGCTCAGCAGTTGCAGAGTTTGTCCATGGAGCTGACGGACGTTAAATCCAAGGTTTTGTACCCCCAGGAGCAAACCAGATTTGAACCTAAAGTAGCTCTCCCGGACAGGTTCACTGGTGGGCGGGACAAGTTTTTTACTTTCCGGGAAGCATGTAAATTGTATTTTCGGCTGCGGCCGCAGTCGTCGGGGAGTGAGGATCAGAGGGTGGGAATTGTCATCTCGCTCTTACAAGGGGACCCTCAATCCTGGGCGTTCTCTCTCCCCCCGGGCTCCCCGGCTCTCCAGTCAGTGGACCGATTTTTTACAGCCCTGGGTCTGGTATATGATGACCCGGATCGGGTCTCCCTTGCTGAAATGAAGTTACGTAGGATACAGCAGGGAGATCGTCCGGCGGAGGAATTTTCTTCAGAGTTCCGTAGGTGGGCCACGGATACTCAGTGGAATGACCCGGCTCTTAAGAGCCAGTTTTGTCAAGGTTTATCTGACAAATTAAAAGATGTGTTGGCTCAGTATGATTCTCCCCGTCACTGGAGGCCGCTATGGCTCTTGCTATTCGCATTGATAGACGGCTTCGGGAGAGGTGTGGAGTAACTCCGCCCCCTGTGATGACTCCACCTCCTTCTAAAGTCCCTAATATTGAGGTTCCCCTGGTTTGTTCCGAGGAACCTATGCAGTTGGGAGGGACATCATTCCGAGGGAGGGGATCGGCGGTGCGCCGCAAAACAAGAAGGTGTTTCTTCTGCAGGAGAGAAGGACATTTTATTGAGGGGTGTCCATCCCGTACTGTACTGAGCAAGAAGTCGCCGGAAAACTATTAATCCCAGGTTGTGTGGTGGACGACAATCTGGGAGTATGTATTTCGTCCCCAAGTCCGTCTCAGTTTCTCGTACCAGCGGAGGTGGTGGTAGGTACGAGAACTGAGAGGATTTCTGTTCTTCTGGATAGTGGGGCCGCGGCTAATCTGGTGGACGCTCGGTTTGCCCAGGTGCAAGGTATGCAACTGAGTGTATTGGCCAAACCTATCCCTATATTCTCTATTGACGCCAGGCCTTTTGGTCAAGGTAGCTTTGTGCAAGCCGTGCATAACATAGACCTTCGAGTGGGGGCAATACATAAAGAACTATTGTCTTGTTATGTGTTGGAGGGCCTTCCCACTCCTATTGTGTTGGGACTTCCTTGGTTAACTAAACATAACCCAGTTATTAATTGGCAATCCAGAGAGATAAGCCAGTGGGGTGAATTTTGCAATAGTAACTGCATGAACACGGTCATCGGTACGGTCGTGCCTAGAACCTTACCTCCTTTTCTGGAGGACTTTGAGGATGTGTTTTCAGAGGAAGGGTGTCAAGAATTACCTCCTCATCGCGCATATGACTGTGCTATAAAATTGCTTCCTGATGCTAAGTTACCAAAATCTAGGTTATATAACCTTTCTGGTCCTGAGAGGCAAGCTATGAAGGATTACATTTCAGAAAGTCTGGCCAAGGGGCATATTAGACCTTCATCTTCCCCAGTGGCCGCGGGGTTCTTCTTTGTGAAGAAAAAGATGGAGGCCTACGCCCTTGCCTGGATTTCCGTGAGCTTAATCGGATTACGGTCCGAGATCCGTATCCGCTCCCACTTATTCCTGATCTCTTCAATCAGATTGTGGGCGCCAAATGGTTCTCTAAGTTGGATCTCAGGGGGGCGTATAATCTGATTAGGATTAAGGAGGGGGATGAGTGGAAGACGGCGTTTAACACTCCGGAGGGACATTATGAGAACCTTGTCATGCCTTTCAGTCTGACTACTGCCCCGGCGGTGTTTCAACATTTTGTTAATGACATCTTTCGCCACCTAGTGGGACAGTTTGTTGTCATTTATCTAGATGACATCTTAATTTACTCGCCGGATCTTGTGTCTCACCAGGAGCATGTGAGACAAGTGTTGCAGATCTTGCGAGAAAATAAACTGTACGCCAAATGGGAGAAGTGTGTATTCGCTGTACAAGAACTTCAGTTTTTAGGATTCTTGGTGTCAGCCTCCGGTTTCCGTATGGACCCTGGGAAAGTGAAGGCTGTGCTTGAATGGGATCGGCCAGAGGATCTTAAAGCACTGCAGCGTTTCCTGGGGTTTGCTAACTACTACCGGAAATTTATTCGGAATTTCTCATCTGTTGTCAAACCTCTCACTGACATGACAAAAAAAAGGGACGGATTTTTCTAGGTGGTCTGACAAAGCTTGTCAAGCATTTTCCTCCTTGAAAAAATGTTTTGCTTCAGCACCCATACTCATCCAACCTGATGCATCACAACCGTTCATTGTGGAGGTAGACGCATCTGACGTAGGAGTGGGTGCGGTATTATCTCAAGGTCCGTCCTCTGGTAAATGGCATCCGTGCGCTTTCTTCTCTAAAAAATTGTCGTCCGCCGAGAGGAATTATGATGTCGGCAATAGGGAACTCTTTGCCATTAAGTTGGCTTTTGAAGAGTGGCGTCACTTTTTGGAGGGGGCAGTCCACCCGGTCACCGTCATTACTGATCACAAGAACCTGCTGTATTTAGAGTCTGCAAAACGTCTGAATTCCAGACAAGCTAGATGGTCGTTGTTTTTTACCAGGTTTAATTTTGTCGCACATATCGTCCTGGGTCAAAAAATGTAAAGGCTGATGCCTTATCTCGTAGTTTCCCGGGGGCCGGGAAGACGGATGACCCGGTTCCTATTCTTCAGGAGGGAGTTGTGGTGTCGGCTGTATGCTCTGAGCTTGAGGAGGAGGTATTGGAGGCTCAGGGGGACGCCCCTGTAGCTCCTCCAGGGAGACTGTTTGTTCCAGATCAGTTAAGACAAAAGGTTATCGAGGCACATCATAATTCGGCTTTGGCAGGACACCCAGGGAGTAAAGCAACTGTAGATCTCGTTTCTCGCCGGTTTTGGTGGCCTAACTTAAATAAAGAGGTGGTAACTTTTGTCGCGTCCTGTGGGGTATGTGCGCGCTCTAAGACCCCACATACCCGTCCGTCGGGGGCCCTTTTACCGTTGAAAATCCGGAGCGTCCATGGACCCATCTGTCTATGGACTTCATTACGGACCTTCCTCCGTCTTCTGGTAAAACTGTCATACTAGTTGTAGTTGACAGGTTCAGCAAAATGGCACATTTTATTGCTCTTCCTGCTCTTCCTAATGCTAAAACTCTGGCGCAGGTGTTCATTGGGGAGATTGTGAGACTTCACGGGTTGCCTTCCGATGTGGTGTCGGATCGGGGGTCTCAGTTTGTGTCCAAATTCTGGAAGGCATTTTGTTCTCGTCGGGGGATGCAGTTGTCATTTTCTTCGGCTTTTCATCCGCAGACCAATGGTCAGACAGAGCGTCTGAATCAGAGCTTAGAGACATATCTCCGGTGTTTTGTCTCAGAGAACCAAGAGGACTGGTCTTCTTTCTTGCCTCTGGCAGAGTTCGCTCTTAACAATAGGCGGAGCGAGTCCACTGGTAAGTCCCCGTTTTTTGGGGCATATGGTTTTCACCCTCAGTTTTGTACTTTCAATGGGGGGGGCTCTTCTGGGGTTCCTGAGGAGGAACGATTTTCGTCATCACTTGCTTCAGTGTGGAGAGGAGTGCTTAATAATCTGAGCACTATGGGGAACCGATACAAACGTATGGCTGATAGGAGGAGAGTGTCTGGTCCGGACCTAAGTGTGAACGATCTGGTATGGTTGTCTACCAAGAATATAAAACTTAAGGTTCCCTCCTGGAAACTCGGTCCCAGATTCATCGGGCCATACAGGATCAGTTCAATAGTTAATCCGGTGGCTTTCCGTCTTGACCTCCCTCCTACATTTAAAATCCACAATGTGTTCCACAAATCGTTGTTTAAGAGGTACGTGGCACCAGTTATACCGTCACCTCTACCTCCTCCTCCAGTGGTGGTCAATGGTAATTTGGAGTTTCAGGTATCGAAGATCATTGACTCACGTCTGAATCGCCGGTCCCTTCAGTACCTTGTTCATTGGAGGGGGTATGGTCCTGAGGAGAGGATGTGGGTTTCTGCGTCGGATATTAACGCAGACCGTTTGGTTCGGGCCTTCCACACTACTCACCCAGATAGACCAGGCCCTGAGGGTCCAGAGGCCCCTCGTAGAAGGGGGGGTACTGTCACGGGTATGTCGCGGCGGAGATCGTCGCGATTGCACACCCTGACTTCGCACAGCTGAGTTTCTGGTGCTGGGTGTTTTTCGGCACTGAGGGAGTTAATTCTTTCTCTCTCGGTGCTGGGCTGACCAGCCTCGCCCAGCTGTGATTGATGTTTTGTTAATTAGCTTCCTTCATATACCTGCTGGTCTGCTGGGGAAGTTGCCGGTGAAAGCATTCATTCAGACCAGCAGAGCGGATCGTTTCTGAGAAGACTTAAGCTAAGAGTGCCTGTTGTGGTTTTTCCTCTCCTCGCTTATTGTTTATCTCCTTAACCTTTTGTGTTCCTCTGTAGTGGAAGTGTTGTATGCAAGGCTGTGTTTTCTTTACCCCTTGTCTGTCTCGTTTGTCTTAGACTGTGTGTAAGCTGTGACCTGCCCATTCCCTGTGGTGGTAATCAGGGTCCTTCTCAGGACTAGATTACAGTGGTCAGGGATCTACAGGAGACAGGGTTACGCTGGCGGCCTGGACCTCTGTACCATTAACAGTACCTCCAGGTAGAGGGACTAGTCAGGACCCCAGTTCAGGGTCAGCATAGACCCCGGTCCACCTCTATCCAGAGACAGCGTGACACGTACACAGTATTGACCCACAATACATAGGATATTATGTCAGGTAAGACATTGCTGGCAGATACTATGTATACATGTTGATTTTCTCTATTATATGAAATTTAGAATGATGTCACATTAGATATAGGTTGCTATCTTTGAATATATCTGTTATACGTCGTGACACCCACACCATCACACCACCTCCTCCATGCTTCACGGTGGGAACCAGGCATGTAGAGTCCATCCGTTCACCTTTTCTGTGTGCAAAGCAGTAATCAAAGCAAAAGGTGGCTACTTTGAAGAACCTAGAATATAAGACATATTTTCAGTTGTTTCACACTTTTTTGTAAAGTGTAATGTATAATTCCACGTGTTAATTCATAGTTTTGATGCCTTCAGTGTGATTCTACAATTTTCATAGTCATGAAAATACAGAAGAATCTTTGAATGAGAAGGTGTGTCCAAACTTTTGGTCTGTACTGTATATATATATATATATATATATATATATATATATAGCTGCAAAAACTGATAATTACTGTTATATGGAATATGCTAATGTTAGGTGCAAGCAATATAAAAAATTAGAGAAATCAAGTCCTATCAGTTTAATTAAACACAGCTGGACTCCAATGAAGGAGTAGAACCATCTCAATGAGGATCACAATGAAATGGACAGCATGTGACTTAAATATGAGTGTCTGAGAAAAGGGTCTGAATACTTATGACCATGTGATATTTCAGGTTTTTTTTTTAAATACATTCGCAAACATTTCTACATTTCTTGTTTTTTTTCAGTCAAGATGGGGTGCAGAGTGTACATTAACACTAGGACAGCTGGTATAGTCATTTTGAGTACTTGCACTAGTAGTAGTTCTAGTCGGGGTCACGAGTCCAGTAGTCCTAGTGTTAATGAGAAAAAAAGAACTTTTTTGAATTACCAAATGGCTGCTATGAAACAGTGAGAAATTTAAAAGGGTATGAATGCTTTCAGTAACCACTGTGTGTGTGTATATATGTATATGTATATGTGTGTGTGTATATATATATATATATATATATATATATATAATTTCAGTCAGTGAGTCCTGCTGGCCATAAGACTGTGGGGCTGGATTATATTCTATAGGGGGGCTCTACATTATATTCTGTGAGGGACTGCATTATACCCTATGAGGGGGGCTGCATTATACTATATGAGGGGGCTGCATTATATTCTGTGGGGGGGCTGCATTATATTCTGAGTGGGTTACATTATGTAATGGGCTGCATTATGCTATATGAGTGGGGGCTGCATTGTACCCTATGAGGAGTGCTGCATTATACCATATGAGGGGGCTGCATTATACACTGAGAAGGTTATATTATAATCTGTGGGGGGCTGCATTATATTTTGAGTGGGCTGCATTATACTCTGAGGGAGCTACATTATATTTAATGGGAGTCTGCATTATACTATATGAGAGGGGTTGCATTATATCTTATGAGGGGGGCTACATTATATTCTGTGGGGGGCTGCATTATACCCTATGAGTGTGCTTCATTATACCCTTTAAAGCGGCTGCATTATATTTTATCAGGGGGGCTACATTATATTCTATGAGGGGAGCTACATTATATTCCATGAGGGGGGCTGCATTATATTCTGTGGGAGCTACATTATTTTCTATGAATGGGCTACACCAACCCCTGCTATATCATTAAGATGTGTACAACCTTATATTATACCCTGATATTAGCGTGTTCTATTGCACAATTGGTGGTCTTGTATTTATTTCTATGTTGCTACATAGTGGGCCCCAAGAGTGATTTTCTCTAGTAGGCCCAAGGTGTTCTAATCCGACGCTGCCTGGTGCCATCACTACTCCAGATAACTGATACTGCAGACTGTTCACATGATATAAACAAAAACATGATTCATCAAACTAGGTCACTTTCTTCCATTACATAGTCTTTTTTAGCCTATCTGCTATTGTAGGCATTTTGGACAGGGCACACAGGTTAACATTGACACTAAGGCTGCTTTCACACATCAGTTTTTTTGTGTCAGGCATAAACCGTCGAATACCTGATAGGACGGATCCGGCGCGGAAATGAAAAAACTGATGCAACGGATCAGTTTTTTGCTGGATCCGACCTAGTAGTAGTAGTAGTAGTCCTTGATTTCCAGAATCCGGATCAGTCTTTTGACGGATTGCACAAAAGACTGATCCGGCACCATAGACTTGTATTGTTTCCGGACGCCTGATGCGCCGCTTCAGGCACTATCAGGCGGGTCCGAAAAAAAAAAAACGTTGCAGTGACCGTTTTGTCCGGCCGCCGGAATGTACATCCGGCAAAAAACGGATGCAACGCAACGACATCAGGCGCGATCCGGCGCTAATGAAAGTCAATTACAAAAGACCGCATCCGGTACCGGATCCGTTTTTTTAAAAACACGCCGGATCGCGCCTGACGTAAAAAAACTGATGTGTGAAAGTAGCCTAAGCTGCAACTTATTGTCTGCAATGACATGTTTTTATCAAAGCCAACAGTATTTTTCTTAGTAATTTGTACTACAGTAGCTATTGTGTGAGATCAGTGTAGACAGGCTTGCCTCTGCAGTAATGAGCCTTGGCTGTCGATGACCCTGTCCTGGATTCAATGGTTGTCCTTACTTGGACTACTTCTACTAGGCATTAACCATTGTAAATCAGCAATACTGCAAGTCCTGTCATTTTGGAGATGCTCTGGCCTAGTCATCTAAATAATAGGGCCCTTACTAACCCCTCTCCTGATGTGGCCAATTTCCTTTTTTTTTTCTCCTATTCTTCCCAGAGCCATAACTTTTTTAGTTTTCTGTTCACATGGACGTATCAGGCTTGTTTTTTGTGGAACAAGTTGTACTTTTGAATGACATCATTCATTTTACCACATAATGTACTAGAAACAGGGAAAACAATAAAGAAAACAGCAAGATAATGCTTCAATAAGGATCTGGGACTCCAAACATCCATCCTAGGGTACGCTCAGGTCTCAGTATAAAAAGTAGCTGAGATTCTCAGCCAGAAAAGTTGGAGAGTGTTAGGCGCGTGTCGTGTTTTTTTTTCTCTCACCTATCATCTGTACGACATGTGTATGCAATGCGTTTTTAACATCCGCTTTTACATACAGCAAGGCAGTGTGCACATGGTACATTTTTTTATGCGTTTTGGAGGCGTTTTTTCCACTCGGAAGTGGGCCAAAAACACTATGGAATCTTTATGCAAACTAATTTAATGACAATCCTGAAGTGTGTTTTTTTTCTGCAGCATGTAAATTCTTTGTGCGTTTCTGCAGCTCCAGTGCTCTCACGGCACCACTGTGTGAGAAATTTCTCACGATAGCTCAGTGCTACAGTCGATAGCTCAGTGCTACAGTGGGGGAAAAAAGTATTTGATCCCTTGCTGATTTTGTAAGTTTGCCCACTGACAAAGACATGAACAGTCTATAATTTTAAGGGTAGAGCTTTATAAAGATGTCAGGGACAAGGTCATAGACCTGCACAAAGCTGGAATGGACTACAAAACCATAAGTAATACGCTGGGTGAGAAGGAGAAAACTGTTGGTGCAATAGTAAGAAAATAGAAGAAATACAAAATGACTGTAAATCGACATCGATCTAGGGCACCATGCAAAATCTCACCTCGTGGGGTATACTTGATCATGAGAAAGGTGAGCGATCAGCCTAAAACTACACGGGGGGAACTTGTTAATGACCTTAAAGCAGCTGGGACCACAGTTACCAAGAAAACCATTGGTAACACATTACGCCGTAAAGGTTTAAAATCCTGCTGTGCCCACAAGGTCCCCCTGCTCAAGAAGGCACACGTGCAGGCCCATCTGAAGTTTGCCAATGAACTCATGGATGATTCTGTGAGTGATTGGGAGAAGGTGCTGTGGTCAGAGGGGACAAAAATTGATTTCTTTGGCATTAACTCAACTCGTCATGTTTGGAGGAAAAGAAATGTTGCCTATGACCCAAAGAACACCATCCCTACTGTCAAGCATGGAGGTGGAAACATTATGTTTTGGGGGTGTTTCTCTGCTAAGGGCACAGGACTATTTCACTGCATCAATGAGAGAATGGATGGAGCAATGTTCTGTAAAATCCTGAGTGACCACCTCCTCCCCTCTGCCAAGACATTAAAAATGGGTTGCGGCTGAGTCTTCCAGCAAGACAATGACCCAAAACATACAGCAAAGGCAACAAAGGAGTGGCTCAAAAAGAAGTACATTAAGGTCATGGAGTGACCTAGCCAGTCTCCAGACCTTAATCCCATAGATAACTTATGGAGGGAGTTGAAGCTCCGAGTTTCCAAGTGACAGTCTCAATGATTTAGGCTACTGTTATGTTTCGGTAGCTGAGGAGAAATTGAAAAAATAGCCAAAATAGCAATACACCAGAGAGGCTGGAAACTAATGGATTGCAGGACCCTAAACTAACTGCAACACTAGAAGTAGCCGTGGAGCGTACCTATGGTGATCCTAGACGCATCGTCACAGCCGGAGAGATAGCTACACCTAAAGGCAGAAAGATGAAAGCTATCTGCCCCATAGCAGAACCCCCAAAGAAATAGGAAGCCCCAAACATGTAATGGCGGTTAGACAAGAAGAAAATACGGACACAGACAGAAAATAGAAGGAGCAAACGCTGGGGCCCAATCTGTCTAGATAGAAAAGTATAGGAAAGAATTCTGACTGCAACCCAAAAAACCCTGACAAAAATACCAACACTTCTGATTAACAAAAAAACCTGAGATCACACGATCTCTACCACCTAAATCAGATCTCTGGTGTAACACACAGCAATTCAGCAAATAAAAAGTGACAAAGGAACAGAGCAAATGTGCAAACACAAGCTGAGCACAATTGCAGCATCAGGCCCCAAAAGGGGACTAGGCTAAAGTCCACTGCAAGGCAGAGAACCAGCAAGGAAAATCCAACCAGAGGAAAAAAAACAGCAAATCACTTATCTGAATCAAAGCAGGAATGCAAGCTGAGCTCCAAGCAAGAACTGGAAGAACAATTGATTACCGACAAGGCTGAAGGGAGTTCAGGTCACTTATATCAGACCATTCAGAGCCAGCTGAAGGCCATTCAGCAATTAGTTCATTACCCTCAGCAACCACCGGAGGGAGCCCAAGCTCAGAAGTCGCCTCCAGAGTATTCACAACAGTACCCTCCCCTTGAGGAGGGGTCACCGAACCCTCACCTGCGCAACCAGGCCGATCAGGATGAGCTCGATGATAGGCACGGATAAGTCTCCCAGCATGGATGTCCGAAGCAAACACCCAAGAATTGTCCTCCTGACCATAACCTCTTCACTTAACCAAATACTGGAGATTCCGTCTAGCAAAACGAGAATCCAATATTTTCTCAACCACATACTCCAAATTGCCCTCAACCAAAACAGGGTCGGGAGGTGCAGCCATAGGAACCACTGGCTCGACAAACCTCTTCAATAAGGACTTGTGGAACACGTTATGGATCTTAAATGTCCCTGGAAGAAGCAAACAAAAGGAAACCGGATTAATAATTTCCATTATCTTATAAGGTCCAATGAACCTTGGCTTAAATTTTGGAGATGCAACCTTCATAGGGATATTTCTTGAGGACAACCAAAGCAAGTCCCCCACTTTAAAACGAGGACCATCAGTCCTATGCCGGTTGCCAAACCGCTGAGAGAGAGACAACCTCTCCACTACCTGGTCCCAAATCTGCTGCATTCGCTCCACAATAGAGTCAACCCCCGGACAGACAGAAGCCTCCGCCTGTCCTGAAGAAAATCGAGGGTGAAACCCAGAATTGCAGAAAAATGGAGACATCAAGGTGGCAGAGTTAGCCCTATTATTAAGAGCAAACTCCGCCAAAGGCAAAAAAGAGACCCAGTCATCTTGATCAGCAGACACAAACATCTCAAATAAGTCTCCAAGGTCTGGTTTGTTCTCTCGGTTTGTCCATTGGTCTGAGGGTGAAATGCAGAGGAGAAAGATAACTGAACACCAAATTTAGAACAAAATGTTCTCCAAAATCTGGAAACAAACTGGACTCCTCTGTCAGACACAATGTTCTCCGGAATGCCATGTAACCGAACCACGTGCTGAAAGAACAAAGGCACCAATTCAGAGAAGGAAGGCAACTTAGGTAATGGCACAAGATGTATCATCTTGGAAAACCTATTACAGATTACCTAGATAACGGTCATTCTCTGAGAGACAGGGAGGTCGGAAATAAAATCCATAGAGATATGGGTCCATGGCCTCTTGGCACAGGTAATGGCATTAACAAACCACTAGAACAAGAGCAAGGCTTGGAACGAGAGCAAGTCCCACAGGACTGCACAAAGTCCCTGACGTCACGAGACAAAGTAGGCCACCAAAAGGACCGACTCACCAAGTCTCTGGTACCAAAAAAACCGGGATGACCAGCCAACGCGGAACAATGAATCTCAGACATCACACTCTTCTTCCACTGGTCTGGGACAAACAATTTCCCAACAGGGCAGCGTTCAGGTTTATCCTCCTGACACCCCTCCAGAGCCAGTCTCAAATTGGGCAAAATAGCGGAAAGAACTACACCCTCTTTCAAAATAACAGCAGGATCAGTTAACTAAGGAGAATCCGCAAAGAAACTCCTCGAGAGGGCATCCGCCTTAACATTCTTAGTGCCCGGAAGAAAAGAAACCACAAAATTAAAATGTGTGAAAAACAAGGCCCACCTGGCCTGTCTAGGATTAAGTCGCTTGGCTGATTTCAGATAAACCAGGTTCTTATGGTCCGTGAGGACCAGCACCTGATGTTTGGCTCCTTCCAGCCAATGTCTCCACTCTTCAAAGGCCCACTTCATGGCCAATAACTCCCGATTACCCATGTCATAATTACATTCAGTTGGAAAAAATTTTTGAGAGAAGAAGGCACAAGGGTTACTCTTAGAGGTCTCCGGATCCCTTTGGGACAAGACGGCACCTGTCCCAATCTCAGAAGCATCAACCTCCACCTGAAACGGTAGAGAAACATCAGGCTGCCGTAGAACAGGAGCAGAAATAAATCTCTGCTTAAGTTCCTGAAACGCAGAAACTGCTTCAGGAGGCCAATTCACCACATCGGAACCCTTCTTGGTCAAATCAGTCAATGGTTTAACAATACCAGAGAAATTACCAATAAATTTATGATAAAAATTGGCAAAACCCAAAAATCTCTGAAGAGCCTTCAATGTAGTAGGTTGAACCCAATCACAGATGTCCTGAACCTTGACCGGGTCCATTTCAATAACAGATGGAGACAAAATGAATCCCAGAAATTAAACCTTCTGTACGCCAAAAAGACACTTTGATCCCTTCACATACAGTGCATTCTCTCTCAAAATCTGGAACACAGTCCGAACATGTTTCACATGAGAGTCCCAGTCGTTGGAAAAAATCAAGATATCATCCAAATAAAAGATCATAAATTTATCCACAAAATCCCTGAAAATATCATTCATGTAGGATTGGAAGACGGAAGGGGCATTAGTAAGCCCAAAAGGCATCACTAGGTACTCAAAATGCCCCTCTGGGGTATTAAACGTCGTCTTCCATTCATCCCCGTGCTTAATGCGAATAAGGTTATACGCCCCCCTGAGGTCAAGCTTGGTAAACCAACTAGCACTTTTCACTCTGGAAAATAGGTCAGAAATCAAGGGTAACGGATATTGATATTTAACAGTGATTTTATTCAGGAGGCGATAGTCAATACACGGCCTCAATGAACCATCCTTCTTGGCCACAAAGAAAAAACCGGCACCCAAGGGTGAAGAAGAAGGTCTGATATGACCCTTCTCCAAAGACTCCTTGATATAAGATCGCATAGCATCGTGTTCAGGTACAGATAAATTAAAAAGGCGACCTTTAGGAAATTTACCACCAGGCACTAACTTAATAGCGCAGTCATAGCTCCTGAGAGGAGGTAAGGATACAGACTTACTCTCACTAAACACATCCGAAAAATCAGTCAAAAAGTCAGGGACATCCTGAGACTGGGGAGAGGCAGAAAAAACAGGAGTGTCAGTATTAACACATTGGCAGCCCCAACTGGTCACAGAAACAGATTTCCAATCCAAAATAGGATTATGAGTCTGTAACCAAGGGAAACCTAGTACAATAATGTCATGCAGATTATGCAACACCAGAAATTTGCAACTTTCCTGATGATCTGGTTCAACCCTCATTATCACCTGAGTAGAAAACTGGGGTTTATTCTCCGCCAAAGGGGTAGAATCAATGCCCAGTAAAGGAATAGACTTCCACAGGGGTATCATGGGAAACCCACAACGTTTGGCAAAGTCAAACTCCATCAGGTTAATAGCTGCTCCTGAATCAACAAAAGCCTGAGCCGAAAATGTGGACAGGGAGCAAATCAGGGTAACAGTCAACAGAAATTTAGTCTGAACACTACCCAAGACAACTGAGCGCGCAAAACGTCTTTACCGCTTAGGGCAGACGGAAATAGCATGGGAAGCGTCACCACAGTAGAAACATAACCCATTGCGCTTTCGAAACTCATGACGCTGAGCCCCAGAAGTCACTAAATCACACTGTATGGGCCCAGGAGCTGGCTCACAAGGCAACAACATCTCACGCATACCTCTGCGCTCACGCAAATGTCTGTCAACTTGAATAGCCAAAGACATAGAATCATTGAGACCAGAGGGAACAGGGAATCCCACCATAACGTCCTTTACATTTTCTGACAGACCCTTCCGAAAAAGGGCTGCCAAAGCATCATCATTCCATTTGGTCAGGACTGCCCACTTTCAAAATTTCTGACAGTACAGCTCAGCATCTTCACGACCCTGATTTAATGCCAACAAGGTCTTTTTAGCTTGATCAGTGACATTAGGTTCATCGTACAATAACCCCAGAGCCTGAAAAAATACATCAACATCATTCAAAACAGGATCCCCAGGTGTCAGGGAAAAAGCCCAATCCTGAGGGTTGCCGCGCAGCAGAGAGATGACAATTTGAACCTGCTGTGCTGCGTTCCCTGAGGACTTAGGCTTTAAGGGAAAAAATAACTTACAGTTATTTTTGAAATTCAGAAATTTAGACCGATCCCCCAAAAATAAATCTGGTATGGGAATCCTAGGTTCCACAACCGGCAACCTAGCAAGATAGGTAGCAATACTCTGAACCTCAGTGGCAAGCTGCTCCACACGGCCAAACTACTGTGCAAACTCCATTGAGGAAAAAACAAAATTCCTCCTCAGCACCCAGAGAAAAAGAGGGAAAAAATGCAAAAAAAAAAAAAAAAAAAAAATTTCTGACAACTCCCATTTTTCTTTTTCCTTTTTACTATTTTTCCCTTCTGTGAGTACCATATAATTTTCAGTTAGGCCGGTAATAGTGTTATGTTTCGGTAGCTGAGGAGAAATTGCAAAAATAGCCAAAATAGCAATACACCAGAGAGGCTGGAAACTAATGGATTGCAGGACCCTAAACTAACTGCAACACTAGAAGTAGCCGTGGAGTGTACCTACGGTGATCCTAGACGCCTCGTCACAGCCGGAGAGATAGCTACACCTAAAGACAGAAAGATGAAAGCTATCTGCCCCGTAGCAGAACCCCCAAAGAAATAGGAAGCCCCCAAACATGTAATGGCGGTTAGACAAGAAGAAAATACGGACACAGACAGAAAATAGAAGGAGCAAACGCTGGGGCCCAATCTGTCTAGATAGAAAAGTATAGGAAAGAATTCTGACTGCAACCCAAAATCCCTGACAAAAATACCAACACTTCTGATTAACAAAAAACCTGAGATCACACGATCTCTACCACCTAAATCAGATCTCTGGTGTAACACACAGCAATTCAGCAAATAAAAAGTGACAAAGGAACAGAGCAAATGTGCAAACACAAACTGAGCACAATTGCAGCGCCAGGCCCCAAGAGGGGACCAGGCTAAAGTCCACTGCAAGGCAGAGAACCAGCAAGGAAAATCCAACCAGAGGAAAAAAAACAGCAAATCACTTATCTGAATCAAAGCAGGAATGCAAGCTGAGCTCCAAGCAAGAACTGGAAGAACAATTGATTACCGGCAAGGCTGAAGGGAGTTCAGGTCACTTATATCAGACCATTCAGAGCCAGCTGAAGGCCATTCAGCAATTAGTTCATTACCCTCAGCAACCACCGTAGAGAGCCCAAGCTCAGAAGTCGCCTCCAGAGTATTCACAACAGGCTACTTTCACACATCAGTTTTTTTGCATCAGGCGTGATCCGGCTATTTTTTGAAAAACCGGATCTGTTTTTTTCTACCGCCGGATCTGTTTTTTTCTCATTGACTGATGTTAGCGCCGGATCGCGCAGCATGGCCTCCTGTTTCTTCCGTTTTTTTCCTGGTCCTGCAAAAAATTTTAATTCTGGCGTCTGGAAAAAACGTCTCTAGCAACGTTTTTTTGTATGCGGCAAAAAACTGGTCAGCGCCTGAGGCAACGCTACCAGCTCTTTGCTACAATGCAACTCTATGTGCGCCAGATTAGGCAAAAGACTGATCCGGTCACCGCATTCCATTTTTTCACTCTGAGCATGCCTGGAATATCTCTCTCTCTCTTTTTCACAATCTGAGTTGCATCTGTCTTTTTTAAATTTTGACGGATTGTGCCTGATTGTAAAAACCTGATGTGTGAAAGTAGCCTTAGGGATGATCTGCAATGAGGAGTGGACCAAAATTCCTCCTGACGTGCGCAAACCTCATCATCAACTACAAAAAACATCTGACTGTAGTCAGTTTTTGACACCAAGTATTAAGTCTTGTTTGCCAGAGGGATCAAAACTTATTTCTCACTGCAGAATTCAAATAAATTTATATAATTTATACAATGTGATTTTCCGATTTTAGTTTTGAAATTCTATCTCTCAATGTTAAAATTAACCTACCCTTAAAATTATAGACTGTTCATGTCTTTGTCAGTGGACAAACGTACAAAATCAGCAAGGGATCAAATACCTATTTCCCCCACTGTAGATAATGGCTGAATTGTCTGCCAGCCACTCAACCTTGACAAAAAGCCGGCCATATACATTAGCACTAGAGTTGAGCGAAACAGGTCGGTCAGATTCAAAAGTCACCGACTTTCGCCAAAGTCGGGTTTCGTTGGCCGAAACCAGACCATAGAGTGAAGTAGGCCATGCGGTCGTCGAAACGAGCGCCAAAGTTGGTTTTCCCATAATGCTTGCAGGTGCCTTTTTTCAGCCAATGAGCAAGGACGTACACTGTGGGCAACGAGATGACATGAGCAGCATCCACCACCATGTTAGAGAAGGGCATTGCAGTGATTGGTTTGCTTTGGGGGGCGTCATAGCGTCTATAAAAGCCCTGAGCGCCGACCGTCGTTTTACTTCTGCCGATCTTAGCGTAGGGAAAGGTTGCTGCCCCTGGTTCTCAGTAGGGAGAGAGTTAGGCAGGAAAGAGAAGTTCTTCTGTGCTTGTGCTGATAGCAATTGTGCTGTACAGTTAGTGTGCAGTGAAGGGGAGGATTTTCTTGTGTGCAGCAGCGCTGGTTATTAGGCTGCCTGATAGCTGTATTGCTGTGTGTGTACACTGCTGTGCAGACTGCTTTTTACACAGCACTAATACTTTTATTCTTTTTTTTTGCACAGTTACCGACCGTTCATTTTTTCCCACACCGTATAGAGCTGTAAGCTACTCACACACTTGACAAATACATGCTTACTATCTGTGTGTGACACCAGAAATATATACAGAGATTGAAATTTTCCCCTACACCATATACAGCTGTACGCTTCTGATACAGCACCGTATATCTGCTCTTTGTATTACAGTGAAATCCATACTAAGAGAGCGTCTGTGTGTGACTCCGGAAATATATACGGAGATTGCAATTTTCCCCTACACCTTATACAGCTGTACACTTCTGAGACAGTGCCATATATCTGCTCTTTGTATTACGGTGAAATCCATACTGAGGGATCGTCTGTGTGTGACTCCGGAAATATATATGGAGATTGAAATTTTCCCCTACACTGTATACAGCTGTCCGCTTCTGATACAGTACCGTATATCTGCTCTTTGTATTACGGTCAAATCCATACTGAGTGAACGTCTGTGTGTGACTCCGGAAATATATATGGAGATTTAAATTTTCCTCTACACTGTATACAGCTGTACACTTCTGATACAGTACCGTATATCTGCTCTTTGTATTACTGTGAAATCCATGCTGAGAGAGCGTCTTTGTGTGATTTAGGAAATATATACGGAGATTTAAATTTTTCCCTACATCGTATACAGCTGTACGCTCCTCATACAGTACCATATATCTGCTGGTATTCTTGGTGCATTTTTTTCCAAACATGTGGAAGTATGGTGGAAGAGGCCGCGGATGTGGGCGGGGGGGGGACAGCTGGGACTGAAGGTGGTGGTGGTGCATCTGCTGGTAGTGCCAAAAGCACAATAGCACTTAAGGCAGGAGGTGTTGAGCCTGCGTCATCGTCTGGCTCCAGAAGGCTCCCTTTTCTGGGAGTAGGTAAACCGCTTTTAAAGCCGGAGCATCAGGAACAGGTTTTGGCTTACATTGCCGAAACAGCCTCCAGCTCTATCGCCTCCTCTTCTGAAGTTTCAAAAAATGCAAGCACTGAGACGTCAGTGCAGGCTCCTGGTCAGGAACAACACCTTTCCTCTTGTCCTTCACCCCCACCACAAGTGAAGGATGCGGCAGGCCACACTTCAGATTACTCCCTGGAGCTCTTTTCACATACCATGCCTGGGTTATCAAGTTAAATTCTGAATTCCCCAGTCCAAGATGAATATGACATGGAGTGCACTGATGCACAGCCACTGCTATATGATTCTGCAGGTACATTCACCCAGACCACAGCATTGCCCTCGCAGTCTACTGAGCCAGATTCTGACCCTGATGAACCTCAGGTGCCCCTTCCCGCATACTCTACCACCTTGCACAGTGGCACAGAGGAAGGTGCAGATGAAATTGAAGAGGAGGTGATGGATGACCCAGTTGTTGACCCAGATTGGCATCCATTGGGGAAGAGGGTGCCGAGGGCAATAGCTCAGAAGAGGAGGAGGATCCGCAGCAGGCATCGACATCGCAGCTGCGGTTATCTGGCAGGCCCGTAGCAGACCAAAAACGTGTTAAAAAACAAAAAGAGTTGCAGGACAGCTTGGCCAGACGGTCAAATTAGCACAGCGTGCAAGCCCTGAAAATTTATCCCATAGTAGGAAGCGTGCAGTGTGGCACTTTTTTGACCAAAATCCTATTGATGAGGCAAAGGTTATCTGTAAGAAGTGCGGAAGGAACTTTAGCCGAAGGAAAAATCTCCGAAAATTAAATACCAGTTGCATGCTTAGACATTTAAACACCATGCACTTGCAAGTGTGGACGGACTACAAAACCTCACTGGCTTTGAACACCTACATTGCCAAACTGATCTCATTAGAGATGATGCCCTTCTGTTTGGTTGAAAGCGCAGCGTTCCGAGAGCTCATGGCCTACGCTGTCCCACACTATGACCTACCCAGTCCGCACCTCTTTTCTAGAAAACCCATCCCTGCCCTCCACCTGCATGTGAAAGACCGAATTGTCCATTCACTCAAACAATCAGTAAGTGGAAAGATGCACCTCACAACAGATGCATGGGCCAGTAGGCATGGCCAGGGCCATTACGTGTCCATCACTGCTCACTGGGTTAATGTGGTGGAATCAGGGTGCACAGAGGACAGCGGCAGTGGGACAGTTCTGCCTAGCCCACGGTGTAGGCAACAGTTGGCTGTAGGCGTTTGACCCTCCTCCTCCTCCTCCAGAAGCAAAAGCTCGTCGACAGAGCGCAGTCGCATGAGCACTCCATCCGCAGCTGCAAGTGTTGCACACGAGGTGTCCCACTATCGAACAGCTAGTGGTAAGCGTCAGCAGGCTGTTTTAAAGATTATGTCTTTGGGTGACAACAGACACACCGCGGAGGTACTGGCCAACTACTTGCAGCGAGAAACTGAGTCATAGCTGGGCAGTCTACATCTTGAGCCAGGCAAGGTAGTCAGTGATAACGGACGTAATTTTGTGGCGGCCATAGCCCTGGCAAAACTCAGACACATGCCTTGCCTGGCTCACACCTTGAACCTGGTGGTGCAGTGCTTCATAAATAATTATCCGGAGTTACCAGTCCTGCTCCATAAGGTGCGAAGACTGTGCTCACACATCCGTCGCTCGCCCGTAGACTCCAGTCGTATGCAGAGGCTGCAGCGATTGCTCCACCTCCCCAAGCACCGCCTAATCATAGACGTTGCAACAAGGTGGAACTCCACCATGCACATGGTTGAGAGGCTGTGCGAACAGAGGCAGGCTGTAATGCATTTGTGGGAGGATACACGGGCAGGGAGTTTGAGGGCAGACATCGAGGATGTGCAGTGGTCAAAGCTGAAAGACCTCTGAAAAGTCCATCAGTGTTTTGAGGAATGCACACGGCTGTTAAGTGCAGACGACGCCATCATAAGCATGAGCATCCCACTTATGCGTCTGCTCATGCAAACTTTGACGCACATTAAGGATCAGGCGTCTGCAGCGGAGGAGGAGGGAAGCCTTGATGACAGTCAGCCATTATCTGCTCAGGGAACTGTTCTGGATGAGGTGGAGGAAGAAGAGGAAGAGCAGGAGGAGGATGAGGGGGATGATTATTTTGGGGAGGAGGATGCTTCTCAGGGGCAAGAGAAAATGTTGGCTTGCCAAGGTCAGGTCCAGGGTTTGTGCGTGACTGGAGGGATGTGGATTTGGCAGAAAGTGCTCCTCCACCCACCACTGTCAGTGCATCATTGACACCTGGTGTTGTGTTCTGCTACAAGCACTAAGGAAGAAAGGGATATCTGTCCCTACGATAAAACTAAGCTAGATCCCTACGATGTAACGGGGAACCTGATCCTGCGATCAGACCCGCTAAAGTCCTCAGCTAGTCTGTACGAAGACCTATTGATGCGAGGGAGGGATCCCTACAAGCACTAGGGACTGGGAGAAAAGATGGACACCTCCTAACAGAAGTTGTAGCAGTAAAAGAAAAACAAACCACATAGAACATAGAGGTCCAAAGACCAAGCAAAACTATTGGAGTAAGGTAACAAAGCACCTGGCTAGCTTAAGAGTATAAATTACAATGAAGTCCAGCAAAGCCAGAAGGGCGGAGCAGGACTAAATAGGCAAAAAAGGTCATGTGACCAGCAAGATAGAAAAAACCTAATAGGAGAGTTCTAACAGTTCCCCCCCTTCTAAGAGGATCCTCCGGATCCCCTAGGCCCAGGCTTACCCGGAAACCTCTTGTGAAACACTCTGACAAGTCTGGACGCAGAAACATCATCCGCCCTCACCCATGAGTTATCCTCGGGTCCAAAACCCTTCCAAGCAACGAGATACTGCAAACTCCCTCTATACCGTCTAGAATTTAGGATGCGGGAAATTTCATATTCCCGTCCTCCACCACCAGAGGAACAGTGGCAGAGGCGTCTCCATCCGACACATCAGCTCTTTTCAACAGAGAAACATGAAACACCAGATTAATCTTCCAGGAGGTAGGAACCTCCAACCTAACAGCCGATTGGTTAACAACCTGAAGCACCTTAAAGGGTCCTACAAACTTGGGACCCAATTTTTTAGATGGAATCCTCAACCGCAGATTCTTAGAGGACAACCAAACCATGTCACCAATAGCAAACAAAACCTCTTGCCGTTTCCTATCAAAGTACCTTTTAGATTTTCTGTTAGCCTCCTGAAGATTACCACGCACATTCGTCCAAACTCTCTCCAAATCACCAGAAAATTCTCCTCTTCAGGCACGGCCGATACCAATTTGGAGAATGACCCAAACGACGGATGTCTCCCAGTACAACAAAAAAAGGCGAACAACCAGCAGAAGAGGATGTATGGTTGTTAAGAGCAAATTCAGCAAGTGGCAGAAACTCTGACCACCCCTCTTGATAGTCTGCCACAAAACAACGCAAGAACTGCTCAACATCCTGGTTTTTCCTTTCTGTCTGGCCATTAGACTCAGGATGATATCTGGATGAAAATGACAAATGAACTCCCAACCTGTCACAAAAGGCGCGCCAAAAACGAGCCACGAACTGAGGTCCCCTATCAGAAACAATGTCAGTAGGAACGCCATGTAGTCTGACAATTTCCTTGACAAAGGCCTTAGCGAGAGTCATAGCGCAGGGCAGTTTGATGAAAGGAACCAAATGACACATCTTGCTAAAACGGTCCACGACCACCCAGATGACAGTGAAACCCTCAGAGGGGGGAAGGTCAGTAATAAAGTCCATAGCCAAATGTGTCCAAGGTGCACTAAGGATCTCCAGAGGGCAAAGCAACCCCACAGCCGAAGTATGTGAAGACTTAAGGGTATGCCACACTTAGCGATCGCACTAGCGATCACGACAATGACACGACCAGGCGAGATCGCTTGTGCGATCGCTTAGTGATCGCTAGTTAGATTGCAAACAGATCTCATCAGCGATCTTGATCGCTAGTTAGATTCCAAACACATCTCATCAGCGATCTGTATAACGACCTCTGCGGTCGTTGGCAAAACCTAGTCCCACCTGCGATGCTGGTGAAGTCGTTCATAAAGGGTGTCACACTCAGCGATTCAGGCTCACCAGCGGGACACCAACGACCAAAAAACGGCTCAGAACGTTCATAAGCGATCAGCGACATCTCAGCAGGGGCCACATCGCTGCTACATGTCACACACAGCTAAGTCGCTAACGAGATCGCTACTGCATCATAAATGGTGATGCAGTAGTGATCTCGTTAGCGATCTCGTTAGCGATCTCGCTTAGTGTGTCATACCCTTTAGATCTAGCACACACAGTGCATTGACGCACCCACTTAATGACTTCCTTCTGCCATCCAGGCCACCAAAAACTGCGACCCACAAGTCTCTTGGTCTCAGAGATTCCAGGATGACCTGCCAACCGAGACTCATGACACTCAACAAACAAATCTCTACTAAAGGTCCCAGGCACAAACAACCTCCCATGGGGGGTGTTAGATGGGGCATTCTCTTGTGCTTTAAGAATCTCATCTTCCAACACAGAGTCCAAAGCAGCAATCACAACCCCTTCTTGTAAAATGTTCTCCTCCTCCTCAGCACCAACCATGGGAGAAAAGCTGCGAGACAAAGCATCGGCTTTAACATTCTTAGTACCTGGGATGTAAGTAACGGAAAAATTAAACCGCGAGAAAAACAGTGCCCACCTAGCCTGACGGGCATTCAAGCGTTTGGCAGCATCAAGATAGATCAGATTTTTATGATCAGTGAAAACCTGAACGGGAAATTCAGCACCTTCCAAGAGATGACGCCAGTGTTCAAATGCGAGTTTAATCGCCAACAATTCCCGATTACCAATATCGTAATTCAGTTCAGTCTAAGAAATTTTTTTTTGAAAAAAAGGCACAGGGATGTACTCCATCCCTGTTTTCCTGAGACAACACCGCGCCGACCCCCACAGAAGAAGCATCAACCTCAACCAAAAACGGTTTAGTCACATCAGGCTGCATAAGGATGGGAGCAGAGCTGAACATCTCCTTTAGAAACACAAAAGCTTCAATGGCCTCAGTAGTCCACTGAACCGCATTAGCACCTTTCCTGGTGAGATCGGTCAGTGGTTTGACAATAATAGAACATTTTTTAATGAATTTTCTATAATAATTGGCGAAACCCAAAAACCTCTGTAACGATTTCAAACCAATAGGCCTAGGCCAATCATGCACATTTCACCGGGTCCATCTCAAAACCTTCGCTGGAGATAATGTAGCCCAAAAAACTAATTCTCTGTACAGTGAACTCACATTTCTCCAGCTTAGCAAAAAGCGAATTGTCAATCAATATCTGTAATACCTCACGAACGCTCCGCCAATGAGATTCCAGATCCGGCGAATAAATCAAAATGTCATCCAAATACACAACCACATTTTTGCCGATCAAAGGTCTAAGGATGTCATTAATAAGATTCTGAAAAAATGCAGGAGCATTGGTAAGACCAAAAGGCATAACCAGATTCTCAAAATGACCCACAGGAGTGTTAAAAGCAGTCTTCCATTCGTCACCCTCCTTCATGCGCAACAAATTGTATGCCCCCCGAAGATCAATTTTAGAGAACCACTTGGCCCCCGCTAACTGGTTAAACAAATCAGGAATCAATGGCAGTGGGTAAGGATTGCGTACAGTAATTTTATTAATCTCACGAAAGTCCAGACAAGGACGTAAACCGCCGTCCTTTTTTTTAACAAAAAAAAATCCAACAGCCACAGGAGACTTGGAAGGCCTAATGTGACCGGCGGCCAAGCTTTCCTGTATGTATTCCTCCAAAGCCTTTCTCTCAGGGATAGTAAGATTAAATAAACGACTTTTAGGAAGAGTCGCTCCAGGGACAAATTCAATAGTACAATCATAGTCTCTATGGGGAGGTAAAATCTGCGATTCCTTCTCAGAAAAAACTTTCCAAAAATCCTGAATAGGTACAGGTAATTCCCCTTTATCCACAGCAGCAATACGCCCGTTACAACACTTGTCATAACATTTAGGGCTCCAGGACTTAATTTCATTGGTAGACCAATCCAGTACAGGATTGTGCAATTTCAACCAGGGTAACCCCAAAATCACCGGAGAAGGCAAATTATTCAATACTACCAAATCCAAATTCTCTTGGTGAACACCATTAATAGTGAGTGGAAATTCACAGACTTTGTGAGTAACATTCTTCAAGGGAGAGTCATCAACAGAAACCACGGAAATAGGGGATGACAAAGGTTTGGGTTTTAATTTAAGTTTTTCCAAGAATCCCCCATCAACCACATTCAGAGTGGAACCACAATCGACAAATACCCGAAATTCCATTAACTCTTCCTGAGCAGCAGTAGAGGCAGAAAGAAAGACACCCTTAGTGTTTAAACAGGCTATACGGGCGAAACGGAGCTCTTTTTTTTTTCTTTGTTCATACGAAGCACACAGTTCTTAATGAAATGGTCAGATTTGCCGCAATAAAAGCACAAACCTTCAGAAAACCTGCTGTCTTTTTCCTGAGAGCGGGGTGCCATCGCTCCAATCTCCATCGGCTCTCCAATGTCAGTACAGACCCTCTCAAGACTTGGAGCTGACATAGCAAAGGATTTACTCTCATTAACCCTTGCACGCAGTCTCCTATCCACCCGTATAGCTAATTGCATAGCCTCCTGCAAGTTACCAGGTATGGGATAAGCAATCAGCAAATCTTTAACCCTTTCACCTAGCCCTGCAAGAAACAAACTTTTCAAAGCTGAATCGTTCCACCCCACCTGAGTAGACCACCATCGGAAGTGAGTACAATATTTTTCCACATTACCTGATCCCTGCCTTAAACGTCTCAATTCTGTCTCAGCTGATGAGACACGATCAGGATCATCATACAATAACCCCAAAGCAGAAAAAAAACTATCCACTGATCTAAAGCATTGATCACTAGGTTGCAGAGAAAAGGCTTATTCCTGAGGTTCTTTGCGCAAAAGTGACATTATGAACCCTATGCGCTGTGATTCATCACGAGAGGATCTGGGTCTCAAACGAAAATACAACAAGCAAGCATTTCTAAAAGAAAAAAATCTTGTTGTTCACCAAAAAATAAATCAGGCAAACGTACCTTTGGCTCCACGAAATGTGCTCCAGAACAGCTACTCACGTGTTGCTGGAGTTCGGCCACATCCAGAGAGAGTCCCTGCAGGCATTGAGCCAATTCCTGAACCGACACCATAATGGAAACTGAAAATCTTTCCTCAGAGATTTTTTTTTTTTGGGCTGGACTTACTGTTGTGTTCTGCTACAACAGGGGTGGGGAACGTCCGGCCCGCGGGCTGGATACGGCCCGCCATATCACCTGGTCCGGCCGGCAGCCACTGTTCACTGATGACACTTTTTCAAGAAAGTTTTGCTCTTTGCGCCACCCGCAGGCCTCTCGCAGTGCGGCGCATCGGAACACCCCTCTTTCCCCCACTCGTGGTCCTGGTGAACGGAAGCGGAAGACGCAGCTCTTTCCACTGCTCACCTCCACAGTCACAGCAGCGACAGCCGGGACTGTGCGCTCCTCCCGCCCCTCTCCTGCACCTCCTCACCGGAAAGCGGAGCTCCGGGCGCCGCGCCTGTCATGTGTACCCATGTATAACCAAGCCGCCCCCGGGTAAGTGTGTGCACCTAGCAACGCTGCACCCTGGCGTGCATGAGGACTTGGGCTGCCTAATGGGGACCTGTGCTGCCTAATGGGGACATGTGCTGACTAATGGGGACCTGTACTGCCTAATGAGGACATGTGCTGACTAATAGGGACCTGTGCTGACTAATGGGGACATGTGCTGACTAATGGGGACATTTGCCTGCCTAATGGGGACATGTGCTGACTAATGGGGACATGTGCTGCCTAATGGGGACCTGTACAGCCTAATGAGGACATGTGCTGACTAATAGGGACCTGTGCTGACTAATGGGGACATTTGCCTGCCTAATGGGGACATGTGCTGACTAATGGGAACATGTGCTGACTAATGGGGACATGTGCTGACTAATGGGAACATGTGCTGACTAATGGGGACATGTGCTGACTAATGGGGACATTTGCCTGCCTAATGGGGACATGTGCTGACTAATGGGGACATTTGCCTGCCTAATGGGGACATGTGCTGACTAATGGGGACATGTGCTGCCTAATGGGGACCTGTACAGCCTAATGAGGACATGTGCTGACTAATGGGAACATGTGCTGACTAATAGGGACCTGTGCTGACTAATGGGGACATTTGCCTGCCTAATGGGGACATGTGCTGACTAATGGGAACATGTGCTGACTAATGGGGACATGTGCTGACTAATGGGAACATGTGCTGACTAATGGGGACATGTGCTGACTAATGGGGACATTTGCCTGCCTAATGGGGACATGTGCTGACTAATGGGGACATTTGCCTGCCTAATGGGGACATGTGCTGACTAATGGGGACATGTGCTGCCTAATGGGGACCTGTACAGCCTAATGAGGACATGTGCTGACTAATAGGGACCTGTGCTGACTAATGGGGACATTTGCCTGCCTAATGGGGACATGTGCTGACTAATGGGAACATGTGCTGACTAATGGGAACATGTGCTGACTAATGGGGACATGTGCTGACTAATGGGGACATTTGCCTGCCTAATGGGGACATGTGCTGACTAATGGGGACATTTGCCTGCCTAATGGGGACATTTGCCTGCCTAATGGGGACATGTGCTGACTAATGGGGACATTTGCCTGCCTAATGGGGACATGTGCTGACTAATGGGAACATGTGCTGACTAATGGGGACATGGTTGGCTGCTGACTAATGGGGACATGTGCTGACTAATGGGGACATGTGCTGACTAATGGGGACATGTGCTGACTAATGGGGACATGTGCTGACTAATGGGGACATTTGCCTGCCTAATGGGGACATGTGCTGACTAATGGGGACATGTGCTGCCTAATGGGGACCTGTACAGCCTAATGAGGACATGTGCTGACTAATAGGGACCTGTGCTGACTAATGGGGACATTTGCCTGCCTAATGGGGACATGTGCTGACTAATGGGAACATGTGCTGACTAATGGGGACATGTGCTGACTAATGGGGACATGTGCTGACTAATGGGGACATTTGCCTGCCTAATGGGGACCTGTGCTGACTAATGGGGACATTTGCCTGCCTAATGGGGACATGTGCTGACTAATGGGAACATGTGCTGACTAATGGGAACATGTGCTGACTAATGGGGACATGTGCTGACTAATGGGGACATTTGCCTGCCTAATGGGGACCTGTGCTGACTAATGGGGACATTTGTCTGCCTAATGGGGACATGTGCTGACTAATGGGAACATGTGCTGACTAATGGGGACATGTGCTGACTAATGGGAACATGTGCTGACTAATGGGGACATGTGCTGACTAATGGGGACATTTGCCTGCCTAATGGGGACATGTGCTGACTAATGGGGACATTTGCCTGCCTAATGGGGACATGTGCTGACTAATGGGAACATGTGCTGACTAATGGGGACATTTGCCTGCTAATGGGGACATGTGCTGACTAATGGGGACATGTGCTGACTAATGGGAACATGTGCTGACTAACGGGGACATGTGCTGACTAATGGGGACATTTGCCTGCCTAATGGGGACATGTGCTGACTAATGGGGACATTTGCCTGCCTAATGGGGATATGTGCTGACTAATGGGGACATGTGCTGCCTAATGGGGACCTGTACAGCCTAATGAGGACATGTGCTGACTAATAGGGACCTGTGCTGACTAATGGGGACATTTGCCTGCCTAATGGGGACATGTGCTGACTAATGGGAACATGTGCTGACTAATGGGGACATGTGCTGACTAATGGGACATTTGCCTGCTAATGGGGACATGTGCTGACTAATGGGGACATTTGCCTGCCTAATGGGGACATGTGCTGACTAATGGGGACATTGTGCTGACTAATGGGACATGTGCTGACTAATGGGGACATGTGCTGACTAATGGGACATATGCTGACTAATGGGGACATGTGCTGACTAATGGGGACATTTGCCTGCCTAATGGGGACATGTGCTGACTAATGGGGACATTTGCCTGCCTAATGGGGACATGTGCTGACTAATGGGACATTTGCTGCCTAATGGGGACATGTGCTGACTAATGGGGACATTTGCCTGACTAATGGGGACATGTGCTGACTAATGGGGACATTTGCCTGCCTAATGGGGACATGTGCTGACTAATGGGGGACTGTGCTGCCTAATGGGGCCTGTGCTGCCAATGGGGACATGTGCTGCCAATGGGGACATGTGCTGCCTAAGGGAACATTTTGCTCCAAAAGGGGAACATTTGCCTGCCTAATGGGGAATGTGTGTAATGGGGGACATGTGTGCCTAATGGGGACTTGTGCCCTAATGGGACATGTGCTGCCTAATGGGGACATTTGCCTCCCTAAGGGGACATGTGCTGCCTAATGGGGACATGTGCTGCCTAATGGGGACATGTGCGGGCCTAATGGGAAATGTGCTGCCTAATGGGGACATTTGCCTGCCTAATGGGACTGTGTGCCTAATGGGGACATGTGCTGACTAATGGGGACATGTGCTGCCTAACGGGGCCTTTTTTCAACTACCTCCATGATGGAAACCATAACGCTGCTGGCGAAATAAAGTTCAGCGGGGCGGGGGGGTCAATCTTCAGGCGCCAGCAAGATTAAAAGGTTTAACTTATTGCGGTTAATAGCGTTTTTACAGGTGATAGGTTCCCCTTAAATTATTTTGCCCAGTCATGCTTTTATTTTTCAAATGGTTCCGGTAGTGTGCGACAAAATGGCCATGTAAAGAAAAGAGAAGTCATTCCAGCCATCACATTAGGAGGAGTTATTTAAATGTTTGAATAAATTAGTTGGCTAATGTTTAAGTTTATTAAAATGAGTGATGAGCGGTACACATTGCTGGGTTTTTCCCCTGAGATGCTCGAGTGCCCTCTGGATTTTGGCGTGTCGAGATTTAGTTTTCGTTGCCTCGCCCCCTGTTTGCAGCTGCTGGACAGCCTGAATACATGGGGGAAATGCTGTTTGTTAAGGAATCCCCATGTTTCAGGCTGTTCGCAGCGCAAATCATGCAAATGCGTCGACAAAAACTAAAATCTCCGAGCACCCCCAAAATACTCAGGGACACTGGAATGCTTGGGAAAAACCCCGGCAACGAGTATACTCGCTATCATTATTAATAATTTTTATGCGGCCCCCCAACACTATTATAAAATTCCAATGGCCCTCGGCAGAAAAAAGGTTCCCCACCCCTGTGCTACAAGCACTAAGGAAAAAGGATATCTGTCCCTACGATAAAAAACTAAGCTAGACCCCTACGATGTGGGGGGGAAACCCTGATCCTGCGATCGACCTGTAAAGTCCTAGTAGTCTGTACGAAGACCTATAGTGGAGGGAGGGATCCCAACAAGCACTAGGGATGGGAGAAAAATGACACCTCCTAAAAAAGTTTTTAGCAGTAAAAGAAAAACAAACCACATAAAACTAGAGGTCCGAAGACCAAGCAAAACTATTGGATTTAAGGTAACAAAGCACCTGGCAGTTTTAAAGAGTATAAATTCAATGAAGTCCAGCAAACCCCGAGGGGGGACCCGGGACTAAATAGGCAAAAGGGTCATGTGCCCAGCAAGATAAAAAAAAACCTAAAGGAGAGTTCTAACACCTGGAAATTGGCCCACATGTGTGTTTTTTGTCTTGTGGATACTAAAAAGAGACCCCCGCATTGCCAAAATTATGAAGTTGACGACTACTGGTTTGGCCAGCATCCTCGTCCGTGCTGTAAAGGCAAATTACAGAACATATGCCACAGGAGAACCTAGAGCTAATATTGGCGAACAAACAAGCAACTATGGTAAATGTTTTTGAGGCATTCCCAGGACCAGCAGTGGTGCGGTTCTACCACGAGCCATACTGGGCAACTGGAAGAGGTGTTTGTGGTGCACACAGCCGAAAGTGGCGTTGGAGAAGGGGTTTCATGACCATGTTTGGTTTTTTTCTCGAGTTTCCGCCCTGTGGTATAGAAAGATTGCAACAGAAGGGACAACAGTTGTCAACTTGTTTAAAATTTTTCCTCCTCCCCCATCTTGTTTCCCTACTTCATTCCCCCTTTTCAACTTTGGGCCTGTAAAGGGGCACCTGGCCCAATTGGCACAAATCCCCTTTAAAGGGTTTCATGCTGTGGAAACCCCGACAGAAAAAGGCCCAACGTCGCCCAAAAAAAATTTTGGTGATTCCCTTCTTAAAAAAGATCCATCCGATTTTTTAAAGTATTTTGTACCACCTTCCCTGGACCATAGGTTCCCCCCGCAAAATGGGTTTTGTTCCTTTCCTCCGATTTTAATTCCCCCTTTGCGCGTGAACGTCCGGTTTTACGGGAAACATTCGGGTCAGAGAGGCAATGATGTCACTCTGTGCCCCCTCGCCTAACAGTCAAGTCCCGAGAGCTGGAAGATGGCGACGCAGAGGCCCCCCAGAGTAGACCCGTCCCCATAAGGAGGATTTTCATTTTTTTTTAAAATTTGGAGAAATATAGGGGGGCTTTATCCCCGGGGGAAAATTTTTTAGGGGCCCCCATCAACACTTGGGATCATAAATAGGGCCAATAAAACTGGAGCTCTTTGGGGGGCCCATTAATTGGGCTTTATGGGCCCCTTTCCATACACTGGGTTTCTCCTGGGGCCCATCATTACTGGGCATATAGGGGGCCCCATTATATAGGGGCATTTATTGGAAAAAATTTTTTATGGAGCAACATGGGGGCCCATTTTATTGGAGCATTAATTGGGGCCCCTTATTTTGGAGCATTATTGGGGTTTTTTTTGGGGGGACAAAAAGGGCCCCTTATATATGGGAAAAATTTTGGGGCCATTTGGGCCTTTCTAAATTTGGGCTTTTTTGGGCCATTGTTATGGGACTAGTGGTCCCATAATTTGTAGGGGATTTTAAAATGCCCCGGTTTTTTGGGAGCTATTGTAGAATTTACAATAGATATCATATGAAGTAAAAAAAAAAAGTTTTTGGTTTGTATTTTCCCTAATTTCTCTGTCGTTCGTACCCATCATAAATTGTGGTATTTTTAAAAAGGGGCCCCCCACTAGACTCTTTCCCCCGGGGCCCGAAAGCCAGGAGCCCCCCCTGCCCCCCAAAAATTTTAGCCAAAAACCCCCCCGTTTTCATTGCGTAACTATTAAATACATTAATTAATTTTGAAAAACTTAAGTAATAAGTTTTGTTTGTGGGTTGGCTTTAAAATGGGCACTGTAGGTGTGTTTACTGTCCTCACCCTCCCGACTTTTTTCCCCCCTTTTGAATTCCCTTGGGGTCGGTTTTTGACTGATTGCCCCTTTTCCTTGGGGGGCCCCGTTTTTCGTTCCTTTTTTTTGGGAAAAAAGTGGGTTTTGGCCCCCGAAACCGCCGACCCTCCGGAGCTAAAGTCGTCATCTTAAAAAGCAATTAGAGGGCTTTTGGCTGTAAAAATCTAAGCAATGGATTTGTTTGCCCCAAGACCCCCTGGGTTCTCTGTCAAAAAAAAAAAGGGCTGACAGTTCGCTCTTTTATCTCAGGGGGGAAAAAAAAAAACCATGGGCAGCCAAAAAAACTGCTTAATCAATGTGTCTCCCCAAATTCAGTCAGCTAGTCCCCTTAAAAATTTTTAAAAAATTTGGGTTTTCTTAAAATTATAGATTGTTCAGCCTTTGCCGGGGGGAAATTTTAAAATTCAAAAAGGGGGATCAAATTTTTTTTTCCCCCCCAAAGGGTACACTGTGTTCCAACTATTATGAAAAAAATTTTTCCCCCAAAATTACCTTTTAAATTCCCCAGTCATTGAAATTTTCCCCGTTAAAAAAAATATTAGAGTACAAAAAAAAAAGGTTTTTTTAAAACCCCCTTGTAACGTTATTTTTTAAAAAAAAAAAACACTAAAATGCACTCAAACCTTTTTCCCAAAAAATTATGACAGAAAGATTTTTTAACCTTTTCATTTTTTTAAAAAAAAAAAAAAGGTATTTTTTAAAAATTTTTAAAAATTAGCAATATTCCCAAAACTGAAATCAAAAATTTTTAACTCAAACTTTATTCTGGGGTTTATGTTACATTTGCAATGGGAAAAACCCCTTTTTGAAAGGGTTCTGAACTTTTCCCCCCTTTTTAATTTTTGGGGGTTTTTGGGGTGGTTTCTGCTTCTTTTTTTGCTTTGGGGTAAAAAACCCTTTCCCAAAAGCTGTTCTTAGATGTAAAATCCTCCCGCCCCATACACCCCCTTTTTTATGATTTCTCCAGAGGTTCTCAAGGGGGGTTTAGGTCAGGGGGGCATGGGGGCCTTAAAAATTTTTCCCCCCTTTTTTTGCCCCCGCAGCCCCGGGTTCAGATTGTTTTTGCAGCATGGCGGGGGTTTTTTCATGCATGAAATGATCTTGCTGCGGAATGCACGGTTTCTCTTTTTTAACCATAAAAAGGAGTGCTGTTTAAAAACTCAACAAACAATTTTTTAAAATTTGGGGGTTTTTTATCTTTACCCCTTCAGGACCCCAAAGGGGCCCCAATTTTCCCCCCCAATTCCACCCCAAAAAATTACTCCACCCCCTCCTTTTTGGCCCCGGGGCCCCTGTTTAAGGGGGTTTTCCCCCAAAAAGCCCTCCTCCACTCCATCCATTGGACCTCGAGCTATTTTTTGGGCCCCCCGGAGCCGTTTTTTGCTTGTGTGCAGGGGAAATAGAGGGGTCGACGGTTTGGCTTACGCACAGCTGCGAAACCCCTGAAGGACCCCGCATCTTGTTGTTGGGAAAACGTTTAAGGACCAGCCCGCTTCAAAAACTTTTCTGTGCTTTACCCAAGGGTTTTTTGGGGCCCCCCGCCCTTTAA
The DNA here is from genome assembly GCA_033576555.1 of Oophaga sylvatica. Taxonomy (NCBI): domain Eukaryota; kingdom Metazoa; phylum Chordata; class Amphibia; order Anura; family Dendrobatidae; genus Oophaga; species Oophaga sylvatica. The sequence continues at coordinate 233,445,211 of JARQOD010000002.1, forward strand.
CCTGAGTAAAGCCCGTAAAAGAGTCCCAATTTTCCCTTTCAGCACCACACGGGTGTACGTGAATCAGCTACTACTTCTTGATTTTTTCAATGATCACGATGAATGCTTGGGGGTGTTGTTGTAGCATGCCTTTTTCCCAAAAAAATCCCAATTTTTTGTTCTAGCGCCACAATCCTTTTTCTTTTTTCCCATTTGGGAGGAAAAAATTAGGTGTAAAAAAAAATTTGGGGGGCCCCTTAAGTTTTCTTGCCCCTTTTTTTTGGGGACACCCGGCCCCAAACCAAAATTTAAGGTGTCTGCAATTGTTACAGTGATATAAAGAGCCCCCGAAAAACATCATCAATGGGTTTTCTGACCCAAACCAAAAAAATTTTTCCTTATCACCCCAAAAAATTTTTTCATAATAATTGGGGCACATGTTTATATTTCGGGGGGGCCCAAAACCTCCCCCCATGTATTTTGGCTGTCTTTTTAGAAACAGCACATCAGTCTGCTCCAGGGGGCAGGGGTCCTCCTGGGGCTTAGGGGTTTTCTTCTCTACAGAAAGTTGAAAATTGTTGTTTTTTTTTTTTTTTTTTACAGATACGTTGGGGTCTGGATTAGGCCCTTTGGTGAGTTTTGGGTTTTTTAAAAAAGGGAACCCGTCGCGGATTTTGCACCCTAATCTAAAGATTTTGTGGTCGCACCCTTATCTGATTTTTAAAAAAGGTACCTTGGTTTTTGGGAAACCATCTTTTTGGGGTGTTTTTTAACTTTAATTTCAGGGTTTTTTGGGGTTTTTAAAGAATTTTCGTCTTGAAACAAAGTTGTTTTGCAGTTTATTTAAAAATTTTTAAAAAACTGCTTGTAAAGGGGTCCCTCTATGACCCCCGTCATATTTTCCCGTTGTTTTCTTTCTGCACAAAATTTTTTTCCCTTCCCCTTTTTCAATGTCGGTAGTTGCAATGCTGATTTTTTGGGGGGTTTCAAAACATTCTGGTAGCTTTCCCCCATTTTCCTCCGCGCATCCAGGAAGCTCATCTTTTTCCTCTCCCCTTGTGTGCACGCTGGGGGGTTCAGGGTTTTTTGTGCTAAATCCTGTTTCATATTTTCTTTTGGTTCATCCCCCCCCTTTAGTTAAACTAATTTGGAAGTTTTAAACAATTTTTTAGTAAATTTTTTTGTCCTACTTGCCCCCCCACATTTTATGGGTAAGTTTGTATTATGTTTCACCGCTAATAATCAAGTTCAAATAAAGCACCCTTCCCCCCAAAAAAAATTCCTTTTTGGGCCCCGGTGTAAAAAGGGGTTTTGCTGTCTGTTAAAAAACCCAAAAAGGGTGCCTCTTTTGTGAGGAAGAAAAATGAAAAAAAACGGCCATCCAAAAATAGTGGGGAAATTTGTGGAAAAAAAAGCCCCTCCCGCTTGCGGGGAAAAAAAGTGAAACTGCAGCCAAAATTCCCAGTGAGATTCAAGTCACCCCGGGGGAAAGAGACTTATTTCAGCTCCGAGAGCTAGCTAGGGGTTTTGGTTTTTTTGGGGGGGGAAAAATTCTGGTGGGCCCCCTAACCCCCGCCTCAGCAAATTTTCCCGCGGTTTCCCCCAAAAAAATCTTTTTTAAAAAGCCCAAAAATTGGGTTTTTCCCCCGTTTGGGGCGTGGAAAAAAATCCCCTACAAACATATAAGAGTTTATAGCCAAAAAACAGATAATGATTAACGCGACGTTCCTTCTGATGGAAAAATTCATTTTCATTTTTTCCTTTGGGGCCCCGCCCACATAACATCTCAGGAGACTTGATTTCAGAAAATTTTTTAAAAAAAACCTTTTTCCTTTTTTAATTTTCGCACTGACGATCCCGGGGTTTGGGGGATTTTCCTGTACCCCAAATCCCCACCTGCTGATACCCCCAATTTCTGAGCTGCTGCTGTTATGTTCCCCCTTTTTTCTCACCTGATACCCAAAATGAGCCCCTGCTTTCCGTATGTGCCCTATACTGCCTGTGTGGGGTTTGGGGTGGGCCCCTAAAAATTTTTAAAGACCCCTTGAAATAGTAGGGGGGGTGCAAGTGCCCCCCCAAAAAAAGGCCCGCTTTTGTCCCCCCCAATGTAATATTCCCGTGTGCCCTTTGGGCGTCACAGAAGAGTTCCCCCTTTTTAAAAAAAAGTGCCCCCTTTTCATTAATAAAGTCCCGAGTTTCCCCCCTACGCCCCCCCCTTTTTAAAAAAGTTTAGGCCCCCCCCCTGGGTATTACTACCCTTAAAATTTCCCCCAAAAATTTTTAAAGGCTTCAAAAAAGTTGTTTGGGCCCCCCCCCCCCTTTTTTCCCCCACTGTAGATGGGCCCCCCCTGCTCCAATAGCATAAAAAACCAGAAAGTCCCCTATAGTATTATGCACCCCCTAGGCAGCCCCCTTTTAAAATTTTTAAAGCACCCCCGTAGGCAGCCCCTTTTTTTTACTGTACCCCCTTTGGGAGGGTTTTTTTTTTAATGCACCCCCATAGGAGCCTTTTTTATAATGAAACCCCCAAAGGGGCCCCTTTTTATAAGGGACCCCTAGGCGTCTTTTTATAAAAGCACCCCCCAAACCAGCCTTATTTATTAAAGCACCCCCAAACCAGCCTTTTTTTAATGCACCCCCATAGGGATCTTATTTATAAGCTTTCCCCCCTTTTTCTTCTTATTTTTAATGCACCCCCCCTATGCTGCCCTTTTTTTTAAAAAAACCCCCCTTTGGGGTTTATTTATAATGCCCCCCTTTTGCCAGTCTTTTTTTAAAGGGACCCCCAAGGCAGCCTTTTATTTTGCAAACCCCATAGCCAGGTTTTTTTTAATGCCCCCCATAGGGGGGGGTTTTTTTATAACATTCCCCCCCGGCGGGCTTTTTTTTTAGGACCCCCATTGCGCCTTTTTTATAATGCCCCCCTAGGCAGTCTTATTTTTTTGGGACCCCCCAGGGGTTTTTTTTTTAAAAAACCCCCCGGGGAGTTTATTTTTAATGCACCCCCATAGGGAGTTTATTTATAATGACCCCATAGGGAGCCCCTTTTTTTAATTTCACTCCCCCCTTTTGCAGCCTTATTTTTTTTGCACCCCCTAGGGAGGGATTTTTTAAAAAAGTCCCCCCAAAACCTTTCTTTAATGCACCCCTTTTGGGATCCCTTTAAAAAAAAACTCCCCCCAAAGCAGCCTATTTATATTGCCCCCATTTTGGGGTATTATTCGCAGTCCCCCCTTTTTGCGCCCCCTTTTTTTTTTTGCACCCCCAAAGGGGTTTTTTTAATGCACCCCCCATACAGCCTTATTTAAAATTTCCCCCATAGGCTCATTTTTTTCGCGTCCCCCCCCAAAACCCATTTATAATGCACCTCATAGGCAGCCTTTTTTGACCCCCAAGGCCTTTTTTAAATTTTTCACCTATAGGGATCCTTATAAAGCATCCCATTTGGGGCTTATTTTTTAAGCACCCCATGGCAGGCATTTTTTACGCAGTCCCCATTTTGCGCTTACTTATAAGCCCCCTTTGGCACCCCTTTAAATGCCCCCTCCCCCTTTTGCCCCTTACTAAAAATGCACCCCATGGGGGCCCCTTTAAATGCAACCCCCTTTGGGAGGGCCCTTTTTTTTCCCCCCATTTGGCAGGCCCTTTTTAAAGCTTCCCCCCCTAGCCCCTTACTTAAAAAACCCCCCCAAAGGGAGCCATTTATAAGCAAATCCCCATAGAGCCTTTTCTTATAATGCCCCCAAGGCAGCCATTTTTAAAGCACCCCCCATATGAGCCCTTTTCTTATAATGCCCCCTTTTTGGGACCTTTTTTAAGCCCCCCCCATATGCAGCCTTCTTAAAAAGCCCCCCAAAAGGGAGCCTTTTTTAAAAACACCCCCCCTTTTGCGCCTTATTTTATTGTACCCCATAGGCATCATTTAAAAACGCTCCCCTTGCGCCTTACTTATATGCCCCCCTAGGCAGTTTTATAATGCACCCCCCTTAAGGGGCCCCAAATTTTAATGCCCCCGGGCCCCATTTATAATTTCACCCCCCCATATGCCCCCCTTTTTTAAAAAGCACCCCCCCAAAAGCAGTCTATTTTAATGCCCCCCCTTACAAAAAAAAAAAAATCCTGTACTCACCTCTTTGTTTCCCGGGGCTCCTGCGTGCTCCGCTTCCCTCTCAGCTTTCTGACTGCCGGCGCCGGGGCAGTAGGGTCATCCCCCCGCGGCAGCCTGAGGGGGGGTTTAGGGAGAGAAGGAGCTCTTCCCCCCTTCTCTCAAATCCCGGTCACTGTATCGGCAATTTCCGCCCAGGACCCCCGAGGGGCGGGGGGGGGGCCCACGGGTAAAAAGGGGGCCCCCCCTGCCTGCTCAGGGGCCCCTGGGGGGCCGGGGAGGGGGGGGGATCGTTCTCCTCTCTGCCCCAAAAAATGTAATTTTTCCCGGGGCCCTGTGCATGCTACATTTACAGTGCAAACCCCCGGGGGGGGCCCCCTCGAGGGGGGGCCCCGGGGCCCAAACCCCCCCCCCCCCCCCGGGGTAGCTCGTACTGGGCTACAGCAATCCTGCACAGCCAAGCTTTTCCCCCCAAGGGACCCCGGGCCCCAATCCAAAAGGAAAAAAATTTGTTACTTTCGCCCCAAAGATAATCCACCCAGCAGCGGGGTTCCCTTTTCCCCGGGAAAATGCCGGGGCCCCCAAAATGTGGCAAGCTTTGTGAAGAAGAGATGCTTTTTAAGTTAGAGAAGGCTGAACTAGAGAGTGGAGGGCATTTAAAAAGGGGTTAAAACTAGAGACCAGGAGCAGTTAGAGAAAAGAAAGCGTGGATTGGGGGATTGACCCCCTACCCAGCAAAAAAAAAGCTGCCGCAGCTCTCCCCCGAAGCAGAATCGCAGATCCCCAAAAAAACCCCCTGAGGGGCACACAACCCAAACGAAAGTTTTGGGTTTTTCCCCCTGAAGTTTCCCACAACGCACATCCAGTACAAAATTTTTTCCCCGGGATTTTAAACGAAAACCTGAACCGGAACGGAACGAAAAGACATCCCCATTTAAAGCGGGAGAGTCATCGGGTCACTCCGGATAGAAAAAACGGAAAATGTGGAGAAAAAAATCTGCATGATTCCTTCCCCCCCCACCAGGAAACCCCTTTTTTAAAAACTCTTCTGAACACCCCCATTTCGGGAATAAAGCAACACGACACCGGTGGCCCCCACCCAGAGAATAAAAACAGGTAGACCCCACCCCCACCCACTACAATGTAAACCCATCCCCCATTATACTCTGTGACAAGGGTTAAACAGTTTTGCTAAGTTTTTCAAAACCCGGAAACGGTTTGCCAAGGGATCATGAAATTCATGACCAAAAAAAGGTTACAAGCTGGGAAAGTTTTTCCCCCCCAAAATGCCCACTGGGTTTGGGGCTAAAACCCGGGGGGAAAGGGAATAGACTCTTAGAAAAACCCCGGGGGAAGATCATCAAACACGCAGTAAGGATCAGACCCATTAATAAAAACCCCCGCCCCGAGACTGGCCTCAAAGAGATTGGAAGGGGCGGATTAGTGTTAGGGGAACAGAAAGGAAAAAAGAGCCCCTTTTTCCCCCAAAAAAATGATGACTTCCTAAAATATAAAAAAAACTTTAAAAAAATTTTTGCCCCAAAAAAAACTCATGAAAAAAAAGTTTCCCAAAAACTGATCAAATGACCAAATCATAGCCCGGATGCGCAGGCCCCCATGAAAAAGGCGGGGGAAAAAAAAAGGTGCTTACCAGATAAAAGCGCCCCCCCATCACAAAAACAGGATGAAAAGGGTTCCCCTGCTTTGGGAAAAAACAACAAATGAAAAATTTCTTGGACAAAATATCATCACTTTTCTGGAAAAACGCCTATTTTAAACCCCTTTTTTGGAGGGGGGCTGGTCCACTGTTTTTTCACAACCCCAAAAAAAACCCCAAACCATAAAAAAAGGGGTGGGGCCCCCTGCAAAAAAAAGAAAAAAAATGGGAAAAATTGATGCATATAAAAAGGGATCCCCAAAGGGTTTTTGTTACTTTTTTGGGCCCCAAAAAAAAAGTCGAAAACCCAACGTTAAAGGGCCCCTTTTTTTTGGGGGTTTTAAAAATAGCATAAATTAAAAAAAAACACAGTAAAAAACTTTTTAAACCAAAAAAACATTTATGAAAAAACTTTTTCCAAGTTGATAAATGACCCAAAAGCATAGCAGATGGCAGGCTCCCATAGGGTAAAGGCTGGAGAAGACGGTTTTTCCACGAAAAAAGCAGCCCCCCTACCAAAAACCCTAGAATAAAAGGGGTTCACTGCCCTTTGGGGGAAAAAAGCCACAATGAATTGCTTGGGGGCATAAAAGCATGCCCCGTGTTGGATAACACCCATTTTAAAAAGTATAGGGGAAAAAGGGGGGGGTCAGCACTAAAAAGGCCCCCACCAATAACCAAACCTCAAAAAGGGCCGGGGCCCCCCTGCAAAAAAAGATAAAAATTGGGAAAAAATGGATCAATTTATAAAGCTAAAAGGTTTAGATATTTTGGCCCCCAAAACAGAAAAACGCCCAACCCCAAAAATTTTTTAAAGGATTTTTTAAAATTTTGTTAGTTGGACTGCCTTTTTAAAAAGGGGCCTTATTGGTTGCCCGTTTTTGCTTTGGCCCAAAAAAATAAAAAACCCCCTTTTTAGGATTTACTATGCCCCTTTTTTTTTTTTTTTTTATTTTTTTTTGCAGGGGCCCCCCCCCCGGCTCCTTTTTGATGGGGGGTTTATTGTGTTGTGCCTTTCCCGGGGACCAGCCCCCTTTTCCCTCATAGGCTTTTTAAAAAAAGGCTTTTTCCCCGACACGGGCAGACATTCATGCCCTAAGCAAATTAAAAATTTTTGTGCTTTTTTCCCACTAAGCAGTGAACCCCCTTTACATCACGTTTTTGTGAAAGGGTGGCTGCTTTTATCTGGGGAAGCACCTGGGTTTTTCCAGCCTTTATTATGGGAGCCTGCTGTCCTCTAGTGCATTTGGTCATTTGATCAGATTGGTAGCTGTTTTTATGATGTGTTTTTGCTAAAATTTTTAATGGATTTTTGAATTTTGTCTGTTGTGATCGCAATAAAAGGGGGGCCCCTTGCATTGGGTTCGAGCTTTTTTCCCTTTGGGCCCAAAAAAGAAAACTAATACCCCATTTGAGCTTTATCATTGCATTTTTTTTGCATTTTTTTAAAAATTTTTTTTAGGGTGCCCCCGGGGCCCCTTTTTTTTATCTTGGGGTTTTTTTGTTGTGCCATTCTTTCTGACCAGCCCCCCCTTCCCCTTTTTAGGCTTTAAAAAGGCTTTTTCCCCGGGACATGTGCATGACTTTCCCTTGCCCCAAGCAATTACATTTTTGGCTTTTTTCCCCCAAAAAAAGTGAACCCCCTTTATCAACACTGTTTTTTGTGGGGGGCTTTTTTTTTTTTGGGGAAGACCTGGCTCCCAATTTACTAGGGGGCCTGCCCCCCCCCGCTGTTTTTTTTTGGGGCATTTTTCAGATTGGAAAAGCCGACTTTCCAAAAAGTATTAAAAAGGTTCCAGAAACTTAGAAACTAAGGACCTGCTAAAGGAGTCCAAGTTCCCCAAAGGGTGAGGGAAAAAGGGGGTTGTTTCCCTTGACACACCCGGGGGTTTTAAAAACCCCCATAGTCCAAAAGTTCCCCCTACAACTGGGGGAAAGGGGGCTCACACGGGTTTCCAAACTTTACAAAAAAAACCAGTTTTTCCATTCCCCCCCTTTTCTCATTTTTTTTAGTTTGGGAACCCCAACAAGCGAGAACCCAAAACGACCCCAGCTTGATTTGATTGATATCCCAACCGTCCCAAAGTGCAACCCTAAAGTCTGTGGCGGGCACAAGCCCTTATGTTTCTTCCCCATTTCCCCAATTTTACAGGTCTGCTGACTGCTCCCAATCAGAGAAAAAGACAGGATTTTGCCCAAGCATCCCCGTCCATCAAAAGCCTACCCCTTCCCCCATGAAATGCAGACCCTTTCCCAGAGGAAAATCTATCCAGATCAGAAGCTTCCTGAAAGAAAACAGTTCGCTAAAAGTGCTGCTCGTCCACAACTCATCTTTCCCCGGATTTTTAAAGGGCATGTAAAATGCAAAATGTGGCCCCCCACGTCAAACCCTGCTCTACACCTGGGGCCCCGCTCCCTGGAGTACCAAAAACACCCGGGTGACATGAGCTTGGGGGGGGGGAAAGGAACACTGATGCAGCTATGCCAGAGACATTCCCCCAAAGTACGGGAAATCTGTAAAGGGGCAATAGGGAATAGATCCCCTTTTAAAGTATGCCTCGTTTGAGTGTCCCCCAAAGGCCCATAAGGGTTTCCACCTAAACGGTTTTTAAACGAGACGGGGGAAAGAGTCACTAAAACGTCATATTTTTCGATCCGTTGCGACTTGCGTGTGGGCATGTTTCAACGATGTGGCCCCCTGCTGGGGTTCCCCGTTTTTTTGTTCACTAGCGTTTGGGGGTTTTTTTTAAGTTGGGGGCCCGCTGGGGGCCTATTCGTGTTTTTGGCACCTTTTGCGGGGGAAAGCCCCCGGGTTTTTGAGCATAAAGGGGTTTGGTCCAGGGGGTGGGGTCGCAATATCTGTAAGTTCTCTTTTGCGTCACAGAGGGGATCGAGCAGTTGAAAACAGGTAGCGGCGAGGAGCGGAGCAAGCGGAAAAACCCCTTGGGAAACAAAGCGCTTTAGTACATCATTTACTCCTACGCCCCCCAAAGCTTTTAAAAAGGGTCGCGACCCCTAAAAAGTTTTTATAGTCCCCGTTTGGCGGGTACAGCGGGCCTAAAAAATTTTCCCCAAAGATCTCATTGCTTGCGTCCCTTTTGGATCGCTAACGAGATCAAAAGTGTGGGGAGTCCCATAGGAAAACGGGGAAAATGTTTTGCTGTCTTGGTGACAAAGTAATCGATCCTTGGCTGATAACATTTTTTGTTAATTTAAAATCCCAAAATCCCCAAACCCCCTACTCATTAAAAACTTTGCAGGTACGTGACAAACCGCAGGTGGAAAAACTATGACTACCAATTGAGTCCTTAGACCCCGGGCCCAAATTTTGCTCCCCCTCCCCACTTCAAAAGTGTAATCAATCCCAGACAACAGTTGAAAAAACCTACGCCAAGTGGCAATCCATCACGGGTTACTTAAAAAGCATGCACCCTCATCCCCGGGAAAAAAAACCCCCCAGGCCCAGATAATACTGCTGCTGGGAAGAGATATCCCACAGGATTTTAAAGAGAGACGCATATTTAAAAGGTCCACAATTTCTCCCTATGCCCAAAAAACTAGACCTAGGGGTGGGTCTTATAGGGGAAAATATGCTTTGGGGGGGCCCTCCGCCCCCCTTTGTGCAAGCATCTGACCCAAAAAATTGGGGAAAAGGGCACCCCCTCTTGTTTTTAACCCCTTTTTAAAATGTCACAGGCTTCCACCCCCGCAAACAACTGCCCAATAAAATTTAAAAGACTTTATCCGCATGTTGTGTCGGGAAAATATGGGTCGTTAGGGTGCACGGGGCTTTTCCCGAGAAAAATAAGAAAACAAAAAAGTGGGGAATGTCATAGAGGACAAGTTGTTTTTTTAGGAAAAGGAAAAGGGGGTTGTTAAAGGGGGACCAACAGGGGGTCGCACCCTTCCTTCAAACCCCCCAGACCCGTTCCCCCCAAAAAGAAATTTGGGGGAAATTTAAAAAGTTTTCCTTTTCCCAAAATAATTGCAAAAAAAAACCCGAGATGAAAGGGCCCCTTTTTTCCTTTTTAAAAATTTTTTTAAAATTGTCTGCAGGTGCTCCCCTTCAAAGTCTTGAAGAATGCTTTTTCCCCCCATTTTGGAAAATCCACCCAAAAAAAACCAAAGGCCCCCAAATTTTTGGGGTGGGTTTACTCCATTGCAATTTTTTGATATCTTCCTGAATGATGTTTACTGCGGGAAACCTGCCCTCATAAAAAACGCGGGGAGTACTTAGCGTTTCAAAAAGGTTTCCACCCCCTTTTTCATCGCTGACTTCCAGAAATTTGTTCCATTGCCCTTGTGAGAGGGGAAGACGGTTTTTCCCCAAATTTTTCTGGTATGAAAAAATCCCCCTGTAAAGAAGTCCAAGTATTGCGGGAAGTCCCAACCCTTAAAAACAGTCCTTCACCTGCAGTGCCTTTTTTTGGACTAAAAAGGGGTGGTTCCAAAAAGGGGGGAAACAATATAGAAAATGTCAAAAAATTCAAAAAAAAAACTTTTAGTTGATGACTGTTAAAACCGGACTTCAAATAGACTCCCTTCAGTCTTTCAGGAGAGCCAAGATTTACTTGCTTTTTTCAACCCTATTTTTAAAAAAAATACATCAAAACCCAAAATTTTTGGAAGTTCCCCCTTCAAAGTTTTAGGCCCGTCTCAGGGTTTGGACTTGGGGTCAAACCCCCCCCAATTTGCAACGCAGACTGGGCTTCTTGGAATCTCGTCAGCATTTCCCCTTGGGGGTTTCACCGGAAAAACCCCCTTTCCACGTAGGGGAGTTTCCCCCCTTTCAAAGTCTGTCCCCCCTTTTGGGGGTTCGCACCCCCGTCACTATACAAGGCAAACCTTTCTAAGGATTTAAAAAAAAGGGGAAACTCCGAGGGGATCACCTTTGCCCCCTGTGAGAAACCGGGGGGAAAAGGGAGGAAAAATTTTTACAGCCCCCCAAACCAAAAAAGCCAAGAAAAACCCCCCTTTTGCCGTCTACGAAATAAAACCCCCAAAAAAACTTTTCGTATTTGCAGAGCTTTGTAAAAAAAAATTTGGCTGTCGCCTATCTCAAAACTTTTGACCCCCAAATTCGAGCCCTTGGTTTGTGATGGGGAAGGCCCCCAAACCTTCTCACAGCCAGAGCCACAAACCCCAAGGTTAGAGTTTTGTGCTGCGTCTTAGCCGTTGAGTTACCCAAGGGTTCACGCCCCCCAGATCGATATTACCTGCACAGGCCAAGTTTACTCAGCCCCCCCCCCCCCCCCAAAGTGCCCTTGGTTTTTCACAATGAAACTGGCCCAAAATTTTTTTTTTAGGGCAACAAAAAAGTGCTCCCAATTAGGAGACAGTCATCCAAAACAGTGGCTTACATTCCCCCGGTCAAAACCCGCGATCACGAACTAGGCAATTTACCAGGACTAGGAAACAAATTTTTTTAGGGCCAAAACTATTGTACATGAGGAAAAAATTTCCCCCCCACCTTTAAAAAGTTGGAGAGGCTCAAAATGCTGATTTTGGGCCCCCAGGTGTCTACATTTATACAATGACCTTGTTCCAGCTTGGGGTCTCCCCAAAAATTTTACAAATTTTCAAGTTTTAAAACCCTTTAAGCTATTTCCTCCTGATCGTATCGTCGTTCAGGAGCCCCAAAAAGTTGTGACCAGAAAAATGTAAAGTTGGATTTTGTAAAAAATTTTTTATGCACCCCCGACTTGGGTTCTCCGAAACCCCTCATCTTCTTTTTTTAAAGAGAAAACCCCCGTAAAATCCAAAAATTTTTTAAAACTTTCCCCTTTTTAGAGAGCCGTTAGAAAACCCACCATTCATCGCAAAATGGGGCCCCAAGGAAAAGGGGGCCGTTTAAGGAACTAAAAAAAGGGGTTTTAGGAGAAAATTTCCCCCCTTTTCCTCCCCCCCCGGGGGAAAAAGTCATGTTTTCCTACTTTAAAGGGACAATTTTCATCACAAATTTGGGCCCAAACACAAGGAAAACTTTTTCCGAAGGGGCCCTCAAAACTGTGGGGCCGGGGGATTGCAGTGCAAGAGACTCTCAGAAGGCACTACAAAAGCATTTTTTGCCGTAAGCTTGTGGTTTTTTCTTTAAAACCCAAAAAATGGGGACCTATCAGAAAAGCTCGCCCAGACCCTCCCTTTCCATGTTGGCCGATGGTTTGGGGGTTTGGTTTAGTTGTCCAAAACCCATCGAGGGGCGGGCAAGCCAAAAGTAAACATTGGGGTGCTTTTTTTCCTGTTTTAAAACAAGGGGCGCCCATAAAATATTGGTCCC
>JARQOD010000002.1:233457328-233488103 GCA_033576555.1 Oophaga sylvatica
GCCTTCTCCTAAATCTCTGTGGCGGTTTTTGGATTTTTTTTTGTTAAAAAAAAGGACGGCGGTTTACGGCCTTGTCTAGACTTTCGTGAGATTAATAAGATTACTGTACGCAATCCTTACCCACTGCCATTGATTCCTGATTTGTTTAATCAGTTAGTGGGGGCCAAGTGGTTCTCGAAAATTGATCTTCGAGGGGCATACAATTTGTTGCGCATGAAGGAGGGGGATGAATGGAAGACTGCGTTTAACACTCCACTGGGTCATTTTGAGAATCTGGTCATGCCTTTTGGACTTTCTAGTGCTCCGGCATTTTTTCAGAATCTTATTAATGACATCCTTAGACCTTTGATCGGCAGAAGTGTGGTTGTGTATTTGGATGACATTTTGATTTATTCACCGGATTTGGAGTCTCATTGGAGGAGTGTGCGTGAAGTATTACAGTTACTGAGTGATAATTCACTTTTTGCCAAACTAGAAAAATGTGAGTTCGCTGTACAGAGACTTAGTTTTTTGGGCTACATTGTCTCCAGTGAAGGTTTTGAGATGGACCCTGTGAAAGTGCAAGCTGTGCAGGATTGGCCTAGACCTATTGGTGTGAAATCAATACAGAGGTTTTTGGGGTTCGCCAATTATTATAGAAAATTCATAAAAAAAATTTCTGTGATTGCCAAAGCTCTGACCGATCTCACCAGGAAAGGTGCTGATGCGGTTCAGTGGACTACTGAGGCCATTGAGGCTTTTGTGTTGCTAAAGGAGAGATTCAGCTCTGCTCCCATCCTTACGCAGCCTGATGTGACTAAACCATTTTTGGTTGAGGTTGATGCTTCTTCTGTGGGGGTCGGCGCGGTGTTGTCTCAGGAAAAGACGGATGGAGTACATCCCTGTGTTTTTTTTTCAAAGAAATTTTCTGAGTCTGAACTAAATTATGATATCGGTAATCGGGAATTGTTGGCAATTAAACTCGCATTTGAATACTGGCGTCATTTTTTGGAGGGAGCGGAATTTCCCGTTCAAGTCTTCACCGATCATAAAAATCTGATCTACCTTGATGCTGCCAAACGCTTGAATGCCCGTCAGGCTAGGTGGGCACTGTTTTTCTCACGCTTTAATTTTACCATTACTTACATCCCAGGTACTAAAAATGTTAAAGCTGATGCTTTGTCTCGCAGCTTTTCTCCTATGGTGGGTACTGAGGAGGAGGAAAAACATTTTGCAAGAGGGGGTTGTTATTGCGGTTTTGGACTCCGTGTTGGAAGATGAGATTCTTAAAGCACAGGAGAATGCCCCATCTAACACGCCGCATGGGAGGTTGTTTGTGCCTGGTACCCTGAGGAGAGATTTGTTTGTTGAATGTCATGACTCTCGGTTGGCAGGTCATCCTGGAATCTCTGAGACCAAGAGACTTGTGGGTCTGGGTGGTCGTGGACCGTTTTAGCAAGATGTGTCACTTGGTTCCTTTCATCAAATTGCCCTGCGCTAAGACTGTCGCTAAGGCCTTTGTCAAGGAAATAGTCAGACTACATGGTGTTCCTACTGACATTGTTTCTGATAGGGGACCTCAGTTTGTGGCTCGTTTTTGGCACGCCTTTTGTGACAGGTTGGGAGTTCATTTGTCGTTTTCATCCGGATATCATCCTGAGTCTAATGGCCAGACAGAAAGGAAAAACCAGGATGTTGAGCAGTTCTTGCGTTGTTTTGTGACTGATAATCAAGAGGGGTGGTCTGAGTTTCTGCCACTTGCTGAGTTTCTCTTAACAATCATACATCCGCTTCTGCTGGTTGTTCGCCTTTTTTTTGTTGTACTGGGAGACATCCGTCTTTTGGGTCATTTTCCAAGTTGGGATCGGCTGTACCTGAAGAGGAGAATTTTTCTGGTGTGTTGCAGAGAGTTTGGACTGATGTGCGTGGTAATCTTCAGGAGGCTAACAAAAGATCCAAAGTGTATTTTGATAGAAAATGACAAGAGGTTTTGTTTGCTATTGGTGACATGGTTTGGTTGTCCTCTAAGAATCTGCGCTTGAGGATTCCGTCTAAGAAATTGGGTCCCAAGTTTGTAGGGCCCTTTAAGGTGCTTCAGGTTATTAACCAATCTGCTGTTAGGTTGGAGCTTCCTACCTCCTGGAAGATCAATCCGGTGTTTCATGTTTCTCTCTTGAAAAAAGCTGAGGCCTCAGATGGAGACGTCTCGGCCCACTGTTCCCCTGGTGGTGGAGGAGGGCAATATGAGATTTCCCGCATCCTAAATTCTAGACGGTATAGAGGGAGTTTACAGTACCTCGTCGCTTGGAAGGGTTATGGACCCGAGGATAACTCATGGGTGAGGGCGGATGATGTTTCTGTGTCTAGACTTGTCAGAGCGTTTCACAAGAGGTTTCCGGATAAGCCTAAGTCCTAGGGGATCTGGAGGATCCTCTTAGAAGGGAGGGTACTGTTAGAACCCTCTTGTTAGATTTTGTTTCAGTTTGCTGGTCACATGACCTTTTTTCCCTATTTGGTCTGGCTCCGCCCTTCTGGCTTTGCTGGACTTCATTGTATTATCTACTCTTAAGCTAGCCAGGTGCTTAGGTGACTTACTCTGTCAGTTTTGCTTAATCTTAGGATCTCGTAGTAATTTGTTTTCTGTTTAATTTTCCCTGCTACAATTTCTGTTAGGAGGTGTCCACCTTTTCACCCAGTCCCTAGATCTTGTAGGGATTCCTCCCTCGCAACTATAGGTCTTCGTTCAGACTAGCTGAGGACTTTAGCGGGTCTGGTCGCAGGATCAGGTTCCCCGTTACATCGTAAGGATCAAGCTCAGTTTTATTGTAGGGACAGAGTTCCCATCTTTCCTTAGTGCTTGTAGCAGTTCATAACAAGAGCCTTATTATTACTGCATTGTGTCCTAGCCCTCCTAAAAACAGCGTGGTGCAAAAAGATTTTCTATGGTCTGTGTGCCCTGACTGCACCCAGGGACCATGCAGAGAAGTTATGTAGAGCGTTAGCTGTCATCACATTCCCCATCTACTGGGAGTTGTTCCTGCAAGAGCCTATCCTTAAAAGAAACAAAAAACTAATTATATTTGCATGCTGTTTTACCTTTGTATCCAGGTGTTGCATAGTTTTATGTTTCTCCACAGGTCTTTGTGAGACCAAGAATATTTTAAGCAACAGTATGGATCGAATTAATGTATATGTACAGTATACTGTTCCCCTTTGTTTTTTAGTTGTGGATATGTTTGTTATGACATGCTTCAAGAGCAGAGACGTGGTATTCCACAAAGTGGCCATAGGATGTAGTATGTATAGTGTGTTTCATGTAAATACTGTATGTTGCAACATATTGCAAGACTTGCTGGCAGGCAGCACTCAAAGGGATAATCTCCCCTATCAGGGGCTTGTTTACATTACTAAACTCTGAGGAATATTGAGTGAGGATTACTAGGGGGACAGTTTGAGAACAGTGAATTGAATTGAATTGATAAGTATCCAACAGAAATCTGCCTGTCTGCATGTATGGGTGAACCTTCAACTGTGAGTATAAATTTGACCAGCAATTACCTATGTGTATATAATCATTTACCCTGTTATCATTAGTAAAGAGACTGTTTTTTTCAAGTTAAAGCCGGGTCTCACATAGCGATACACCAGCGATCCCGACAACGATCAGGATCGCTGGTGTATCGTTACATGATCGCTGCTGAGCTGCCAAACAGGCAGCTCAGGCAGCGATCAGCACAGCGACACTGCGGGTAACATCGCTTAGTTACCCGCAGTGTACGTTGGATACCAGCGCCCTGATGCAGGGAGCTGGTAACCAAGGTACACATCGGGTTTCCAGGCGCTGCGCGGTGCCTGGAAACCCGCTGTGTACCTTGGTTACCAGCTCCCAGCATCAGGGCGCTGGTATCCAAGGTACACAGCGGGTTTCTAGGCACAGCCCCGCGCCTGGAAACCCGCTGTGTACCTTGGTTACCAGCGGATCGCTGGTCTCCGCCTGTCACACGCAGCGATGTGTGCCTGTCAGCGTGAGACCAGCGATCAAAAAAATGTCCAGGACATTCAGCGACGATCAGCGATACCCGGCAGGGGGGCTGATCGTCGCTGAATGTCACACACAGCGATATCGCTGGGGAGCTCGCTGCTGCGTCACAAAACTAGTGACTCAGCAGCGATCTCGCTAGCGAGATCACTGTGTGAGATGGGGGCTTAATACTATTTCTTCATGATTGGCAATCCAATATAAATGGTCAACTATATTACGCACGTCCAATAGCATGATATCCTATATAAGAGTGAAGCAACAATGACGTGGAGGTATAAAGAGTAAAAATGTATTTTATTGAACAGAACAAATAAACACAATAAAAAAAAACACACTGAAAGCTGGGAGAAGTATCAAGAGTACACACAGCACTAGGGTAACCAGTCAAAACAACCACACAAATGGTAGTGTGTAGTAGCAGATAAATTAGACAATCAATAGGTAAGGTTGCTTTCAGTTTTTTGCCATCAGTCACAATTCGTAGTTTTTTGAAAAAAACGGATCCGGCAACTGATGCCGCGGGATCCATTTTTTTCTCATAGACTTGTATTAGCGACGGATTGCGACGGATGGCCGCATGTTTCATCCGTCTAAAATTTTTGGTCCGTCTGCCGGACACGATGCACAAAGCAACGTTTTTTGTCTCTGTCGGAAAATCGGACAGCGATGGATCCGTTGCTGTCCGTCATTTGTTATAATGGAAGCCTATGGGCACAGAATCCGTCATCATCCGTCAAATGACGGATTCCGGTGACGGATTCAGTTTTTTTAACTGAGCATGCTCCTTACAGGTTAAAACACAAACAAAAGAATAGATATATACACATAGAACATATATATGTACATGTCATTGAGACACATCATATATATATTATATGAATATATATAATATATATATATATATATATATGTATTTCAAGCTCATAGAGTTCTACATAGCATAATAGCTGCTAAATCAATTGCCGGCTTCAGTAAAATCATTACCGAACCCGACATGATATGACACATGGTTAACATATAGTACATATAGTTTAAGGCTATAATCGCGGAAAAAAATTGCGTGGGCTCCCGCGCAATTTTCTCCACCAAAGAGGGAAAGCCAGTGACTGAGGACAGATATATATAGCCTAGAGAGGGACCATTGTTTTTGGGCCCCACTGGCTGCAAACATCTGGCCCCGGCCACCCCAGAAAAGGCACATCTATAAGATGCACCTTTTCTGGCACTTAGCCTCTCTATTCCCATTGCCTTTAGCAGTGGCTCATGGGTTAATAAGGGGTTAATGTCACCTTGCTATTGAAAGGTGACATTAATCTGGGTTAATAATGGAGAGGTGTTAATAAGACAACTATCCATTATTAATCCTACAGTAGTAAAGGGTTAAAAAAGACACACACATTAATTAAAAATTCTTTTAATGAAATAATAGCACAAAGTTTTTGACCAAATTTATTATTCTGCCAATCCAACTGAATCCCTTGTTCTCCTGTAAAAAATAATAAAATAAAAAAACAACAATATCCATACCTCTCCGCCGTTCAGTCAGGTCCCACGACGCGATCCATCACAAGGGGTTAACTAGTTTACAACAGGGACCAGTGCTAATGCTATCGGCCGGCTGAAAACCACTGCAGAATGAATGAAATCATGCCTGCGCTGGCACCCCGGCTGACCGGAGATGAACTGATTAGCGTGGCAAAGTTCCTGAACTTTTTCCCACGCTATCGAGTTCACTTCAGGTCAGCCAGGGACTCTGCTCAGCCTCACTGACTACCGCTGACGTAGGAGTCTGAGCCGGAGTGCGCAGCTGCTGTGGCGGAAGGATCTGACAGTCGTGGGACGGTTGTGGCCGTGATGCTGGAGCAGATGGCGGTGAGTGGTCCTCGACCCCTGACCCCGGAAGGCTGGACAGTGCCTTGGCCCCAAACCCCCGAGCGCAGGCCCACGCTTGGCAGCACCTCGTCCTTCGGTCTGTCCCGTTTCCATTAGGAAACAAAGGGCCCCTTCCCCTTCCACGGGAAGGCCGCCTGAATCACGGGGGTAATCAAGTGCCAAAAGAAGTGGGAGAAGAAGGTATAGGCAGAGCTGCATTGACCAGGAGGGGGCGCCATGGCCGGACGGCATACCAGCGGGCAGCTGGTGTACACAGACATAGACCATGGATATGGCTTCATCAGTGAGGTGGGCACTAATGCAAAAGTATATGTGAGAGCAGCATAAGTAAAGTTCGGAAGGCCCCTGAGGGAAGGCAATAGGGTTTCCTTCTACAAAGAGGATAGCTCTAGGGGTTACTTCGCTGTGGAGGTCATTTTGCGCTCAGAGGACGACTTGGACCTTTATGCGGGCCTGGAACAGGCACAGTCGTCCCCTGTTCCCTGGCCACTGCATGGCCAAGCTCTGCCCCTGCTTTGTCCTTACAGAACATGACGTCTGCGGCTACAGAGTCGTCAACAGCGAAAATGCGGGCATGGAGCACGAAGTGTGATAAAACGGCACAGGACGCGTGTCGCTGAAGTGATGCCTGTGCGCTAAGGTAAAGAATAGTGCTTGTTGCACAATCTGAAAATAGTTGGGACTGTTCCGCGTCCCTGTGGGCAAAGGAGCCTTGGAGCACCAACATTGGGTGCCGTGAGGCCGGTATGGGCCACAGTTGAACGTTTTCTTTTACCCCATCCCACTTTTTTTTTTGCATCTGTTGAGTTTTCCCTGCTGGATGGCAGGACTTTAACCCTATGGGGTTATGGGCCCGTTAACTGAACAAAAGCTTGTGTGTGACTGTTGAAGGTGCAATGCACAAGTGTTTAAAGGGGCTGTACTTCACACAAAGGAGGGGGTATGCCCTCAAGGACTGGAGACCTGATGAACAGGTCCAGCTTATTTGTACTGAACTGTGTATGTGCTCGCGTCCTGTAGGTGGATGGGACAGGGCTCAATGGACTCAAGGTGCTACCTGGAGGACTGTGCACCAGGCACCTGTTAGAGTTAATAAAATGGACTCTTATGCGCTGTTTAACCCCTTCATCCCCAAGGGTGGTTTACACGTTAATGACCGGGCCAATTTTTACAATTCTGACCACTGTCTCTTTATGAGGTTATAACTCTGGAACGCTTCAACGGATCTTCGCGATTCTGAGATTGTTTTCTCGTGACATATTGTACTTCATGTTAGTGGTAAAATTTCTTCGATATAACTTGCGTTTATTTTTGAAAAAAAACGCAAATATGGCAAAAAATTTTTAAAATTTTGCAATTTTCAAACTTTGAATTTTTATTCCCTTAAAACAGAGAAATATATCACACAAAATAGTTAAGAAATAACATTTCCCACATGTCTACTTTACATCAGCACAATTTTGGAACCAAAATTTTTTTTTTGTTAGGAAGTTATAAGGGTTAAAAGTTGACCAGCGATTTCTCATTTTTACAACAAAATTTACAAAGCCATTTTTTTTAGGGACCACCTCACATTTGAAGTCACTTTGAGGGGTCTATATGGCAGAAAATACCCAAAAGTGACACCATTCTAAAAACTGCACCCCTCAAGGTACTCAAAACCACATTCAAGAAGTTTATTAACCCTTCAGGTGCTTCACAGTAACTAAAGCAACGTGGAAGGAAAAAATTAATATTTTACTTTTTAGCCACAAAAATGATCTTTTACAAACTTTTTTTTATTTTCACAAGGGTAAAAGGAGAAAAGGGACAGATAAGGTTGTTATGCAATTTCTCCTGAGTACACCAATACCCCATATGTGGGGGAAAACCACTGTTTGGGCACACGGCAGAGCTCGTAAGGGAAGGAGCGACGTTTGACTTTTTCAAACTAAAATTGGCTGGAATTTAGATTGGATGCCATGTCGCGTTTGGAGAGCCCCTGATGCGCCTAAACAATGGAAACCCCCCACAAGTGACACCATTTTGGAAACTAGACCCCCTAAGGTACTTATCTAGATCTGTTGTGAGCACTTTGAACCCTCAAGTGTTTCACAAAAGTTTATAAAGCCTGGGTGTGAAAAAAAAAAAAATCAATTTTCCACAAAAATGATTTTTTAGTCCCAAATTTTTGAATTTTCCCAAGGAAATTGGACCCCAAAAGTTGTTGTCCAATTTGTCCTGAGTACGCTGATACCCCATATGTGGGGGGGGGAAACTGTTTGGGCGCACGGCAGGGCTTGGAAAGGAAGTAGTAACGTTTTGGAATGCAGACATTAATGGGGGTCATGTTCCGTTTGCAGTGCCCCAGATGAGCCTAAACAGTGGAAACCCCCCACAAGTGACCCCATTTTTGAAACTAGACCCCCTAAGGAACTTATCTAGATCTTTGGTGAGCACTTTGAACCCCCAAGTGCTTCACACAAGTTTATAATGCCGGGCATGAAAATAAAAAATCCTATTTTTTTCCCACAAAAATTATCTTTTAGTCACTAATTTTTTATTTTCCCAAGGGTAACAGGAGAAATTGGACCACATAAGTTGTTGTCCAATTTGTCCTGAGTACGCTGATACCCCATATGTGGGGGGGAACCACTGTTTGGGCGCACGGCAGAGCTCGGAATGGAAGGAGCACCATTTGACTTTTTCCAACCAAAATTGGCTGGAATTGAGTTTGGATGCCATGTTGCATTTGGAGAGCCCCTGATGTGCCTAAACAGTGGAAACCCCCACAAATGACCCCATTTGGGAAACTAGACCCCCTAAGGAACTTATCTAGATTTTTGATAAGCAATTTGAACCCCCAAGTGCTTCACACAAGTTTATAACGTAGAGCCGTAAAATTTAAAAATCATATTTTTTCCACAAAAATTATCTTTTCACCCCAATTTTTATTTTTCCAAGGGTAACAAGACTCCAAAAGTTATTGTGCAATTTGTCCTGAGTGCGCTGATACCCCATATGTGGGGGTAAACCACTGTTTGGGTGCATGGCAGAGTTTGGAAGGGAAGGAGCGCCGTCTGACTTTTTCAACGCAGAATTGGCTGGACGCCATGTCGTGTTTGGAGAGCTCCTGATCTGCCTAAACAGTGGAAACTCCCATAAATGACACCATTTTGGAAACTAGACCCCTCAAGGAACTTATCTAGATGTGTGGTGAGAACTTTGAACCCCCAGGTGTTTCACTAAAGTTTATAACGTACAGCCGTAAAATAAAAAATCTTTTTTTTTTTTTACAAAAATGATTTTTTTCGCCCCCAATATTTTATTTTCACAAGGGTAACAGAAGAAATTGGAACGCAAAAGTTGTTGTCCAATTTGTCCTGAGTACACTGATACCCAATATGTGGGCGAAAACTACTGTATGGGCACACGTCGGGGCTCGGAAGGGAAGTAGTGACGTTTTGGATTGCAGACTTTGATGGAATGGTCTGGGGGCGTCATGTCACATTTGGAGAGCCCCTGATGCACCTAAACAGTGGAAACCCCCCACAAGTGACCCCATTTTGGCAAATAGACCCCACAAGGAACTTATCTAGATGTGTGGTGAGCACTTTGAACCCCGAAGTGCTTCACAGAAGTTTATAACGCACAGCCGTAAAAATAAAAAATCTTTTTTTTTTTTACAAAAATGATTTTTTTTCGCCCCCAATATTTTATTTTCACAAGGGTAACAGGAGAAATTGGACCCCAAAAGTTGTTGTCCAATTTGTCCTGAGTACGCTGATACCCAATATGTGGGAGAAAACTACTGTATGGGCGCACGTCAGGGCTCGGAAGGGAAGTAGTGACTTTTGGATTGCAGACTTTGATGGAATGGTCTGGGTGCGTCATGTCGCATTTGGAGAGCCCCTGATGCGCCTAAACAGTGGAAACCCCCCACAAGTGACCCCATTTTGGAAAATAGACCCCACAAGGAACTTATCTAGATGTGTGGTGAGCACTTTGAACCCCGAAGTGCTTCACAGAAGTTTATAACGCACAGCCGTAAAAATAAAAAATCTTTTTTTTTTTTTTTGCAAAAATGATTTTTTCGCCCCAATATTTTATTTTTACAAGGGTAACAGGAGAAATTGGACCCCAAAAGTTGTTGCCCAATTTGTCCTGAGTACGCTGATACCCAATATGTCGGAGAAAACTACTGTATGGGTACACGTTTGGGCTCGGAAGGGAAGTAGTGACGTTTTGGATTGCAGACTTTGATGGAATGGTCTGGGGGCGTCATGTCGCATTTGGAGAGCCCCTGATGCGCCTAAACAGTGGAAATCCCCAACCAGTGACCCCATTTTGGAAAATAGACCCACAAGGAGCTTATCTAGGTGTGTGGTGAGCGCTATGAAGCCCCAAGTGCTTCACAGAAGTTTATAATGTACAGCCGTTAAAAACAAAAAAATAATTTTTTTTGTACAAAAATGATATTTTCGCCCCCAGTTTTTTATTTTCCCAAGGGTAACAGAAAAAATAGGACAAATTGCACAATAACTCTTGGGGTCCAAAGTACGCTGATACCCATATGTGGGGATAAACTACTGTTTGGACGCATGGCAGAGCTCAGAAGTGAAGGAGCACCGTTTGACTTTTTCAACGCAGAATTGGATGGAATTGAGATCAGACGCCATGTCACATTTGGAGAGCCCCTGATGTGCCTAAACAGCGGAAACCCCCCAATTCTAACTCCAACCCTAACCCCAACACACCCCTAACCCTAGTCCCAACCCTAACCACAAACCTAACCCTAACACACCCTAATCCCAACCCTAACCCTAATCCTAACTTTAGCGCCAACCCTAACCCTAACTTTAGCCGCAACCCTAACCCTAATGGGAAAATGGAAATAAATACATTTTTTTAATTTTATTATTTTTCCCTAACTAAGGGGGTGATAAAGGGGAGTTTGATTTACTATTTATAGCGGGTTTTTATGATTGGCAGCTGTCACGCTAAAAGACGCTTTTTATTGCAAAAATAGTTTTTTGCATCGCCACATTTTGAGAGCTATAATTTTTGCATATTTTGGCCCACAGAGTCATGTGAGGTCTTATTTTTTGCAGTACGAGTTGACGTTTTTATTTGTACCATTTTTGAGCAGGTGACATTTTTTGATCGCTTTTTATTTCGATTTTTGGGAGGTTAGAATGAACAAAAATCAGCAATTCATGAATTTCTTTTGGGGGAGGCGTTTTTATTGTTCCGCGTGTGGTAAAATTGATAAAGCAGTTTTATTCTTCGGGTCAGTACGATTATGGTGATACCTCATTTATATCATTTTTTAATGTTTTGGCGCTTTTATAGAATAAAAACAATTTTATATAAAAAATAATTATTTTTGCATCGCTTTATTCTGTGAGCTATAACTTTTTTATTTTTTCGCTGATGATGCTGTATGGCAGCTCGTTTTTTGCGGGGCAAGATGACGTTTTCAGCGGTACCATGTTTATTTTATATCGGTCTTTTTGATCGCGCGTTATTCCACTTTTTGTTCGGCGGTATGATGATAAAGCATTGATTTTTTGCTTCGGTTTTTTTTTTTTTTAAGGGGTTCACTAAAGGGGTTAACTAGTGGGACAGTTTTATAGGGGGGGTCGTTACGGATGCGGCGATACCAAATATGTGTACTTTTATTGTTTTGTTTTTTTTATTTACAGGAAGAAATGAATTTATTGGGGAATATTTTTTTTTTTTTATTTATTTTGGATTTTTTTTATAACATGTTTATTTTTATTTTTTTAACTTTTTTACTTTGTCCCAGGGTGGGACATCACTGTATTTTATCAAATCGCTGGTGTGACAGTGTGCACAGCACTCTGTCACACCAGCGATCGCTCAGGCATAGCTGCAGGCTTCTCAGTGCCTGCTCTCAGCAGGCACTGAGGAAGCCGCCTCCCTCCAGGACCCCGGCGCCATCTTGGATCCGGGTCCTGGGAGGGAGGAAGCCCTCAGAACAGCGCGATCACATCGCGCTGGTCTGAGGGTCTCAGGGGGGCGCGCAGGGAGCCCCCACCCTGCGCGATCCTCCCCTGTGCCCCCAGTACACCGCAATCATGTTTGATCGCGGTGTGCTAGGGGTTAATGTGCCGGGAGCGGTCCGTGACCGCTCCTGACACACAGTCACGGGTGTCAGCTGTGATAATCAGCTGACACCCGGCGGCGATTAGCTGCGCTCCCCTCAGGAGCGCAGCTGATCGCCTATGACGTACTATCCCGTCCATGGGCAGAATGGCACGGGTTTTATGGACGGGATAGTACGTCTAATGTCAGAGAGGGGTTAAGGATGCTCTCTGGTAGCAGCGGGTGGTCTTAGATGCCTCCTGCTGGGCCAAAAGACTTTGCTCATGTTGAGCTGACAAACTGCATTATTTGTTTGAATGTTTACCTCCCTGCTTGGAGTACTGTGCTGTACATAGTAAAGTTTTAAGTACTATATGGTTGGTGATGACCATTCTTAAAGGAGGGGGGAGTGTAAGGGGTTACAGAGACTGGTACATGCCCTTAATCCCTAAGCAAGTCCAGTTAAAAGCTGGTATTAAATGTTAAATGTCTTGCTGTGTATGTCCAATATGTATATATTGTTATGTAATATAATGCTGTCATGTTATATATTGAATGTACATATGTTGACGTGTAGGGAAAGTGTAATGTTCAGATTTGCCCACTAGAGGGGACCACATTAGTAGATAGGACAGGAAATAGTTAACATAGGAGGGGCCAACTGTGGGTAAGCTAGGAGAATTTCCTGATTTTAGTTAGGGCCTGAGAGCACGGACAGGGCAGTTGGCAATGCAATGTTTAAGCAATTAGCGCAGTCGTCCAGGGCCTAAGGGCTGAAGGTCACAGCAGTAAAGGAATGCAGGGCAGCTCCAATATGTGGCAGCTAACTACGTGGGAAGATGCCCTTATGTCTGGGGTGAAACAGACAGGGGAACTCCTGAAGTTAGTTAGGCTGGCCAGAAGGAACACTGCGGTGCCGGACGAGTCAGTACGACCCTGGGACATTCCAGAAGAAGTGAGGGAAAGCACAAGAAAAGGAAAGGATGTACTCTGTGATGAATCCTATGTTGTGTCTGTGACTGAGCTGGACGTACTGAGAATGGAACCAAGTAATATCTTTTATTTTAAGTTGGAACTGGACTTTGTCTCTTTGTGTGAAGTCGCCCGAAGAAAATCCTCAGCAGATCCGAGAGGACCCTGATGGAACAGAAAGCGGGAAGGAAGGTATGCTACAAAGGGGACATTGTGTACATGTGACAGAGGGCCAGGGCGTGCTTAAACGGCCATCATTGCGAGCCATGACTACAGCCCTGGACTCTCTCACATCATCATGACAGAAAGCTTGTCCACTGTGATGCAGATTATAGACTGCCAGGAGCACAAACTCTCCCTCTGCCATACACCACATTTAGTTACCACAAAGTGACCATTTTTTTTACATAGAATGAATGTCTGTGTGAAAACAACTGTAGCATGCACTAGGCACTGCTATTGTGGCGCTCTGAGGGTCCAGTCGCCACGGAGATGTTACATCTCACCTGAGGTGTGACACCTGACTCTCAGGTAAGGAGGAAGCACCCCATTGACTCCCACCACCTGCATCCAACATACACTATGCTGGCTGAGCACAGGCGGACCCTTCGGGAGGATGGTCTGACTCAGGCTGGTTAGGAAAGGGTGTAGTTAGTGGGTGGCTGCGTGTTAGTCTTTAGTTTCAGTTTGTGTCAGGCAGTCAGTGTGTGGGTACTGGACTGTCCTGCTGCTCTGCTGAGTCCATCTCAGGGAGCCTAGCTGTGAGAGCGAAAGGGTCCAGGGCGAGACAGCAGTTGGAGCTGTGCCCATCCTGAAGAAGGGAGGGCCAGGCGAACATCGGGGACCGGTCCCTAGACTAGTGGGAAAGTTCAGCTCCACTAGTAACACCGACAGCAGTGGTCTTTTCACGGGGCCACTAGCCACCATAATCTCACCGGGAGGAAGCTTAGGGGTCAAGTACATCCAGAACTTATGCACTGGTTTGGTCTGGTAACTGAAAGGGCCCAATACTCCCTTGTCTGAGGGCTCTGTGGTGGCGTGGTGCATGGAAGTTAGGAGAGTTAGCACCTAGAGAAGAAGCCGGAAAGGAACATACTGAAAGGGGAGTCTTTGGAAGTGCGGCTAACTTACCTGAGGGTTGCTGGACCACTCTCTTGGAGGACACAGCGCCCGGCTGGAATCTGTACCGCGAATAACAGACTGTGAGTAAAACCTTGAAACTGCAACAGAACTGTTTCCCTGATTTTTCCAGCAACGCACACTCCCCTCTGCTACATCCCTCTGCACCATTGGTACATCTTTCATCTACCTGCCCTGGAAGGACACAGTCTCACCTGTAGGTGATTTTACATCTAGCTGCACAACAAAATCTCTTCCAGAGGACCTGCAGAGCAGCGCTGGTCCCCCTGACCAGGTACTACAGGTGGCGTCACGAATCATCATACGAACACTAATCCCCTGTAAATATCTCCCTTTTTAGTGAGCGCCCAAGGCCACGGACCGAGCCGTGGCTGCCCGTGACATCCCCCATAGAAGTCGACGGGCTCGGTGCCGAGTACCCCACGGCCCTGGTGGGCGGCTCACTATATTTTGGATGAAAAAAATCGGATCACATAAGCATCAATTGTATATCATCCAATTTATATGGTTCCTGTGCCATTATTAACATAGGAAACTGTTTTTGGATTTGTAGATCTTATTAAATGCTCTTGAATAAAAATGAATGTCATACAGATGTCATATAGATTACATATGGATAACAGTACAGAGGAAAAAATTGTACGTTTTTTCTGGTTGAAAATCGGACAATTTTTTATATGCTCACATGATCTAATCTTAAGATGTCATTTATTTTTGTAAATCTTGAAACCATTTTTTCATTGACAACCTTTTAAGTTTTTAATATGACTGTGCTGGGATTAAATTTGCTTTCTGCATGAAGAATCGAATCTTACATTTTTATGTGCATATTAGATGCACAAGATTGTGGAGCAGAGAACATATACTAATAGGCATTTAAAATCACCATTATATAATGAGTATTTTTTATGGTTATTTCACATTTTTAGTGACACATTTATCAATATATACACATATTTTTATTGATTCCAAAGCATCTTTTAATTTCCTAGTGATTAAACTTCACTACAGAGATTTGCAGTTAGTAAAGTTTTAATTTAAATGTATAGTTTCTATAAAACTGCAACACCCGAAAATTAAAATAAAGTGCTAATAACTACTGCAGAAACTTAATTAAAAAACAAATCATCTGGACAAATGAAATAGACAGCCGTGTTGCTGAGATGGTGAAGTAATTTTTGTTTCCCTCGTTATTCAGTGATGGCAAGAAATTGTTTGGCACTAGTATATCTTAAAAGGGAATATGGGGGAAATTAGAGAAAGCCACTAACACACAGGCCTGTCATCAACTCATCTCCTAAATATCAAAGATTAAATTTAAACTCCTGACCCTTTTTTTCCACTGACATCATCTGCCAGGGGAAGCCAGGACTCAAGGAAGATCCCATACACAGTAGACTGTTGGCTGATCCTGCCGATATCTGAGTATCACAACTCAGCTGTCGGGTGACCCGGGACCAGGAGCTCCTTCCCTGTCCTTAACACTAGGGGGGCACCTTAGCTTGCCCTATTCCTCAGGATACTTCTGAAGGTGAAGATATCGGGGCCTCTACTGTTGCCTTATCTCCTGAATCAACCCTCCGTCTGTTCTCTTCCCCCACAAAAGGAAGACTGGCGCTGCACAGCAGCACACCAACCTGACAAAAAAGGCAATACAAACAAGGGTAACTGAAAATACCAGGCATACGAATATTCACTCATATGTAACAGACGAAAGCAACGGGGAGAGGAGGATGAGGAAAAAGCAAAGTGAGGAGAGAGAAGGGAAGTATTACACTTACAAACCCACGCATCAGTCACAGATAACTCCTCCAAACTCCTCATATAAACACCTCTCCTCCAAGCCATGCAGCATAAGCTAACTCTGACATGGGTTTCAATCATGACCCAGATTATAAAAGGAATGGGAGTGGCTAACCGAGCACAGCTCAGAGCTCAGACTCCCAGAGCTCCCAATATGGCGGATTAACCCCTGTTCTGCCAAAAGAAATTAACACCATTTAAAAAGAAGTTGAAGAACTTTTTTCAGCGCAGGAGTAGGAGCAATCAGATGCTGCAGTCTTCTGGCTCCTCTCTGTTGTGGTAACACCGTGACAGTACCCCCTTGTACAAGGGATCTCTGGAACCACAGAACTGTTTTTATCTGGGTGTGCCACGTGAAAACTGGACCAGTCTGGCAGCATGAACATCAGATGCTGGTACCCACATCCTCTCCTCAGGACCTCACCCCCTCCAATGTACCAGATACTGAAGCAAACAACAAACTAAACGAGAATTCATGGTTGTTGCAATCTGAAACTCGAAGTTTCTATCGATAATGACAGAAGATGGTAATAGTGGTGATGGTACCAAAGATGTAACATATTTTTTGAGGAAGGATCGATGAAATACATTATGGATCCTAAAAGTGGGCAGCAAAGCAAGGCGAAATGCTATGGGAGTGACGCTGGCTACGATTTTAAAGGACTGATAAACCTGGGACCCAGTTTCCAAGCTGGAACCTTCAACTTACTGTTCCTAGAGGACAAGCACACCAAATCATCAACACACAGGTCCGGACCCACCAAACGTCTCCGATCAGCCACACTTTTATATTTCGATCCCATCTTCCTCAAACTATTAGTAACCCCCTGTCATACAGATGTAATAGATGAAGAAAACCGTTCCTCTTCAGGTAATCCAGAAGAACGATTTTTATTAAATGAGCTGAACTGAGGATGGAACCCATACACCCCGAAAAACTTACCAGTAGTCTTACCAGTAGATTCATTACAACGAATATTTACTATGAATTCGGAAAACAGTAAGTAGGTAACCCATTCCTCCTGATTCTCAGACACAAAACACCTAAGATAAGCCTCCAGATTCTGGTTAACCAGTTCAGTCTGCCCATTAGACTACGGGTGAAATGCAGAAGAAAATGACAGATAGATCTCCAGATGGGTGCAAAATGTCCTCCAAAACTTGGAAACAAACTGCACCCCAGTCAGAAACAATATCGGTCGGGATGCCATGTAATTTTACAATTTCCCTGACTGAAAATTTGCGCTTGGTAAAGCTGGTAATGCAATAAAATGAGACATTTTACTGAATCTATTCATGACCACCAAAATTACCAACTTTTCCGCCGACACAGGTAGATCCGTGATAAAATCGACCGACAAGCGAGTCCAAGGTCTACTGGGAATCTCCAATGGTTGAAGAGCCCTCAAAAGGATGAGTATGAGAGGTCATAGAGCATGCACAGACACTGCAGGGGGCTACATACTCTCGGACATCTTGATGATCCCCTGGCCCCAAAAACATCGAGTAAGAAGATCAGTGGTGGCTTTATTACAGGATGTCCGGCCAAGACCAAATGGTGATGCTCACTAACTAAGGTTAACAAACAGTTTACCTAATGGACAGGCAGCAGAGGCGTCCCCCTGACAACCTCTCTTTCAAGATTGAAGCATATATACACCAAATCCACCCCTTTTTGTAGAATAGGTACCGGTTCACAATTATTTTCTCCCCCAGGAAAGCAACAAGATAAGGCATCTGCCTTAATGTTTTTGTTTCCTGGCTTAAATGTGGCAAAAAAGTTAAACCTGGTAAAGAACAATGCCCATCTTGCCTGTCAAGACGATAGATGTTTCGCCGATTCCAAGTACACAAGATTCTTATGATACGTGATCACCACAAACGGATGAACCACTCCCTCCAAAAAATGACACCACTCTTCAAAAGACCATTTGATTGCCAAGAGTTCCCTGTTACCGATGTCATGATTTTTCTCTGCAGACGACAGTTTTTTTAAAAAAATATGCTCATGGATGCCATTTTCCAGGAGACACACCTGTGATAACACAGCCCCCACTTCCACCTTCCACAAAGATAAAAGGCTGAGAGACATCAGGTTGGATGAGGATCGGCGCAGATAAAAAACGCCTCTTCAAAATATCGAATGTCTCCCTGGCTGGACTGGACTACTTGGAAAAGTCCGTCCCCTTCCTAGTCATATTCGTCAGAGGTTTGGCAACTACCGAAAAGTTTTTAATGAACTTATGGTGGTAGTTGGCGAAACCTAAAAACCTTTGTAACACCTTCAAATACTCAGGACAATCCCAATCCAGTACCGCCGGACATTTGCCAGATCCATGCGAAAACCGGTGGATAACAACACACATCCTAGGAAAGGGATCTCCTCAACCGAGAACATACATTTCTCGGGTTTGACATATAATTTATTGTCGATGAGTATATGTAAGACCTGCTGTCACGTCGCTGTTGGACTCAGTGGCTGGTGTTCCTGCCTCGGCCGCTGGAAGGCGCCGGACTCCTTCGGCTGGTGGTGCCGGTGATAGGAGATCGGTATCCTCATATGGTTCCGCTCCTTTGACGCCGGCCTCTGTCGCTGGGCATTGCCATGTTTCTCCTGTGGGTGATGTTGGTGACAGAGAAGGGGTCCCTGCGCAGGCGTCTGGTGGGTGCAGGCTTCGCTCTTCTGTCAGAGGTGAAGTGGTTGGTGTCAGTCATGCATCACCATCTGGCCTGGTTCTGGGAGCAGTCCAGATGAGGTCATCAGGCTGTGAGCCTGTGAGAGGTAGACATGCCCTTCAAATACCTTGGAGCCTGTCTTGCAGGCCGCCAGATATAGTCTTGGTTTCCCCAGTGTGCTAGTGTTTATTGCTATTTTGACTCTGACTTTTGACTTTTGCCTGGATTTTGACCCTTCTACAGCCTGACGATTTTGTACCTCTGCTGCCATCTCGGTTTTGACTCTGACTTTTGCCTGGATTTTGACTCTTTTTTAGCCTGCCGATTTTGTACCTTTGCTGCCCTCCCGGTTTTGACCTTTGGACTTCTGACTACGCATTTGGTCTCGCTTTTTATTCCCTTCCTAGCGTCCTTCCTGCTCCGGTCCACTGCTCCTATAGGCAGCTACCCATGGACTTCACTGTAATTCCAGATCCCTGTATAGGGGTAAAGTGTCTTTTGTGATTTCTGGGGGTGCTGTTGTACCTGCAGTTCAGACCCGCAGCGGGCGGACGCTACAGCTGCCTGACATGGACATGATGTGACTCAAGGTCTGGTGATAAATTAATAAATCATCAAGATATATTACCACAAATCTGCCTACCAGGTGACTAAAGATGTAATTTACAAAGTGCTGAAACATGGCGTCAACCCAAAAGGCATCACCAGGCTCTCATAGTGTACCTCAAGCCTATTGAATGCTGTTTTTCACTCATCCCCCTCTTTAATGTAAATGAGATTATACACCCCCTGAGGTCCAGTTTCGAAAACCATTTTGCTCCTACAATCTGATTCAAGAAGTCCAGGATGAGAGGGAGCATATATGGAACACGAACCGTGATCATGTTGTGTTTGCAGTAATCTTGACATGGGCGTAATCCCCATATTTTTTCTTTACAGAAAAGA
This sequence comes from Oophaga sylvatica, assembly GCA_033576555.1. Classification (NCBI taxonomy): domain Eukaryota; kingdom Metazoa; phylum Chordata; class Amphibia; order Anura; family Dendrobatidae; genus Oophaga; species Oophaga sylvatica. The sequence continues at coordinate 233,476,866 of JARQOD010000002.1, forward strand.
ATCCCCCAGAAATAGGGGATGAGAATGATCTGATATGACCCTTTGACAAACTTTCCGCAATATAGTCCTTCATGGCTTGCCTTTCTGGACCAGAGATATTATACAATCTGTTCTTAGGCAGCTTGGCACCTGGAACAAGATAAACAGCGCAGTCATAAGGACGATGGGGAGGAAGTTCTTGGCACCCCTGCTCCGAAAACACATCCCCAAAATCAGCACAGACTGGGTATCCACCCTAGCAAGCCGAGTACCCAAGCAGTGTCCTTGATAATATTCACTCCACTTTACCACTTCCTGAGTCTGCCAATCTACAACATGATTGTGCAGAGTGAGGCAAGGAAGTCCAAGAACCATAGGTGACGGCAGACCCTCTAGAATATAACAGTCTATTACCTCAGAGTGCATGGCCCCTACCTGAAGATGTAAACTTCAGACAACTTGAGTAAAATACCTCTGTCTCAAAGGGGCGGAATCAATGGTAATTTTGGATATGGTTCTGGACAGAGTATGTGGTTTGAGGCCTCGGACCTGTCCAGAAATGCAGAAACATCTACCTTAATTGAATTTCAGCTGGCAGAAAAAATTGTGTCCTACCTTTGGAAGTGATGAATACACCAAGGTTGCTAACCTCCTGGGCCACTTATTTTTGTAGCGACTATTTTACTGTGAGGTCAGGAAGGACACATGCCCACAAAATAGCCCTTTTTACGCCAGTAAAAACACACTCCCCCTTTTGCCAAACAACAATTTTCCAGAATGAGTTGCCGTATCCACCTGCTTGGGTTCCTCAGAAAAATTAGTCCCGATCTCCCTTGGCCCCGGACCTCCCGCATACAGGGGTGTCTCACTATGTCTCTAGCGAAGACAGCAATCAACCCATATTGCCAGAGACATGGCTGCCTCAAGGGAAACTGGAGTCTCATGCAGGATTAAAGCATCCTTCACCCTTACTGGCTCCTGATAGAACTGGCTACGGAGTGTGGGGTCATTCCACTTGGTGTCTGTGGCCCACTTCTGAAACTCAGAGCAATACTCCTCCGCCAGCCGGTCTCCTTGCTGAATTTGGCGCAGTGTGAACTCAGCCAAGGAGATGAGGTCGGAGTCATCGTACAGTGGTGGCCAAAAGTATTGGCACCCCTGCAATTCTGTCAGATAATACTCAGTTTCTTCCTGGAAATGATTGCAATCACAAATTATTTGCTATTTTTATCTTCATTTAATTTGCTTGCAAAGAAAAAACACAAAAGAGAATGAAGCAAAAATCAAATCCTTGATCATTTCACACAAAACTCCAAAAATGGGCCAGACAAAAGTATTGGCACCCTCAGCCTAATACTTGGTTGCACAACCTTTAGCCAAAATAACGAACAACCGCTTCCGGTAACCATCAATGAGTTTCTTACAATGCTCTGCTGGAATTGTAGACCATTCTTCTTTGGCAAACTGCTCCAGTTCCCTGATATTTGAAGGGTGCCTTCTCCAAACTGCCATTTTGAGATCTCTCCACAGGTGTTCTATGGGATTCAGGTCTGGACTCATTGCTGGCCACCTTAGAAGTCTCCAGTGCTTTCTCTCAAACCATTTTATAGTCCTTTTGGAAGTGTGTTTTGGGTCATTGTCCTGCTGGAAGACCCATGACCTCTGAGGGAGACCCAGATTTCTCACACTGGGTCCTATATTATGCTGCAAAATTTGTTGGTAGTCTTCAGACTTCATAATGCCATGCACACGGTCAAGCAGTCCAGTGCCAGAGGCAGCAAAGCAACCCCAAAACATCAGAAAACCTCCGCCATGCTTGACTGTAGGGACCGTGTTCTTTTCTTTGAATGCCTCTTTTTTTTTTCCTGTACACTCTATGTTGATGGTTTTTCCCAAAAAGCTCGACTTTTGTCTCATCTGACCAGAGAACATTCTTCCAAAACGTTTTAGGCTTTCTCAGGTAGGTTTTGGCAAACTCCTGCCTGGCTTTTTTATGTCTCGGGGTAAGAAGTGGGGTCTTCCTGGGTATCCTACCATACAGTTCCTTTTCATTCAGACGCCGACGGATAGCATGGGTTGACACTGTTGTACCCTCGGACTGCAGGGCAGCTTTAACTTGTTTGGATGTTAGTCGAGGTTCTTTATCCACCATCCGCACAATCTTGCGTTGAAATCTCTCGTCAATTTTTCTTTTCCTTCTACATCTAGGGAGGTTAGCCACAGTGCCATGGGCTTTAAACTTCTTGATGACACTGCGCACGGAAGACACAGGAACATTCAGGTCTTTGGAGATGGACTTGTAGCCTTGAGATTGCTCATGCTTCCTCACAATTTGGTTTCTCAAGTCCTCAGACAGTTCTTTGGTCTTCTTTCTTTTCTCCATCCTCAATGTGGTACACACAAGGACACAGGACAGAGGTTGAGTCAACTTTAATGCATGTTAACTGTCTGCAAGTGTGATTCTTTTGTTATTGCCAACACCTGTTAGGTGCCACAGGTAAGTTACAGGTGCTGGTGATTACACGAATTAGAGAAGCATCACATGATTTTTCAAACAGTGCCAATACTTTTGTCCACCCCCTTTTTTAGGTTTGGTGTGGAATTATATCCAATTTGGCTTTAGGTCAATTCTTTTTGTGTTTTTTTCATTGAAGATTAATTAAATGAAGATAATAATACCAAAGAATTTGTGTTTGCAATCATTTTCAGGAAGAAACTGAGTATTATCTGACAGAATTGCAGGGGTGCCAATACTTTTGGCCACCACTGTATATAAGGCTCAACGCCAGAACAAAATCCTCCACCACCTGAAGCAACTGGGAGTCAGATGGGAAAGAAAATGTCCATGCTTGGGGGTCCCCCTGAAGGAGTGGGATTATTATCCCCACATGTTGCTCCTCTCTATCTGAGGAAGCAGGATATAACCTAAAGTACAGTTTACAGGCCTCTCTGATAATAACAAACTTCTCATGCCCCTCAGAGAACCTGTCAGGCAAAGCGATCTTAGGCTCTACTAAGGTTTGCCTAGGAGACGTGAGTCCTACACCAGATGTAATAGGGTGCTGCAAAGCACCCGTGCATAAATCTTCGACCTCCAGCCTGAGCTGCTGCAGTTGCCCTGTCAGAGCAGTAATAGGATCAATAATGGATCAGAAAAAATGGTTATAGTCAGAGCTAATGTTACGACTCAGCTGTCGGGTGACCGGGTACCAGGGGCTCCTTCTCTGTCCCTAACACTAGGGGGCACCCTAGCTCGCCTTATTCTCCAGGATACTTCTGAAGGTGAAGATGCTGGGGCCTCCACTCTTGCCTTATCTCCTGAATCAAACCCTGTCTGTTTTTTTCCCCCACCTAGAGAAGGTTTGCCTGCCGTTCACCAAAGTACTCTAACTCAACAAACAAGGCAACACGAACAAGGGTAACTGGAAATACCAGGCATACAAATATTCACTCACATATGACAGAGCAATGCAAAGCTGAGTGGAGAATGGGAAAAACCAAAGTAAGAAGAGGGAAGGGAATTATCACACTTACAAATCCACGCAACACTCACAGGTAACTCCTCTAAACGCCTTCTCATATAAACACCTCTCCTCCAAGCCATGCAGAACAAGCTAGCTCTGCCATGGGTTTCAATCAGGACCCAGATTATAAAGGAGATGTGAGTGGCTAACTGAACACAGCTGAGAGCTTGGATTTGCAGAGCTTCCAACATGGCAGATAAACCCCTGTTCGGCCAAAAGAAATTAACACCATTTAGAAAGAAAGTGAAATGCTTCTTTTCAGCACAGGCGTAGGAGCCATCAGACACTGCGATCTTCTGGCTCCTCTCTGGCTTTGTCAGAGCTAATGTCATGACTCAGCTTATCATTCTAGAGCGCCGGATTTGGAAAAAACTTCCCTTTCCTCCTCACAGCTTTTTATTATTGATAACAAATTTTCATTTGGACAATCTCTATAAATCTTTGCCTCATAATTTATTAAATAAATATTAGACTACCAGTCTTTAATTTTAATTTCTATTTATTAAATAAAAAACATTTTATTATATATTATACAAGAAGATTTAATTATATTAGATTCAGAAAATTGGCTTCTTCAAGCCACTTGGTGGTTTAGGTGTAGAGCATCTGTCTCTGAGTTTGAATGGCCCAGTTTTTTGCGGGTTATTGTCCTCTCCTATAGAGGGTCAGGATCTGCTTTTTTTTCTGTCATTTTTTTCTTTTATTTTATTTATTTAATCTTGATCTGTTAACGTATAAAAGAGATGGATTAATGAGAAACATTTGCTTTGCAAATATATACATGATATAACTGATATGATTTTGTTAACCCTGAGACAGCAATGAACTTTGACATTATGTCATCTGATCTATTGGCACCATTTCTTGAGATACAGCGTGTATTTAAACCATGTAAGCCTGTGATGTCTGTACATGAAATGTGGTATTTCCTGACGAAGTGGGCATAGGAATCCCGAAACACGTAGAATAAACCACTTTAAATCCTGGATATTATTTCTGGAATTTATCCTTGCGGCAGGTAATCCACAAATTTCTACTGACACCTATGACTCAGCTGTCGGGTGACCCGGGACCAGGGGCTCCTTCCCTGTCCCTAACACTAGGGGGCACCCTAGCTCGCCCAATTCCCCATGATACATCTGAAGGTGAAGATTCCAGGGCCTCCACCCTCCACATTGAGATCAAGAAGGGGTTGACCTAGTAGTGGACAACCGCATTAATTAGATTCACCTGGCTAGCTTTGACAAAGATCCAGGAAATGGGTTCCCCTTGTGTCAGGCTACTAGATGTTGAGCAGAGTGTTGAAGTTGGTGAGTGACCAGCCAAAAATATAAACTGCAGCTGGGAAAGAGACAAGCCAGGGTCTCTATCTGAATAGAAAAGAAAGAAGTGGTCGGCACACCATGTTCCAGTGTAGTGCTCGTGGAGGAAGTATAAATAGAAAGGCAAAGAATCCTGGCACTTGCATACTGAATAGTAGCTGTTTTATAGCAATCAAACAATCAAAGGAAATCCATAGATGTTTCAGTCCATCCCTAATAAAAGCCCGGGATGGGCTGAAATGGCTATGGATTTGCTTTGATTGCAATAAAACAGCTACTCAATATGTGAGTGTCAGGATTCCTTGTCTCTCTGAATAGAGACTGCATGGGTCATCTAAGAAAGCTGAGTAGTCTGTGTGTTGGAGTTGCAAAGTAACATGTGGAAGTTTCAACCTGTTCACTGTGAACTGTGCAGGGGGATGAATATTTCTGTTTGGCGCTGGATGCTGCTGGAGCTCAGGCTGAAGGGGAGACTGAGACTGATAAGACCATACCTCTTCTGTGTATAAAGTTTTCTGCGGGAGAAAGAACTAATCTTTTTTGGTATCTTTTTCACAAGATGCCTCCCAGCTCTTAACAGGGGGCATCTTTGCAGGTGCGCCTCTTTGAGAGCAAAGGAGTGCATGAGCACTAGGCATGCTACTGGAAGCCTGTGTGGCATGCACAGGAGAAGGAGAGAGAGGAGTGTGAGGTCGCAGCCGGGGTGGTGAGAATGTCGGCATCCCCCATGCAGAGAGCAGGTGAACCATGCAGGGGTGACAGCAAATGATGTTACAGACTCAAATACAACCATATAATGTTTGAAGAAGACTGGCCAAAAGTGTTTTTCATGGAAGAACTGTGGTCAAAAACCATACCTTTGACAGAGAAACAAGGCCAAAAATGTTAGCTATGCCCAAAAATGGGGACTGGAGTGCAAAAAAACACTTGCAGGTACTCTTTAATCTGTTGAGTCAAAATTTGAAATATTTGGCTGGGCTGCAGTACAGTACAATAATGTGTGTCTGCAGACAACAGTGAAAAAAGGTTGAAGTTCCTTGCAAGTTTGGGGCTACATTTCAGGAAATGGAGTTGGGGTATTGGTTAGGATTATTGATGAGCGAGCATGCTCGGGTGTCCTCCGAGTATTTGGGCGTGCTCGGAAATTTAGTTTGTGTCACCCTAGCTGCATGATTTGTGGCTGTTAAACAGCCTGAATACATGTGGGGATTTCCTAACAAACAGGCAATCCCCGCATGTTTAAATTATTGATTTACTTTCACCTTCTCAACTTCTAACAGAGAAACAGATAGATTTGACAAACTGAGTTGTAGCTATCTCTATAATAATCTAGGCTGGAGAAAATATGTGCAAACGTATCACCTCTGCTCCACCATGATGTATATTAAGTTGTGTTTTGAGAAATGGAAGATGATATTTAAGCTTACACAGTATATATGGCTATATGGGTCTCTTAGGACAGCAGCACAGACACTTTATATTGCTTTATTTAGCTGTCTAAGGAATACATCTCAAGTAACAGAGCAGTGTTCATTTTACCATGCAGCTTAATTGTCACCACTTGTGATGAATTATAGACTAACAAATAGAAGTTAATAGTCACCCTAGTGTCAGTAACAACAATCGATAAATACTCATTGTTAGACTTTGAACTACAGTAAAAATTCCATTTCACTAAGAAAATATAAGCCAATATGTTCACTTTAATCCCTTTCTGCCATGTGACATACTATCCCGTCCATGTGCCCTGGCACAATTAGACCATAGATGGGATAGTATGTCATGGTGATCGTTCACGTGGGGGAGCGCAGCTGATTGCGGCCGGGTGTCAGCTGATTCTCACATCTGACATCCAGCACTAAGTACCAGGAGCGGTCGCATACCTCTACCGGCATGTTAACCCCCAGAACACTGCGATCAAACAAGATCGCAGCATTCCGGGAGCAGGCAGAGGGCTGACAGGCCCTCTGCCTTTCGATCGGAGACCCCGCAGTGTGACACGGGGTCCTGATCGGTGACGTGGTAACCCGATGTCACCATGATGACATCCGGATTACCAGAGCTAAGAAACTTCCTGTCATGTGCAGTGCATGATCAGGAAGTCTCTTAGGTCAGTGTGCAGTAAGTGCAGCGCTGACAGCTTCTATAGCATTATAAACCAATTCTCCATTAAATAAATAGGGATACAGAGAAAAAAAAAATGGATAAAAATAATTTTATTCATAACATTAAAATAATTAACTCAACAAACAAGTAATCCTCATCAGGGACGAAAAGCTGGTACAAAAGGGCCAGGCGATAATTATATCAACTGCAACAATATACTCCAAAAAATAATGCTCAAAATATAAAGTGCATAGTGCAAATATCGTTACAAAATTATTGATAAACATATGTAGCACTAATCCATAATCAGAAATAGCAGCAAAATATTCTCTTTCAAAGCGCACAATGCAAATGTTGCAAAATAAATATAAATGCTTACATACAGTACAGACCAAAAGTTTGGACACACCTTCTCATTCAAAGATTTTTCTGTATTTTCATGACTATGAAAATTGTACATTCACACTGAAGGCATCAAAACTATGAATTAACACATGTGGAATTATATACTTAACAAGAAAGTGTGAAACAAATGAAAATATGTCTTATATTCTAGGTTCTTCAAAGTAGCCACCTTTTGCCTTGATTACTGCTTTGCCCACTCTTGGCATTCTCTTGATGAGCTTCAAGAGGTAGTCACCGGAAATGGTTTTCACTTCACAGGTGTGCCCTGTCAGGTTTAATAAGTGTGATTTCTTGCCTTATAAATGGGGTTGGGACCATCAGTTGTGTTGTGCAGAAGTCTGGTGGATACACAGCTGATAGTCCTACTGAATAGACTGTTATAATGTGTATTATGGCAAGAAAAAAGCAGCTAAGCAAAGAAACGTGAGTGGCCATCATTACTTTAAGAAAGGTCTGTCAGTCCGAAAAATTGGGAAAACTTTGAAAGTGTCCCCAAGTGCAGTTGCAAAAACCATCAAGCGCTACAAAGAAACTGGCTCACATGAGGACCGCCCCAGGAAAGGAAGACCAAGAGTCACCTCTGCTTCTGAGGATAAGTTTATCTGAGTCACCAGCCTCAGAAATCGCAGGTTTACAGCAGCTCAGATTAGAGACCAGGTCAATGTCACACAGAGTTCTAGCAGCAGACACATATCTCAAAAACTGTTAAGAGGAGACTTTGTGCAGCAGGCCTTCATGGTAAAATAGCTGCTAGGAAACCACTGCTAAGGACAGGCAACAAGCAGAAGAGACTTGTTTGGGCAAAAGAACACAAGGCATGGACATTAGATCAGTGGAAATCTGTGCTTTGGTCTGATGAGTCCAAATTTGAGATCTTTGATTCCAACCACCGTGTCTTTGTGCGACGCAGAAAAGGTGAACGGATGGACTCTACATGCCTGGTTCCCACCGTGAAGCATGGACGAGGAGGTGTGATGGTGTGGGGGTGCTTTGCTGGTGACACTGTTGGGGATTTATTCAAAATTGAAGGCATACTGAACCAGCATGTCTACCACAGCATCTTGCAGCGGCATGCTATTCCATCCGGTTTGCGTTTAGTTGGACCATCATTTATTTTTCAACAGGACAATGACCCCAAACACACCTCCAGGCTGTGTAAGGGCTATTTGACCAAGAAGGAGAGTGATGGGGTGCTACGCCAGATGACCTGGCCTTCACAGTCACCAGACCTGAACCCAATCGAGATGGTTTGGGGTGAGCTGGACCGCAAGTAAAGGCAAAAGGGCATCTCTGGGAACTCCTTCAAGACTGTTCTAAGACCATTTCCGGTGACTACCTCTTGAAGCTCATCAAGGGAATGCCAAGAGTGTGCAAAGCAGTCATCAAAGCAAAAGGTGGCTACTTTGAAGAACCTAGAATATAAGACATATTTTCAGTTGTTTCACACTTTTTTGTTAAGTATATAATTTCACATGTGTTAATTCATAGTTTTGATGCCTTCAGTGTGAATGTACAATTTTCATAGTCATGAAAATACAGAAAAATCTTTGAATGAGAAGGTGTGTCCAAACTTTTGGTCTGTACTGTATGTGTCATTAGATATCAATGACTATAATCACAGGTCTACAATATAAAATAGCAGCAATAATGAATAAGTGCATTGTGCACTCGCTGTGGAATTAGATATAAGGGCACCCACAAATATATGTGTAGATCTCTATAACAGCAAAAGTTAAAGTGCACCGAACAAAAAGCTGCATAATATTAAATAGAGCGTTCCCCTATAAACTCACGCCAGTGCTAGTAACAACATGAATACTATTTTATAATATAACAGAGAATTGTTACAAAGTAAGACATGATAACTTACACTATAAGTGTCTTTACCCGACGATCTGTAGAACCCAGCCGTAGTGGTACGGTAACAGCCTCATCTGCACTCGCCCTTCTGGCACCATGGGAGTGATTCAGATATGTTTCAGGTATGTTTGCATTTAATATAGTCTTGCTTTTAATACATTTAGGACGCCGTTATGGCACAGTGTATATAAAAAATGTAGAGTAATGCAATATGCGCATATGCACTTCATGTATTGCGTGCTGACCATAGACAGCGCTGGCTTCTTGGCTTTTTGTCTGCTGAGGAAAGGCTGCTCATCACCTTGCGGTAAGTAAATAATTTTTTGCTTGTAAGTCATTAGGCCTCTTTCACACGTCAGTGTGTCCGGTACGTGTGGTGAAAGTTTTCACATGTCCTGGAGACACTGACAAACATAGACCCACTCAAATAAATGGGTTTATGCACATGTCAGTGTGTTTTCACGGACCGTGTGTCCGTAGCAAAACATGCTGAAATGTCAGATTTTTACCAGTTGCACGGTGCACATTGAGAACACACATTGATGTCCTCTGTGTGACACGCATTGGCACTAGTGAAGAACCACTACAAGAAGCACTGTTCCTTGGCTCTGCCGGATTTCAGCGCGATCAGGGGAGAATGAGATTCGTCTTCAGCACCTGACTCCGTAGCTGCGCTTACTATAGTGCTTTTTCCCTGCCAGCCATCCGTGTGGTAATCATTAGTGATGAGTGAACTTGCTTGCCACTATTCATTACTCGCCCGTGTATCACGGTACTGGTTGTACTCGGCGAACACCAAGCATTTCCGGGATTACTTGGCGGGAACTTGGGTCTCAACCCAGCTATTTTGGCGGACTTTACAGACACACTCACAATGCAGGGATTGTCTGCCAGGCAATGAAACGCCGCAGCCATCTTTGTTGTGGTCGTGCAGTGATTGGCTGGCTGCACAGCATCATCAGGGTTATAAGAGACCGGACGCCGCCCTGCACGGCGCATTCAGCTCCGGATTGAGATAGTGTAGGGAGAGCTGCTGCCGAGATAGGGTCAGAATTGGCAATTTCTTAGTCAGTGTGGGGTCTACCATCCTAAACTACTCAAATCCTGATAAACCAACAGTCCTTCTAAGGCTGGAGTCACACTGGCGACTAAATCGTACCACTAGAATGCGATGAAATATCGCATTGCAGTCGAACCAATATTAATCAATGGAGTAGCTCCCATCATCCGATTTTTTGTGGTCCGATTTAAACGTGCGAGTGCAATCGCAGCATGCTGCGATTGTCACCGATTGTGGGTCGACTATCACCAATGCAAGTCTATGGGAGCGATGAAAAGTGGGATTACAAACGGACGCACGTGTGAGTTGCGATTAAATCGCACAACTTTTCCAGGTGACAGGAAACTGGCTTTGAATTTCTCAGGAAGCCTTTACATGCTAATTAGCTAAGCACATCTTTAAAAAAAACAGGAAGAACGCCTACACGGAGTCCAGAAACATGGCATCTACCCACATCAATGTGGAACTCCTCATTGTATTGGTGCAGGAGAGGCCTGAATTGTGGGACCAGCGCGATCCCAATTACAGCAATCGGACGCGCAAAGAGGCGGCATGGAAAACAATATGTGTGCACATTTTTCCGGACTATCACCAGAGATCCAGGGAGGACCAAGAGCGACTTAGTAAGTACCGCATGTAACGGTTTTTCAAAATATTTTTAAAATTTTTTGAAGCAAATAATAATGTAGCCTTATGTGTTTAAATGCTATTTAAAAGCCAGCATTATCGACCTCTTACTGTTTAGAAGTACACATTGATGTGTGTGTACGCAAACAATATCCATGTATATTTAAATATCATCGATGCTTCGGCATCTATTGACTCCAACATTTTGTATTTATCTTCACCTCAGATGTACTGTTTTGGTCATAAAATGCAAAATGATTGAGGCGTTTTGTAAAGGGCCAAGCATTTTTTTAAATGTATGTTAGTGCTTATAACATGGATACTTCTGGTTGTATGTTGATGTCTTTTAATATTG
>JARQOD010000002.1:233488203-233513610 GCA_033576555.1 Oophaga sylvatica
ATTGAAAGGTCCTTAAGCCATTAAAATAATTGAGAGCTGTCAATTAAAACTATCAATTATTAACCCCTATTGCAGAATAAAAATAAACACAACATTTTAAATTTAAAAAAACAAAAAAAAAAGACACTTTTTTGCCATCTTTTTTGACTGAAAAAACCATTTCCTTAATAAAAATAAAATAAAAAAGCAAAAATTATTTTAACTACCCATCCATGGGGCCCCAGGGTAACCCCCTTCAAAAGGGGTTAATGTTTACTGAGGGACGAACTAATGCTCGCCTCACAGTAAACCCCAAATGAATGGTTCCTCCCTGGCTGCAGGAGAGGAAGGGAAAGTTAATTGGGGATTTTTTTCCCTTTCACTTCAGGTACCAGGCCCACAAACAGGGACGAAGGGGAAAAACTGAAAAAAAAATGGGGGTTTTAAAAAAAAAATGGCGTGGGTTTCCCCCCTATTTTTGTTAACCACCGATGAACAAACCGTGAGGCCTGGATTTTCAGGCTGTTAAGGACCAAGATCCGGGGACCTTGCCAGCCGTAAACCGGCCCCACACCGCAGGCTTTTTAAAAAAAATGGGGATCCCCTAAAAAAAATTTTGGCGGGGGTCCCCCCCTTTTTTTTTCCAGCCAAAAAAAGCAACCGCTGGGCCCCTGGATTTTCAGGCTGTTAAGGACCAAGACCTGGCCTTGCCAGCCTGATAATACCGGCCCACGCAGTTCCTTTTTTGGCTGTTAAAAAAAGGGGATCCCCTCGAAAAAAATTGGTGTGGGGCCCCCCCTATTTTTGTTAACCCCAAAATGAAGCGACCGCTGAGCCTTTTTTCGGCTTTAAAGGACCAGATCCGGGGCCCCTTGCCAGCCTGAAATACCACCACGCAATCGCTTAGCTTGGTGGTTAACAAAAAAGGGGACCCCTAAAAAAAAAAAAGGCGGGGGCCCCCCCCTTTTTTTTTTAAAACCGCCAAGTAAAATCAGCTGCGGGCCTGGTATTAAAAGACGTTTTAACCCCCGGATTTTGGCCCAAAACCCCCTGATAATACCAGGTACAGCCCCCAATTTGGCGCATCAAAAGATGTCCAAATTTTGTGGCACTTCCCCGGCTTTCCCGCCCTGAGCGGTGGCAAGTGGGGTAAAAGGGTTTGAACGCTGGTATTGTCTGTACTTTGTTTTCCAGCGTTCTTTGCTTTTTTTTTTGGGTTAAAACCCTTTTCCCCTTTCCCCCCCTAACCAGCTGGGATACGTTGTCTTTTCCCCTATTGGATGCTGCCATTTCCCCGGCTTGCTGGCCCCCAAACCGGGGGTCCCTGCTTTGCTGACCGCCCCATTGCGGTTCCTGATTGCAAAAAGCCCCCCGTAGCTTGCAAAGTCCTCTGCGTGGTGCTGACTTATGCGTGGTTGGCAGCACCCTTTTGTTGGGTTCCCCTGTGTTTGCTTTGGGGTTTCTGAAAGGGGGCGGCCCACCCCTGTCCTGCTTTTAGTGGATTGGGTTTTCGGGAATTACTGCCCCCAACCTATCGCTGTGAAGCGCTCAAAAAAAATTCCCCAGCCCTAGTGGGCGTTGCCAATTTTTCCATTAAACCACCTGAACCCTGAACCTACAGGGGGTTTTGTGTGTTCCTCCCCCTAAGTTGACACTCTGGAGAGCTGATTCCCGCCTCTGTTTTTTTCCCCTATCCTGGATAAACCCCCGTACCTGAATTTGAATTGTGTCTTTTTTGTATGGGGGGGTTACCAGACCCCCTTTTTCCTGGATGTTTTTCCGGTTTTGGTTCTAAATGAACCCCAAATTTAGCCATCCTTACTGATTTTCGAACTTGCCTCTGTGTTTTTTTCCTAAAACCTCTGTGTCCAAACCCTTTTGCCGTGACTGGAATCCTGCTAAAACCTAGTTCTTTGGGGAAGGAGGAGTCCGGTGTTGCTGATTTCGTTACTCTGGCTCACCTTGTGAACCCCCCGGCCAGCTCCCTTGGGCCTGGGGGGCTTTTACCAGACCGTTGGGGTTTCCCCCTTTTTAGGGCGCTGCCGTTCCGGTCCTTGCTATGACCCCGGCCCGATGTCCGATGTCCGACGACCACTTTTCCAAAATTCCGGTCCTATCTTTTTTCCTGAGTCCGGTCCTGCCGTCATTGCCAGATTCCGGAGCCTGTGATCGGGGGCCGATTCGGAGTCCGAGGCCTGTGTTCCCCCCGTGTTCCGTGATTTTAAACCTTTCCCCTTGTGTTCCTGACTCCCCGAGACCCGTCCGTGTTCCTTCTTGTTCCTGACTTTGAATCCCCTCCGTGTTCCGTTGTTCCCCCTTCAGTTTTAAACCGTTTTAGCCACAGTCCTTTCCATTACCCCTTTGTTACCCGCGGCTTCCTTCTCCCCCCCCCCTGCAGTTCCTTCCAGGGTTCGGAGCATCCAGAACCCCCCCCTTTTCCCCCCCCCTGGAGGATCACTGCCATCCACTGAAAAACCCATCCAAGTTCGGACATCATCTCAAGATCCCCGGGTCTTTTCCCGTCACCCGGGACCCATCACTGCCCCCCCACTGCACCTACCTGGGGCTCCACCAATAGGGCGTTATACCGCCCCTAAGAAGCCTGGCACTTACTGTGACAACCGCCTGTCTAGAGACGCCTTCACTTGCCGTACAACCTCCTGTCCCCCGGAACTGCCTGGCACTTGCCGGACAACCCCCTGTCCCCCAGACTGCCCGGTCACTTTCCGGGCAACCTGCCTGCCAAGACTGCCTGGTCACTTGCCGTGACAACCTGCCCCCCTGGCACTTACCGTGACAAACTGCCGCCCTGGTCACTTTTCCGGGGAACCTGCCTGTGGTCACTTGCCGTGCAACCGCCTGCCTGGGCACTTGCCCCGACAACCGCCTGCCCCCGGGCCTTTTTCCCGGGCAACCTGCCTGTCCCCCAGTTTTCCCCGGGCATGCCCGTGACAACCTGCCCCTTTCCCAGGAAAAGCCTGGGGCACTTCTGTGGGGAACCTCCTGCCCGAGACTGCCCCTTTGGCACTGCCGGAAACCTTTGCCTGCCGGTTCCCCCCTTTGGGCACCCTTTTTGACTCTGCCTGGGGGTCGGGTTTTGTTCCCCTGTGAGCCTGTGTCGCCTGAAACCTGAGAGAGAGGCCCCCCGTATGCCCTCCGATACCGGACTTCTCAACCCTGAGACCCCCCCATTGTTGACTTCTCCCGGCCGGGTCGATTTCTCGGCTGAGCCTGTGCACGCCCAGGCCTGAGAGTGACCTACTATATGCCCCGTGCCAGATGATCCTGGACTTCATCAACCCTTGTTGACCCCGCCATCGTCTACGTTCTTCCTGGGCCAGTGTCTGATGTTTCCTGCTGAGCTGTGCTACGCCCGAGGCCTGAGAGTGGGCCTACTAGTATGCCCGTGCCAGATGACCTGGACTTCATAACCCTGAAGACCCCGCCATCGCTGAAGTCTGTTGAGGGGGTGTCGAGTTTCCTGCTGGCCTGTGCTACCTAAGGCCTGAGAGAGAGGCCGTCCAAGTTGCCCGTGCCAAAAAAACCTGGACTGCATCTACCCGTGATGTCCTCCAGCACTCGCTGTGATCCTGAGTGTGTACCCTTCTCCGTGTGCGGAATCGGGAGCCCGGTCTTTTTTTCCTGTTTTATTATTGTGTTTCTTTAAGTAAACTTTTGTTTCTTCTTACCTAAGTTGTGCGGGTTGTCAAGTCCTGCGGTCGCCACCTGCCCACATGCTCGCTGCCACGGATCCCGGTCGCTGCCCTTCCCTAGTCCGGGCAGGCCCGGGTCTCCCTCCGGGTCCAGTGGGTCCACATTTCATCCTTGGGACCCATGCCTCCGTTGGTGGACTGGCGGCGTGGGAGCATTGGCACTAGGCAAGCTATGCCATGTCCCGGCCCCCCCAAAAGCCGTGGGAAGCGCTACGTGTTAATGTCACCGTGATTGCCCCGGTGACAATAAGCCCGGTTAATAATGGAGAGGGTCAATAAACACCGTCCTTATTAACCCAAAGTTATTAAATGATAAAAAAAAGACAAAGCAAGAAAAAAGATTTTAATGAAATAAAAGAAAAACACATTTTCATTAATTTTTTTAACACTCCTTCCTGCGACGCCTCGATCTCCTGTAAAAAAAGAAAAAAAAAAACCAACATATACCCCTGTCCGACGCAGTCCATAGTAACGACAGTCCCACGACGATCCAGCTCTGCTACATCGAAAATGACAGGCGAGCCTGTCTGCAACGCAGCAAAAGCTGATTACCGCTTCCCCGGCGGTGACGTTCGGGACGACGTTTTTACGGCCGGGATACCCAGCATCACTGCGTTTCGGGGAGAAACTGCATGTGACCGCCGGGGAAAATATGGCGGCCCAAATGAAGCAGTCCAGCCCGTGACCGCCGGAGATCTTCTGCCAGGTAAGTGCCCGCTGACTCCTGACAGACCCGACCGACGGACACTCACAGTGACAGTGACAAATCCGATTCCGGTATCCGATATGACGAAAATATCAGTACTCGGAATCGAAAGCCCCGATACAGCTAATATCGGCCGATACCCGATATTTGCAGTATCGTATCGCTCAACACTACCCTGACACCCTTCCAGAGCCAGTCTCAAATTGGGCGAGATGGCGGAAAGAACCACACCCTCTTTCAAAATAACAGCAGATCAGATAACTCAGGAGAGTCCGCAAGGAAACTCCTCGAGAGGGCATCCGCCTTAACATTCTTAGTGCCAGAAGAAAGGAAACCACAAAATTAAAACGTGTGAAAAACAAGGCCACCTGGCCTGTCTAGGATTAAATCGCTTGGCTGATTCAGAAAACCAGATTCTTATGGTCCGTGAGGACCACCACCTGATGTTTGGCTCCCTCCAGCCAATGTCTCCACTCTTCAAAAGCCCACTTCATGGCCATAACCCGATTACCCACGTCATAATTACATTCAGTTGGAGAAAATTTTCAAAGAAAAAAGCACAAGGGTTACTTTAGAGGTCTCTGGATCTCTTTGGGACAAAACGGCACCTGCCCCCAATTTCAGAGCATCAACCTCCACCTGAAATGGCAGAGAAACATCAGGCCTGCCGTAGAACAAGAGCAGAAGTGAATCTCTGCTTAAGTTCTGAAAACGCAGAGACTGCCTCAGGAGGCCAATTCACCACTCAGAACCCTTTTTGGTCAAATCAGTCAATGGTTTAACAATAACAGGGAAATTACCAAATAAATTTACGATAAAAATTGGCAAAACCCAAGAATCTCGAAGAGCCTTTAATGAAGTAGGTTGGACCCAATCACAGATGGCCTGAACCTGACCGGGTCCATTTCATTAAAACAGATGGAGACAGAATGAATCCCAGAAATGAGATTCTCGGTCGCCAAAAAGGACACTTTGATCCCTTCACATACAGAGCATTCTCTCTCAAAATCTGGAACACAGCCGAACATGTTTCACATGCGAGTCCCAGTCATTGGAAAAAATCAAGATATCATCCAAATAAACAATCAGAAATTTCCCACAAAATCCCTGAAATGTCATTCTGAAGGACTGGAAGACGGAAGGAGCATTAGTGAGCCCAAAGGGCATCACTAGGTACTAAAATGCCCCTCTGGGTATTAAACGCCGTCTTCCATTCATCCCCGTGCTTAATGCGAAAAGGTTTATTACGCCCTCTGAGGTCAAGCTTGGTAAACCAAGTAGCACTTTTTCACCTGGAAAACAGGTCAGAAATCAAGGGTACGGATATTGATATTTCACAGTGATATTGTTCAAGAGCGATAATCAATAACGGCCTTAATGAACCATCCTTTTTGGCCACAAAGAAAAAACCGGCACCCAAGGGTGTGAAGAGGATGGTCTGATATGACCCTTCTCCAATGACTCCTTGATATAAGACCACATAGCGTCATGTTCAGGTACAGACAAGTTAAAAAGGCGACCTTTAGGGAATTTACTACCAGGCACAATTCAATAGCGCAGTCATAGCTCCTATGGGGGGGCAAGGAGCAGATTTTACTTTCGCTAAACACTCAGAAAAATCAGTCAAAAAGTCAGGAACATCCTGAGCTGGGGAGAGGCAGAAAAAAAGGAGTGTTGGCATTAACACATTGGCAGCCCCAACTGGTTACAGACACAGATTTCCAATCCAAAACAGGATTATGAGACTGTAACCAAGGGAAACCTAGTACAATAATGTCATGCAGATTATACAGCACCAAAAATTTGCAACTCTCCTGATGATCAGGTTCAACCCTCATTATCACCTGAGTAGAGAACTGGGGTTTATTCTCAGCCAAAGGGGTAGAATCAATCCCCAGTAGGGAATAGACTTCCGTAGGGGTATCAAGGTAAACCCACAACGTTTAGCAAAATCAAATCCATGAGGTTAATAGCTGCTCCCGAATCAACAAAAGCCTGAGCAGAAAATGAGGACAGGGAGCAAATCAGGGTAACAGTCAACAGAAATTTAGTCTGAACACTACCCAAGACAACTGAGCGTGCAAAATGTCTTCCCCGCTTAGGGCAGACTGAAATAGCATGAGAGGCATCACCACAGAAGAAACATAACCCATTGCGTTTTCAAAACTCATGATGCTGTGCCCCAGAAGCCACTCTATCACACTGCATGGGTTCAGAAGCGGGTTCACAAGGCAACACTATTCCACTCATACTTCTATGCTCACGCAAACATCTGTCATTTGAATCGCTAATGACATAGAATCATTGAGACCAGAGGGAGCAGGGAAACCCACCATAACATCTTTTACATTCTCTGACAGACCCTTCCGAAAAAGGGCTGCCAAAGCATCATCATTCCATTTGGTCAGGACTGCCCACTTTCGGAATTTCTGACAGTACAACTCAGCGTCCTCAAGCCCCTGATTTAATGCCAACAAGGTTTTTTCAGCTTGATCAGTGACATTAGGTTCATCGTACAATAACCCCAGAGCCAGAAAAAATACATCAATATCATTCAAAACAGGATCCCCAGGTGTCAGGAAAAAGCCCAATCCTGAGGATCGCCGCGCAGGAGAGAGATGACAATTTGAACCTGCTGTGCTGCGTTCCCTGAGGACTTAGGATGTAAGGCAAAAAACAACTTACAGTTATTTTTGAAATTCAGAAATTTAGCCTGATCCCCCAAAAACAAATCTGGCATGGGAATCCTAGGTTCCACAACCGGCAACCTAGCAAGATAGGTAGCAATACTCCGAACCTCAGTGGTAAGCTGATCCACACGGCCAGACAACTGTGCAAGCTCCATTGAGAGAAAAAAAAATCTTCCTCAGCACCCAGAGAAAAAGAGGGGAAAAAATGCAACAAACAGGAAAAAAAAAATCTCTGACAACTCTGACAACTTTTTTTTCTTTCCACACTATTTTTCCCTTCTGTGAGTACCATATAATTTTCAGTTTTGGCCGGTGATACTGTTGTGTTTTGGTAGCTGAGGAGAATAAGCAAAAACGGCAATACACCAGAGAGGCTGGAACCTGTTGGATTGCAGTAACCTGAACTAACCACACAACTAGAGGTAGCCGTGGAGCGTTCCTACGTTGATCTTAGACGCCTCGTCACAGCCTGAGAGATAACTGTTATGTTTTGGTAGCTGAGGAGAGCAGGCAAAAAACGGTAATACACCAGAGAGGTTGGAATCTACTGGATTGCAGTACCCTGACTAACCACCACAACTAAAGGCAGCCGTGGAGCGTTCCTACGTTGGTCCTAGACGCCTCGTCACAGCCTGAGAGGTTAACTACACCTAAAGATAGAAAGAGGAAAGCTATCTGCCTCGGAGCAGATCCCCAAAGAACATAGGAAGCACCCAAACATATAATGGCGGTTAGACAAGGGGGAAGCACAGACACAGACAGAAAATAGTATGAGCAAACGTTGGGGCCCAATCTGCCTAGACAGAAAAGGATAGGAAGGATACTTACTGCAATCCAAAAAAAACCCTAAAAAAAGCCAACGCTACTAATTGCAAAAAACACCTGAGATCACACGACCTCTACCACCTAAATTAGTTCCCTGGTGTAACAAAACTAAGCCGCAGCCACTGAAAAAACTGGAAAAGGCAAATGAACAAATAACAGTGGCTCCAGAGGAACTGAGAGGAGCCCAAGCCCCCTGGGAGGGGAACCTGGCTAACTTCACAGAAATGCAGAGAAATATGCAAATGGTAAGCACAAAAACAAAAAACAGAAAAATATCTTATCTGAGAGCAGGAGAAGAGGCAAGACTCACAAAGCTTCCAAGTGAACCAAGAAACAACGTTGAGACAAGAACAATTGATCACCGGCAACCATGATGGGAGGGAACCTCCCTTATATCCAGCCAGTCTGTGATTCCTGATTGCCAATCCTCATTGAATGGTTCAGTACTGTTTGTAACCACCAGAGGGAGCTTCTGTTAAGAATTCATTTCTAAAACATTCACAACAATAACATTCTGGAGTATATGCAAATTGCCATTAGAATAAGTGAAGCAGTAGACTTTGTAAAAATTTATATTTGTGTCATTCTCAAAACTTTTGGCCATGACTGTACCTCATACTACTATTGGGGTGCATTATACTGCTATGGAGGTTCATTATACTACTATGGAGGTGCATATACTACTATGGTACTATGGGGGTGCATTATACTGCCATGGGGGTGAATTATACTGCTATGGGGTGCATTATACTACTATGGGGTGCATTATACTATGTTTGTGCATTTATGCTACTAGGGACTGCATTATACTACTGTGAGGGTGCATTAAAATAATATGGGAGTGCATTACACAGCTATATATGACTATGGTGTGCATTATACTAGTATAGTGAGCATTATACTATGGGGGTGCATAATACTATATATGACTATGGGGTGAATTATACTACTATGAGGGTGCATTATGCTACTATGAGGGTGCATTATAATACTATGGGGTGCATTATACTACTATATATAAATATTGGGATGCATTATACCCCTATGGGGATGCATTATACCCCAAGAATTGTCGACATGTCTGAAAGAGCAGGCAGATCTGTGGCTGACACCGCTAAACCTACAGCCAAGCATGGTCGTGTGTGACAATGGCAGGAACCTGGCAGCGGCTCTGAGGCGAGGCAAGCTCACATACGTACCATGCCTGGACCATGTGCTTCACCTCGTTGTTCAGTGTTTTCTACAAAGCTACCCAGAGCTGCCTGATCTGCTTGGGAAAGTACGCCACCTGTGTGCCCATTTTAGAAAGTCAGGTAAAGCTTCAGCTGCCCGTGCAGTGCTTCAGCAGCGTTTGCAGCTTCAGGCTCACCGACTTTTGTGTGATGTGACTCCCCATGCATTGGAACTCTACACTGAAGATGTTGGAAAGGATTTGTGAGCAGAAGAGGGCAGTTGATGACTACCAGCATCAACCAGCCCGTCGGTATTCAGTTCAGACTCCACACATAAGACCTCAGGAGTGGACAATGGATGTCAGACATATGTACCATCCTACAAAACTTTGAGGACTACACCAAGATGGTGAACGTCGATGACGCCATAATTAGCATCAACATCCTGCTTCTCTGTGTTCTAATAATAATAATAATAATCATTATTTATAGAGCACAAACATATTCTGCAGTGCTTAACAGTTTAACATTTTCAAACACAACAGTCCTAACTAAGTAACAAAGTCAGCAATAATACAATAATTAACTCTAAATAAAACAACCCTGCTCATGAGAACTTACAATCTACAATGAGGTGGGCAGATACAAACTACAGGTGTATATTTACAATGATGAATTTACAATATGTAACTATTTACAATCTGTATTTACAGACTGGCATGCATGGCTGAGATTAGGTTCCGCAGTCTTTCACGTGACCTTCGCGTTATCAAAATTTTGGGTGACCGTGACAGGCAATACTGATTGGTGACACTTCTAGACCCAAGCTACAAGGAGAAATTTATATCTCTTAGTCCAGAGGCGGACAGGTGTACTAAAATGTTGCACTACCAGGGTCCCTTCTTGCGGAATTATTAAAAAACATTCCCATCTGAAAACGCTGGCAGCAGATGTCACAGTTCATTGGACAACCAAGGAGTACAGGTGAGAGAGACCCAACTCAAAGGCAGCAGAGGCAGTGGAACACTGGAAAAGTTCTGGAAGAGTTTTATCAGCCCTTCCCAGCGCCTTGTCCCTGAGGCACGGGGTACACTCACAAGGAGTGCAAAGTTTTGGAAGATGCTGAGGGAGTACCTTGATGACCATAACAATGTCCTCCATGATTACTCTGCGCCTTATATTTATTGGTTATCCAAGCTAGACACGTGGCCTGAACTGTCTCTCTGCTGCACACGTACGCTGTACTCATTGTTATAACCCTCTTGTTAGGTTTTGTTTCAGTTTGCTGGTCACATGACCTTTTTACCCTATTTAGTCTGGCTCCGCCCTTCTGGCTTTGCTGGACTTCATTGTATTATCTACTCTTAAGCTAGCCGGGTGCTTAGGTGCCTTACTCTGTCAGTTTTGCTTGATCTTAGGATCTCTTAGTAATTTGTTTTCTGTTTTATTTTTCTCTGCTACAATCTCTGTTAGGAGGTGTCCACCTTTTCACCCAGTCCCTAGATCTTGTAGGGATTCCTCCCTCGCAACTATAGGTCTTCGTTCAGACTAGCTGAGGACTTTAGCAGGTCTGGTCGCAGGATCAGGTTCCCCGTTACATCGTAGGGATCCAGCTTAGTACTATTGTAGGGACAGAATTCCTACCTTTCCTTAGTGCTTGTAGCAGATCATAACAGTAAGTCCAGCCAAGAAAAAAAAAAAAAAAATCTGTAAGGAAAGATTTTCTTTTTCTATCATGGTGTCGATTCAGGATTTAGTTCAACGCCTGCAGGGACTCTCTCTGGAGGTGGCTGAGATAAAGCAACACGTGAGTAGTTGTTCTGGAGCACATTTCGTGGAGCCAAAGATACGTTTGCCTGATTTATTTTTTGGTGAACAACAAGATTTTTTTTCTTTTAAAAATGCTTGCTTGTTGTATTTCCGTTTGAGACCCAGATCCTCTGGTGATGACGCACAGCGCATAGGGTTCATAATGTCACTTTTGCGCAAAGAACCTCAGGAATGGGCCTTTTCTCTGCAGCCTAGTGATCCATGCTTTAGATCAGTGGATAATTTTTTTTCTGCTTTGGGGTTATTGTATGACGATCCGGATCGTGTTTCATCAGCTGAGACAGAATTGAGACGTTTGAGACAGGGATCAGGTGGTGTGGAAAAGTATTGTACTCACTTCCGTAGATGGTCCACTCAGGTAGGATGGAACGATTCAGCTTTGAAAAGTTTATTTCTTGCAGGGTTAAGTGAAAGGGTTAAAGATTTGCTGATTGCTTATCCCATACCTGGTAATTTGCAAGAGGCTATGCAATTAGCCATACGGGTGGATAGGAGACTGCGTGCTAGGGTTAATGAGAGTAAATCTGCCTTGTCAGCTCCAAGTTTGGAGAAGGAATGTACTGACATTGGAGAGCTGATGGAAATTGGAGCAATGACACCTCACTCTCGTGAAAAAGAACGCAGATTTGCTAAGGGCTTGTGTTTCTATTGTGGCAAATCTGACCATTTCATTAAGAACTGTGCGCTTCGTATGAATAAAGAAAAAAAAAAAAAAATGAGGTCAGTTTCGCCCGCATAGCTTGTTTAAACAATAAAGGTGTCTTTCTTTCTGCTACCACTGCTGTTGAGGAGGAATTAATGGAGTTTCGGGTATTTGTGGATTGTGGTTCAACTCTCAATGTGATTGATGGGAAATTTTTGGAAAAATTAAAATTAGAACCCAAACTTCTGTCTTCCCCTATTAATGTGGTGTCTGTGGATGGTTCTCCCTTGAAAAATGTTACTCACCATATCTGTGAATTTCCTCTTACTATTAATGGTGTTCATCAAGAGAATTTGCATTTGGTAGTTTTGAACAATTTGCCCTCACCGGTGATTTTGGGGTTACCCTGGTTAAAATTGCACAATCCGGTACTGGATTGGTCTACCAATGAAATTAAGTCCTGGAGTCCTAATTGTTATGACAAGTGTTGTAACGGGCGTATTGCTGCTGTAGTTAAGGGGGAGTTACCTGTACCTATTCAGGATTTTTGGAAAGTTTTTTCTGATAAGGAATCGCAGGTATTGCCTCCTCATAGAGATTATGATTGTGCAATTGAATTTGTCCCTGGAGTGACTCTTCCTAAAAGTCGCTTATTTAATTTGACTATTCCTGAGAGAAAGGCTTTGGAGGAATACATACAGACAAGCTTGGCCGCCGGTCACATTAGGCCTTCCAAGTCTCCTGTGGCGGTTGGATTTTTTTTTGTTAATAAAAAGGACGGCGGTTTACGGCCTTGTCTGGATTTTCGTGAGATTAATAAGATTACTGTACGCAATCCTTACCCACTGCCATTGATTCCTGATTTGTTTAATCAGTTAGTGGGGGCCAAGTGGTTCTCGAAAATTGATCTTCGAGGGGCATACAATTTGTTGCACATGAAGGAGGGGGATGAATGGAAGACTGCGTTTAACACTCCACTGGGTCATTTTGAGAATCTGGTTATGCCTTTTGGGCTTTCCAGTGCTCCGGCATTTTTTCAGAATCTTATCAATGACATCCTTAGACCTTTGATCGGCAGAAGTGTGGTTGTGTATTTGGATGACATTTTGATTTATTCACCGGATTTGCAGTCTCATTGGAGGAGTGTGCGTGAAGTATTACAGTTACTGAGTGATAATTCACTTTTTGCCAAACTAGAAAAATGTGAGTTCGCTGTACAGAGACTTAGTTTTTTGGGCTACATTGTCTCCAGTGAAGGTTTTGAGATGGATCCTGTGAAAGTGCAAGCTGTGCAGGATTGGCCTAGACCTATTGGTGTGAAATCAATACAGAGGTTTTTGGGGTTCTCCAATTATTGTAGAAAATTCATAAAAAAAATTTCTGTGATTGCCAAACCTCTGACCGATCTCACCGGGAAAGGTGCTGATGCGGTTCAGTGGACTACTGAGGCCATTGAGGCTTTTGTGTTGCTAAAGGAGAAGTTCAGCTCTGCTCCCATCCTTACGCAGCCTGATGTGACTAAACCATTTTTGGTTGAGGTTGATGCTTCTTCTGTGGGGGTCGGCGCGGTGTTGTCTCAGGCAAAGACGGATGGAGTACATCCCTGTGCTTTTTTTTCAAAGAAATTTTCGGAGTCTGAACTAAATTATGATATCGGTAATCGGGAGTTGTTGGCAATTAAACTCGCATTTGAACACTGGCGTCATTTTTTGGAGGGAGCGGAATTTCCCGTTCAAGTCTTCACCGATCATAAAAATCTGATCTACCTTGATGCTGCCAAACGCTTGAATGCCCGTCAGGCTAGGTGGGCACTGTTTTTCTCACGGTTTAATTTTACCGTTACTTACATCCCAGGTACTAAAAATGTTAAAGCTGATGCTTTGTCTCGCAGCTTTTCTCCTATGGTGGGTACTGAGGAGGAGGAGAACATTTTACAAGAGGGGGTTGTTATTGCTGTCTTGGACTCCGTGTTGGAAGATGAGATTCTTAAAGCACAGGAGAATGCCCCATCTAACACGCCGCATGGGAGGTTGTTTGTGCCTGGTACCCTGAGGAGAGATTTGTTTGTTGAATGTCATGACTCTCGGTTGGCAGGTCATCCTGGAATCTCTGAGACCAAGAGACTTGTGGGTCGCAGTTTTTGGTGGCCAGGATGGCAGAAGGAAGTCATTAAGTGGGTGCGTCAATGCACTGTGTGTGCTAGATCTAAGTCTTCTCATACTCCTGCTGCGGGGTTGCTTTGCCCTCTGGAGGTCCCTAGTGCACCTTGGACACATTTGGCTATGGACTTTATTACTGACCTTCCCCCCTCTGAGGGTTTCACTGTCATCTGGGTGGTCGTGGACCGTTTTAGCAAGATGTGTCACTTGGTTCCTTTCATCAGACTGCCCTGCGCTAAGACTCTCGCTAGGGCCTTTGTCAAGGAAATAGTCAGACTACATGGTGTTCCTACTGACATTGTTTCGGATAGGGGACCTCAGTTGTGGCTCGTTTTTGGCGCGCCTTTTGTGACAGGTTGGGAGTTCATTTGTCGTTTTCATCCGGATATCATCCTGAGTCTAATGGCCAGACAGAAAGGAAAAATCAGGATGTTGAGCAGTTCTTGCGTTGTTTTGTGACTGATAATCAAGAGGGGTGGTCTGAGTTTCTGCCACTTGCTGAGTTTGCTCTTAACAACCATACATCTGCTTCTGCTGGTTGTTCGCCTTTTTTTTGTTGTACTGGGAGACATCCGTCTTTTGGGTCATTTTCCAAGTTGGGATCGGCTGTACCTGAAGAGGAGAATTTTTCTGGTGTTTTGGAGAGAGTTTGGACTGATGTGCATGGTAATCTTCAGGAGGCTAACAAAAGATCCAAAGTGTATTTTGATAGAAAACGACAAGAGGTTTTGTTTGCTATTGGTGACATGGTTTGGTTGTCCTCTAAGAATCTGCGCTTGAGGATTCCGTCTAAGAAATTGGGTCCCAAGTTTGTAGGGCCCTTTAAGGTGCTTCAGGTTATTAACCAATCTGCTGTTAGGTTGGAGCTTCCTACCTCCTGGAAGATCAATCCGGTGTTTCATGTTTCTCTCTTGAAAAAAGCTGAGGCCTCAGATGGAGACGTCTCGGCCACTGTTCCCCTGGTGGTGGAGGACGGGCAATATGAGATTTCCCGCATCCTAAATTCTAGACGGTATAGAGGGAGTTTACAGTACCTCGTCGCTTGGAAGGGTTATGGACCCGAGGATAACTCATGAGTGAGGGCGGATGATGTTTCTGCGTCTAGACTTGTCAGAGCGTTTCACAAGAGATTTCCGGATAAGCCTAAGTCATAGGGGATCCGGAGGATCCTCTTAGAAGGGAGGGTACTGTTATAACCCTCTTGTTAGGTTTTGTTTCAGTTTGCTGGTCACATGACCTTTTTACCCTATTTAGTCTGGCTCCGCCCTTCTGGCTTTGCTGGACTTCATTGTATTATCTACTCTTAAGCTAGCCGGGTGCTTAGGTGCCTTACTCTGTCAGTTTTGCTTGATCTTAGGATCTCTTAGTAATTTGTTTTCTGTTTTATTTTTCTCTGCTACAATCTCTGTTAGGAGGTGTCCACCTTTTCACCCAGTCCCTAGATCTTGTAGGGATTCCTCCCTCGCAACTATAGGTCTTCGTTCAGACTAGCTGAGGACTTTAGCGGGTCTGGTCGCAGGATCAGGTTCCCCGTTACATCGTAGGGATCCAGCTTAGTACTATTGTAGGGACAGAATTCCTACCTTTCCTTAGTGCTTGTAGCAGATCATAACACTCATGGGCTTAGAGCGCACAGTGTCTCAGTCTCTGGCAATCTCCGGGCACACGTTGCATTGCTCTCTGCCTGACCCGCTGTTAGTGGTGGGAGCCGACAGGAACATTCCTTCGCGGTGCCAGTGCTCTAAGGACGAAGCACGCTGCTCAGTCTCCTACGCGCTGATTGTACCCGCCAAAACTCTCTGCTGTCATGCGTGCTTTCTCATAGCCTCGCCCCTTGCCTCTTGGTCACTGGGTTTATCTGCTGCAGTCCGTCACAGTGCCAGTGCTTCGGGTGCTTAGCGTGCTGCCCCCCTTGCTGCTCGCACGCTGACAGCGGGGGACTCGACCCTGCTTTTTCCCTCAGCTTCCGGGTGGGTTTCCTATCTAAACACGCCCTCTTTTCCTGGGTAGTGGGGTCTGTCTGTTCCCCTATTCCATCCCCCGGGAAACGGGACGCAGCCTTGACAGTTCCGTACCAGGCGCAGCACAGGTACCCGCAGCCCGGTCTTCCTGTGTCTGTACATAGCTGTCCAATCAGTTCTTTAATGCAAGCATCATAGAAGCAATATTGTGATCCAATTTTCAAATGCAAATTGTACATTATATCCAGAACAATTTCACTTTGAAGGACTTTGTGGCTCACAATCAATGTACAACATGATACTAGTCTGATACTTCACAATTTCGGTGGTAAATCCTTTCCACACAGATAGGTTGTGTATTCTGACTTTTGTAACATCATTTGGGTGATAATAATAATTAATAATACCTAATTGCTTCATATTCATCATCTTCTTCAGTGTTAGAAATATAATGTTGGAAAAGTGAAAGCAAGTTGGTGAAGATATTGGTAAGTTGTTTGTGCAAGTAATTGTAATTTTTACTATTTCTCCATTGAGTGTACGGCTAACCACCTCATTGATCTTATTTAGTTTCTTTGCCAAGAAAAGCATAGCTCCATCAAACCCATGTGCTTTTCCTATTAATTCATCATGTAGAGGTGACATTAGGAATCTAGATAACATCTGGGGACTGTAGTCAACATGGTGCTGTGACAAGACCCACTGAGGTCTAGCTATCAATTTGACATAGTTTGTGCACAGCTGAACAGAGTTGCGAGAAAAACCAGAGTTTGATTCAATCACATGTTGGATGGATTGTCTAGTGAAAACACCCATATCATGGAAGTCACATCTATGACCACCACGCTCTCCAATTGACACATTTGGAAATCAAGCCGAAATGTCCAAAACTCTAGCTTCTGTTCTAGCAACTGTAGGTACTCCTTTTTGACATCATCGTCCTTCAAGTTCTATATTACTAGGTGATGGCTTGTCAGATTTCGGCCCAAGTACACCAGGCTTGGGTGATTGCGAGTCCTAGCACCGTGCTCTTCCACGTGCTCTTGTTGTGGCTCTTCCAGTCATGATTTAATCTAGAAGCCTTTGCCTTCGTAATCTGCTGACAGTTTACAACAGCGCCCAAGTGTTCACCCTCTGTTCCTCATACTTTCTATCTGTGCAGTAACTGACTTTAGGTAGAAGCTGATGGTGGTAGTAGTTGTTGCATTTGAGCCCCAGTCATGAAGCAGCCATAAGAATTTGAAACAGAAGTCTTTTTAAGAAAGGTAATGGGGCAAATTATTCTTTACAAACAGCTGTAAACTGAGGTATGGGATTACATTCATGGTTGATGACTGCTTTGTACCTGCAGCCAGGCAGATGTTAATAACCTCTATTTTTTTAAGTCTGAATATCTCTTCTTCAGCACTGTGCTCTGTTTGTTCCCTGAGGTAATTCTCCCTCCTAGAGGTGAAATGGTATTCTTCCTCATATGAAGACTATTAACTCCCCGTTTCGTGCCAGTCCACTTTTTAAGCTAAGCCGTAAGGGAGCAAGTAGGTAATTCCTTCAGCTACAAAATGGCCTCCTCTTACCAAGAAGTCCGACCACCAACTGCCACTTCAAAGTTTAAAACTCTGTCCCAAGACTTGGTTCATCCCCCTTTTATGTGATGTTAGAGATGCAGTCATTGGCTGCGTGCCCACACTCATTTTTAAAGAACCTTCTGCACATTCAAACAGAGCTGGGTCACCTGATCAAGCCTGGGAGGATAAGATGAGCCCTTTGGTGCTGCCTGTCAGCAGGTCTGACAATGTATTTAAAATGCCCAGTCCCCATAAACACTCACAGCATTTATATGACAACACACAACACACTGTATATCTGGTATACCATACAAAGGGCCACTTTGTGGGATACCGCAGTAGCACACAGCAAAAACAGTGGAATGTAGCCCTGAAAAGCCAAAATTTGTAGCCCACAGATAGATCAGGTGTCTGACCGCGATACCAGACTGTTCAATATGGGGTCTGTATTTTTCAATTTTTTACCCCAAAGTAGTGTATACAAATAGGGTAACAGACAGCAAATACAGTGAAATGTAGTCCTGAAATGCCACAATTTGTAGCCCACACATAGATCAGGTGATACCAGACTGTTCAATATGTGCCCTGCATTTATAAATTTTTTCCCTCAAAATAATGTATACAAATAGGGTGTCACAGCAAAAAAAGGGGAATGTAGCCCTGAAATGCCACAATTCTTAGCCCACAGATAGATCAGGCATCTGACAGCGATACCAGACTGTTCAACATGTAGTCAGTATTTTTACATTTTTTCCCCCAAAATAGAGTATAGAAATAGGGTAAGACACAGCAAAAAAAGGGGAATGTAGCCCTGAAATGCCACACTTTTTAGCCCACAGATAGATCAGGCATCTGACAGCGATACCAGACGTTCAACATGTAGTCAGTATTTTTACATTTTTTTCCCCCAAAATAGTGTAAAGAAATATGGTAAGACACAGCAAGAAAAGGATAATGTAGCCTTGAAATGCCACATTTTTAGCCCACACATTGATCAGGAGTCTGACGGCAATTCCCAGACTGTTCAATATGTGGTCTGTATTTTTAATTTTTTTACCCTAAAATAGTGTATACAAATAGGGTAACAGACAGCAAATACAGTGGAATGCAGCCCTGAAATGCCACAATCTGTAGCCCACAGATAGATCAGGCGATACGAGACTGTTCAATATGTGGCCTGTATTTAAATTTTTTCACCCAAAACAGTATATAGAAATAGGGTAAAACACAGCAAAAAAAAGTGGAATGTAGCCCTGTAATGCCACAATTTTTAGCCCACAGATAGATCAGGCGATACCAGACTGTTCAATAAGTGGTCTGTATTTTTAAATTATTTACCCCAAACTAGTGTATAGAAATAGGGTAAGACACAGCAAAAAATGGGAATGTAGCCCTGAAATGCCACAGTTTTTAGCCCACAGATAGATCAGTGTTGTGAATGGACTTGAAATGAGTTCTGAGCAGAGGCTCCCTCTGGTGGTTACAAGCGGTACTGGACTGTCCAGTGAAGATTGTGAGGAGTGGGAATCAGGTGTTACTGACTGGTCTTATATAAGGGAATCGCCTTCCCATCATGGTTGCTGGTGATCAATTGTTCTGGTCTCAATCCTTGAGTCCTGTTTCCTTTGTAGCCTGCTGTGTCGTGTCTGCATCTCCTGCTAACAGATAAGACATTTTCTTCTTTTTGTTTTTGTGCTTGATTTTTGCATTTTGTCCTGCACTTCTGTGGGGGCCTTCAGGGTCCCCTCCGGGGGCTTTGCCCTCTCAGTTTAGTTAAGCCACTGATGTTTGTACTTTTGCTTTTTCCAGTTTTTTCAGTGGCTGCTGTTTTGATTTTGGTTACACCAGAGAACTAATTTAGGTGGTAGAGGTCGTGTGATCTCAGGTAATTTTGAAATTAGTAAAGTTGGTGCTTTTCAGGGTTTTTTGGGATTGCAGTAAGTGCCCTTCCTATCCTTTTCTATTTAGGTAGTTTGGGCCCCAACGTTTGCTCATACTATTTTCTGTCTGTGTCAGTATTTCATCTTGTCTAACCGCCATTACATGTTTGGGGGCTTTCTATGTTCTTTGGGGATCTGCTCCGGGGCAGATAGCTTTCCTCTTTCTATCTTTAGGTGTAGTTAGTTTCTCAGGCTGTGACGAGGCGTCTCGGACCAACGTAGGAACGCTCCACGGCTGCCTCTAGTTGTGGTGGTTAGTCAGGGTACTGCAATCTCATAGATTCCAACTTCTCTGGTGTATTGCCTTTTTTACCTGCACTCCTCAGCTACCGAAACATAACAGATCAGGCATCGGACGGTGATACCAGACTGTTCAATATGTGGCCTGTATTTGTAAATTTTTTTCCCCAAAATAGTGTATAGAAATATGGTAATACACAGCAAAAAAAAGGGTAATGTAGCCCTGAAATGCCACAATTTTTAGCCCACAAATAGATCAGGTGTCTGACGGCAATACCAGACTATTCAATATGTGGTCTGTATTTTTCAATTTTTTACCCCAAAATAGTGTAAAGAAATAGGTGAAGACACAGCAAAAAAAGGGGAATGTAACCCTGAAATGCCACAATTTGTAGCCCACAGATAGATCAGGCGATACCAGACTGTTCAATATGTGGTCTGTATTTTTACATATTTTACCCCAAAATAGTGTATAGAAATAGGGAAAGACACAGCAAAAAACGGGGAATGTTGCCCTGAAATACCACAATTTTTAGCCCACAGATAGATCAGGCGTCTGACTGCGAACGCAGACTGTTCAATATGTGGCCTGTATTTGTAAATTTTTTATCCCAAAATAGTGTATACAAATAGGTTATCAGACAGCAAATACAGTGGAATGTAGCCCTGAAATGCCACAATATTAAGACCACAGATAGATTAGGCGTCTAACAAAGATAACCCACTTTCAAATATCTGACCTGTATTTTTTATTTTTTTTTGGCCAACAAAATTGTGTCAATAAGTAGGCTATGACACAACTAAAATAATTCTATGGAGGCCTGAAGTGGCAAAATTTTGATCGCAATGATATGCGATCCGTCTTGCGGACAAAAACTTGGCGTAAAATATCTGCCCTGAAGCTAAATATTTTTTGGCCAGCTAAATATTCTTTTAGCAGCAAAATGGTGTCAAAAAATTGTATAAGACACTCGCAAAAAATTCTACCACAAAAAATGGCAGATTTTTCTGCGCACTCAGATGTCAAACGGGCAAACCATTTAAAATAGCAGTATTTTCACGCTGTCCTGTCAGTCTGGGTTCCCAAGGAAGATGCCGAACTGGGATCACCGTCCTTGTGCCCAGTGCACTCCCGACAGTCCAGATCTTCAAACGGACGGTAGCTCCCCAAATGTCGTGGCCTCAATGACTCTGCAAACACGGCCTCTCCGTGTGCTGTTCAGGACGTCTGTCCCCACTTGGAACCGTCCAACACACAGGCCACCGGATCCAAAGCCTCACCATGTGCTCTTCAGGAAGGTAGCACACCTTCCAACACATAGTCCTTTCAGGACCTTACACCCGGACCAATCAAAACCATGCACTCTCTCATGTGACCCACTCTGGTCACATTAAATCACCGTAGCCACCCCCCATAGGTGGTCGGTGTATGTGTGGTTAGTCAGTCCCACCCAGCTCTCCAACTAATCCTGTAAGCCTCACTAGTAAACTAAACAAAACTCTTGTGGAACTACAAGTCCCAGAACAACATTACTGGCTTACAGCGCAGAGGACTTCTGTGACACAAACCAGACATTTACAATCAAAACGGACAGTTTCACCAACCCAGTTATGCCTGCATGCATATCATGAGGAGCCCACACAACAACCCCTAGCAGCAGCATGGGTCACTGCATCACAACACCGTAAGATTTTGTTTACTTTTCCAGCTACTGTCTGATATTGAGTTCTGGTGCTTAGCTCACTTGTAGCAAGAATACCCAAGCTCTGCTTCTCTGATTGCACTCATAAGCCAATTATAAGCCACCTCCACAACAGGCCCTCCTCTTCCTCTTTGCAGTGGTGCAGCTCCACAGGCAGTTTGTTTGACACTGGTAGAGGCAATATCATCACTTCAGAATTCCTTATTCATCTTTATGCTGCAGACAGTGATGATCGTTTTTAATTACATTAGCTGTATGTTTGGGGTCATTGTTCTGCAGCAGAATAAATTTCAAGCCAATCAGACTCTCTGATGGTACTATATGATGTATAAGTATCTGCCTATATTTCTCAGTGTTGAGGACCAAAAATAGGCAACATTCTAGAAAGTAAATGCAGTAGTCAGCCAAAGAAATAGTGCTGCAGAATATAGAAATGTCATGCTTATTCCCTTTGAAATTGGAAGATGTCCAGCAGTGCCATCAGCTCAGAACTGGCAGCAAAAAGTGGTTTTTATTGAAGAAATACAGCCAAAAGCTATACTTTTGACATGGAAACAATACCAAATAATTAATCTACGCACGAAAAAATAGGAACTGGGTTGCAGAAAAATATCAGCAAGTAGTCTGAACTGATGAGTAGAGATGAGCGAAATTGTTCGGAAAACGTTTGTCAATCTCAAATTCAGCACAAATGTTGCACATTCGAATTAGTGTTCGGATTCACAAGCTTTTTCTTAAAAATCGGCAAAAGTCGGCCAAAGTTCAGTAAATGACAGAGTTCACTAAGGGCTCTTTCAGATGTCTGTTCCCAGTAGCAGCACTGGCGGAAAAACATCCCGCACATGTGCACATTGATGACACACAGATGACATCCGTGTGTCATCAGTGTTACATGAACCGGCACCTGGAAATCAGCGGTACTGTTCGCATTGTCCACTGCTCATTCTACTATCGGCGCTAGCAGGGACAATGTTGAGAGTTATATTTAACTGTTAACAGCGAGAGCAGAGAGCAGCTAATGGGAGTATTGATCAGCCGCCGTCTGCGCTATAAATATTTAGAAAAAATGATGTGGGGTTCCGCTGTATATTTAATAACCAGACTGGCCCATTAATCTCAGGCAACAGCTTCCTCTTGCCTATATGTTCTCACGTGTTTCACCAGGGTTCCTGCTTCAATCCAGATATTGCAACCATAGGCTTGCTTTCACAGTCGCCAACCAGTACAGACGTAATGAAAGCTAAAGGAATGCCTGGCCACCTCCAAAAATAATGCCAAGTCACCACCAAAAACACCATGCCAACTAATATATATTAGACAAAATAACTTTTCTGTAGTTTTTATAACCATAAAAGTGCTATCAACTTTTTTGACAGAGAATATAAAATTACTTAAAATGACCTCAATATTCAAAAACATGGGACAAGTGTAATACCGAACCTGTAAGTGGTTTTAATATTATGGCTAATTGTTGTAATACAGACACTTGCACTTCTTCAGGGCATGGGACGATCTTACCAGTGTCTCTTTGCTCTGGCTCAAATAGATTGGGGGTCCAATCTGGGCACCCTATACTATTACCTCCATATCCCTTAAAAGAACATATGGAGTAAGGATGTCCAGAGCAAGCAAATGTTTAATTCAACAATGCTAGTATATTATATATAATAAACGCAAGTATATTATAAATCTATTCGCTATGCTATGTTACCTTAGGACTATAAACTACAGCTTTCACTCATCTAAAACGTCTATGTTATTCTTCATGCATTAAAATTTCACAAGGCCTTCAAAACAGACTTCAATCCGTATTTCTCTTGCTCTTATTAAATTAGGAAGAAGAGACGGAAAATTAGCCATCTTGTAAAGTGATGCTGAATCAACTTATTTATGTCCTAATTTAATGGAGATACACCAGATTCTATTTACATACTTTAAGCTGAAGCATAGAAATTCCTAATTGACGTGAAGTCTACTGTGACTGAATATTTAAAGCCAAGTAATCCATTACAAGGATCTAATATGAAAAATCAATTTTCTCATAAATGGTGTAAAGTGTTGCTTAAAAGTTTTCTCAATTCATCTCTGTAACAGTGGATATTTTTTAAGAGGATGAAATGTCTGGGTCGAAAGGCAGTTGGAAATGGAATTGAAAGTCATAAATAGAATTTCTTTTTATCACTCAGAGACTACCAGCAGACAGTACATGCATACACCGTGTGAATTTTGCCTTATTTCATTTTTATTCATTGGCTGCCGAAGCATCCAGAATCACATTTGTGTGATATACATAAATAATCTTTGCATAAAGAACCATTTATGTCTACTTTCAAATGGGTGTTTCAGGTTTGTATGTATCAGAAGTGTTGTTAATGGAAGACATTGCTTCTCCCATGAAAAGTCCTTTGTCAAAAGCTGTCAGGCGGCCTAACTAATAATAATACCATATTTGTTATCAGATATAAATAGTCTCCACTTCATAGGCACAATTTATTTTAGTTTTAGAGCCCCTGAGGATCGATTTACACTGCAACATTATTATTTCCCAATAATCGTTCAGTCTAAACAGGCTGACAATCAGCAGATGAATGAGTAAAATGCTCGATCATCAGGTGAAATGATCATCTGTGTAGCACAAAAGACCATCATACTTGGCAGCGCATTGTCCTGTGTAAACAGGACTTAATAACTAAATCAGCTGATGTGTACTGAACAATCCATTACAGATTGTTCAGTATACATCATTAAGCGTAGTCTGCCATGGAAACAGGCTAATGAATGACTGTTGAATGTAAACTATTTATTGATCAGTGGTCATTTAATGAAGCAAGTTGGGTTAAAACCTACAGAGAATGGCAGCTAACCAAAGGACCAGTGTAAGGGTATGTTTCCACGTTCAGGAAACAGTCCGGAATTGCTGCGTGTTTGATGCTGTGCGTTTGGCGCAGCGTCAAACACGCAGCGTCCAGATGTTACAGCATAATGGAGGGGATTTCAATAAATCCCGTCTCCACTATGCTGCAAAACACTCAGGCGGAAGACCTGCGTTTCCGGACATGTGGCGCGTCTTTTCAGACCGCAGCATGTCCTAGTCCCTAGTCCCTTGTCCTGAACACATCCGGAATGAGCGCGCGTTCAAAAGGGGGCGGGGCTTTGGGCGGAGCAGAATTTCCTCTCCGTCCAAAGCGCTGTGTTTCCGGACCATGGAAACACAGCCTAAAGATGTAAAAGGAAAGAGTATGAGTATACAATCTACAAAAGATGACTGCACTGGAGTAAAATAAAATAAACTTTATTAACTCAATAGGATTACAATTATATAGTAAAAGGTGAAAACATCATGAAAAAAGTTCAAAGAAGATGTAAGTTAATGATATGTACATGCAAAATAATGTTCAATAAGAGATAATGCACCTTAATAAAAAATAGATTATCATCATATAAAAAACGAAGAATAGGATCCAGCACCTCTGTTAAAATTCCAGGCTTTATTTCATACTTTAAAACATAGTATTAGGGCAAAGTTCACACTTGACATAGATAATGTATCACATCGAGGAGACAGTCCCACAAGAGATTCAAAAACAAGGTTGACGCGTTTCGAAGCGATGCTTCTTAATCATAAACTTAAGAGGATATGATTAACCCCTTAGTGACAGAGCCAATTTTGCAGCTTAACTCCTTCACCCCCAAGGGTGGTTTGCACGTTAATGACCGGACCAATTTTTACAATTCTGACCACTGTCTCTTTATGAGGTTATAACTCTGGAACGCTTCAACGGATCTTCGCGATTCTGAGATTGTTTTCTCGTGACATATTGTACTTCACGTTAGAAGTATAATTTCTTCGATATAACTTGCGTTTATTTTTGAAAAAAACACAAATATGGCAAAAATTTTGAAAATTTTGCAATTTTCAAACTTTGAATTTTTTTTCCCTTAAAACAGAGAAATATGTCACACAAATAGTTAAGAAATAACATTTCCCACATGTCTACTTTACATCAGCACAATTTTGGAACCAAAATTTTTTTTTGTTAGGAAATTATAAGGGTTAAAAGTTGACCAGTGATTTCTCATTTTTACAACAAAATTTACAAAGCCATTTTTTTAGGGACCACCTCACATTTGAAGTCACTTTGACGGGTCTATATAGCAGAAAATACCAAAAAGTGACACCATTCTAAAAACTGCACCCTCAAGGTACTCAAAACCACATTCAAGAAGTTTATTAACCCTTCAGGTGCTTCACAGGAGCTGAAGCAACGTGGAAGGAAAAAA
>JARQOD010000002.1:233513710-233559583 GCA_033576555.1 Oophaga sylvatica
AACCAATTCAGAGGGGAAGGCAACTTAAAGGCAATGGCACAAGATGTATCACTTGGAAAACCTATCACAAATCACCCAGATGACGGTCATTCCCCTGAGAAACAGGGAGGTGGGAAAATGAATCCATAGAGATATGGTCCATGGTCTCTTGGGCACGGGCAATGGCATCAACAAACCACTAGAGCGAGAGCAAGGTTTGGGCGAGAGCAAGCCCCGCAGGACTGCACAAATTCCCTGACATCTCGAGACAAGGTAGGCCACCAAAAGGCCCGACTAACCAAGTCTCTTGGTACCAAAAATTCCGGGATGCCCAGCCAACCGGAACAATGAATCTCAGACATCACACTCTTTTTCCACTGGTCCGGGACAAACAATTTTCCAACAGGCAGCGCTGGGGCCCTATCCTCCTGACACCCCTCCAGAGCAAGTCTCAAATTGGGTGAGATGGCGGAAAGAACTACACCCTCTTTCAAAATAACAGAAGGATCAGATAACTCAGGAGAGTCCGCAAGGAAACTCCTCGAGAGGGCATCCGCCTTAACATTCTTAGTGACAGGAAGAAAGGAAAACCACAAAATTAAAACGTGTGAAAAACAAGGCCCACCTGGCCTGTCTAGGATTGAGTCGTTTGGGCAGTTTCCCAGATAAACCAGATTCTTATGGTCCGTAAGGACCACAACCTGATGTTTGGCTCCCTCCAGCCAATGTCTCCACTCTTCAAAAGCCCCACTTAATGGGCAGTAACTCCCGATTCCCCACGTCATAATTTACGTTCAGTGGGAGAAAATTTTCGAGAGAAAAGGCACAAGGTTACTTTTAGAGGTCTCTGGATCTTTTTGGGACAAAACGGCACCTGCCCCAATTTCAGAGGCATCAACCTCCACCTGAAATGGCAGAGAAACATCAGGCTGCCGTAAAACAGGGCAGAAGTGAATCTCTGCTTAAGTTCCTGCAGAGACTGCCTCAGGGCCAATTCCCCACATCAGAACCCTTTCTGGTCAAATCAGTCAATGGTTTAACAATAACCGAGAAATTACCAATAAATTTACGATAAAATTGCAAAAACCCCAAAAAACTTTTAAGAGCCCCTTTTAAAGAAGTAGGTTGGACCCCCAAACACAGATGGCCTGAACCTTGACCGGGTCCATTTCAATAACAGATGGGACAAAATGAATCCCAGAAATGAGATCCCTGTACGCCAAAAAGACACTTCGATCCCTTCACATACAGGGGCATTCTCTCTCAAAATCTGGAATACAGTTCGAACATGTTTCACATGAGAGTCCCAGTCCATTATAAAAAATCAAGATATCATCCAAATAAACAATCAGAAATTTATCCACAAAATCCCTGAAAATGTCATTCATGAAGGACTGGAAGACAGAAGGAGCATTAGTGAGCCCAAAGGGCATCACAAGGTACTCAAAATGCCCCTCAGGGGTATTGAATGCCATCTTCCATTCATCCCCGTGCTTAATGCGAATAAGGTTATATGCCCCCCTGAGGTCAAGCTTGGTAAACCAAGTAGCGTTTTTCACCCTGGAAAACAGGTCAGAAATCAAAGGTAACGGGTATTGATATTTTACAGTAATATTGTTCAAAAGACGATAATCAATACACGGCCTTAATGAACCATCCTTTTTGGCCACAAAGAAAAAAACCGGCACCTAAGGGTGAAGAGGATGGTCTGATATGATCCTTCTCCAATGATTCCTTGATATAAGACCGCATAGCGTCATGTTCAGGTACAGACAAGTTAAAAAGGCGACCTTTAGGGAATTTACTACCAGGCACTAATTCAATAGCGCAGTCATAGCTCCTATGGGGAGGCAAGGATGCAGATTTACTTTCGCTAAAGACATCAGAAAAATCAATCAAAAAGTCAGGAACATCCTGAGCCTGGGGAGAGGCAGAAAAAACAGGAGTGCTGGTATTAACACATTGGCAGCCCCAACTGGTTACAGACACAGATTTCCAATCCAAAACAGGATTATGAGACTGCAACCAAGGGAATCCCAGTACGATAATATCATGCAGATTATACAGAACCAAAAATTTACAGCACTCCTGATGATCAGGTTCAACCCTCATTATCACCTGAGTAGAGAACTGAGGTTTATTCTCAGCCAAAGGGGTAGAATCGATCCCCAGTAGGGGAATAGACTTCTGTAGGGGTATCAAGGGAAACCCACAACGTTTAGCAAAATCATAATCCATCAGGTTAATAGCTGCTCCAGAATCAATGAAAGCCTGAGCAGAAAATGAGGACAGAGAGCATATCAGAGTGACAGTTAATAAAAACTTAGTCTGAACACTACCCAAGACAACTGAGCGTGCAAAACGTCTTCCCCGCTTAGGGCAGACTGAAATAGCATGAGAGGCATCACCACAGTAGAAACATAACCCATTGCGCTTTCGAAACTCATGACGCTGTGCCCCAGACACCACTCTATCACACTGCATGGGTTCAGAAGCAGGTTCACAAGGCAACACCATTCCACGCATACTTCTCCGCTCACGCAAACGTCTGTCAATTTGAATCGCTAATGACATAGAATCATTGAGACCAGAGGGGACAGAGAATCCCACCATAATATCCTTTACATTATCTGACAGACCCTTCCGAAAAAGGGCCGCCAAAGCGTCGTCATTCCACTTGGTCAGGACTGACCACCTACGGAATCTCTGACAGTATAACTCAGCGTCATCAAGACCCTGATTTAATGCCAACAAGGCTTTTTCAGCTTGATCAGTGACATTAGGCTCATCGTACAATAACCCCAAAGCCTGAAAAAATGCATCAACATCACTCAAAACAGGATCCCCAGGTGTCAGGGAAAAAGCCCAATCCTGAGGATCGCCGCGCAGGAGAGAGATGACAATTTGAACCTGCTGCGCTGCGTTCCCTGAGGACTTAGATTTTAAGGTAAAAAACAATTTACAATTATTTTTGAAATTCTGAAACTTAGCTCGATCCCCTAAAAACAAATCTGGCATGGGAATCCTAGGTTCCACAACAGGCAACCTAGCAAGATAGGCAGCAATACTCCGAACCTCAGTGGCAAGCTGATCCACACGGCCAGACAACTGTGCAAACTCCATTGAGAGAAAAAAAAAATCCTCCCCAACACCCAGAGATACAGAGGGAAAAAAAAAAAAAAAAATGCAACAAACAGAAAAATATCTCTGACAACCTTTTTTCTTTCACAATATTTTTTCCCTTCTGTGAGTACCATACAATTTTCAATTTTTAGGCCGGTGATACTGTTATGTTTCGGTAGCTGAGGAGTGCAGGTAAAAAAGGCAATACACCAGAGAAGTTGGAATCTATGAGATTGCAGTACCCTGACTAACCACCACAACTAGAGGCAGCCGTGGAGCGTTCCTACGTTGGTCCTAGACGCCTCGTCACAGCCTGAGAAACTAACTACACCTAAAGATAGAAAGAGGAAAGCTATCTGCCCCGGAGCAGATCCCCAAAGAACATAGAAAGCCCCCAAACATGTAATGGCGGTTAGACAAGATGAAATACTGACACAGACAGAAAATAGTATGAGCAAACGTTGGGGCCCAAACTACCTAAATAGAAAAGGATAGGAAGGGCACTTACTGCAATCCCAAAAAACCCTGAAAAGCACCAACTTTACTAATTTCAAAATCACCTGAATCACACGACCTCTACCACCTAAATTAGTTCTCTGGTGTAACCAAAATCAAAACAGCAGCCACTGAAAAAACTGGAAAAAGCAAAAGTACAAACATCAGTGGCTTAACTAAACTGAGAGGGCAAAGCCCCGGAGGGGACCCTGAAGGCCCCCACAGAAGTGCAGGACAAAATGCAAAAATCAAGCACAAAAACAAAAAGAAGAAAATGTCTTATCTGTTAGCAGGAGATGCAGACACGACACAGCAGGCTACAAAGGAAACAGGACTCAAGGATTGAGACCAGAACAATTGATCACCAGCAACCATGATGGGAAGGCGACTCCCTTATATAAGACCAGTCAGTAACACCTGATTCCCACTCCTCACAATCTTCACTGGACAGTCCAGTACCGCTTGTAACCACCAGAGGGAGCCTCTGCTCAGAACTCATTTCAAGTCCATTCACAACACTGATCTATCTGTGGGCTAAAAACTGTGGCATTTCAGGGCTACATTCCCATTTTTTGCTGTGTCTTACCCTATTTCTATACACTAGTTTGGGGTAAATAATTTAAAAATACAGACCACTTATTGAACAGTCTGGTATCGCCTGATCTATCTGTGGGCTAAAAATTGTGGCATTACAGGGCTACATTCCACTTTTTTTTGCTGTGTTTTACCCTATTTCTATATACTGTTTTGGGTGAAAAAATTTAAATACAGGCCACATATTGAACAGTCTCGTATCGCCTGATCTATCTGTGGGCTACAGATTGTGGCATTTCAGGGCTGCATTCCACTGTATTTGCTGTCTGTTACCCTATTTGTATACACTATTTTAGGGTAAAAAAATTTAAAATACAGACCACATATTGAACAGTCTGGGAATTGCCGTCAGACTCCTGATCAATGTGTGGGCTAAAAATGTGGCATTTCAAGGCTACATTATCCTTTTCTTGCTGTGTCTTACCATATTTCTTTACACTATTTTGGGGGGAAAAAATGTAAAAATACTGACTACATGTTGAACAGTCTGGTATCGCTGTCAGATGCCTGATCTATCTGTGGGCTAAAAAGTGTGGCATTTCAGGGCTACATTCCCCTTTTTTTGCTGTGTCTTACCCTATTTCTATACTCTATTTTGGGGGAAAAAATGTAAAAATACTGACTACATGTTGAACAGTCTGGTATCGCTGTCAGATGCCTGATCTATCTGTGGGCTAAGAATTGTGGCATTTCAGGGCTACATTCCCCTTTTTTTGCTGTGACACCCTATTTGTATACATTATTTTGAGGGAAAAAATTTATAAATGCAGGGCACATATTGAACAGTCTGGTATCACCTGATCTATGTGTGGGCTACAAATTGTGGCATTTCAGGACTACATTTCACTGTATTTGCTGTCTGTTACCCTATTTGTATACACTACTTTGGGGTAAAAAATTGAAAAATACAGACCCCATATTGAACAGTCTGGTATCGCGGTCAGACACCTGATCTATCTGTGGGCTACAAATTTTGGCTTTTCAGGGCTACATTCCACTGTTTTTGCTGTGTGCTACTGCGGTATCCCACAAAGTGGCCCTTTGTATGGTATACCAGATATACAGTGTGTTGTGTGTTGTCATATAAATGCTGTGAGTGTTTATGGGGACTGGGCATTTTAAATACATTGTCAGACCTGCTGACAGGCAGCACCAAAGGGCTCATCTTATCCTCCCAGGCTTGATCAGGTGACCCAGCTCTGTTTGAATGTGCAGAAGGTTCTTTAAAAATGAGTGTGGGCACGCAGCCAATGACTGCATCTCTAACATCACATAAAAGGGGGATGAACCAAGTCTTGGGACAGAGTTTTAAACTTTGAAGTGGCAGTTGGTGGTCGGACTTCTTGGTAAGAGGAGGCCATTTTGTAGCTGAAGGAATTACCTACTTGCTCCCTTACGGCTTAGCTTAAAAAGTGGACTGGCACGAAACGGGGAGTTAATAGTCTTCATATGAGGAAGAATACCATTTCACCTCTAGGAGGGAGAATTACCTCAGGGAACAAACAGAGCACAGTGCTGAAGAAGAGATATTCAGACTTAAAAAAATAGAGGTTATTAACATCTGCCTGGCTGCAGGTACAAAGCAGTCATCAACCATGAATGTAATCCCATACCTCAGTTTACAGCTGTTTGTAAAGAATAATTTGCCCCATTACCTTTCTTAAAAAGACTTCTGTTTCAAATTCTTATGGCTGCTTCATGACTGGGGCTCAAATGCAACAACTACTACCACCATCAGCTTCTACCTAAAGTCAGTTACTGCACAGATAGAAAGTATGAGGAACAGAGGGTGAACACTTGGGCGCTGTTGTAAACTGTCAGCAGATTACGAAGGCAAAGGCTTCTAGATTAAATCATGACTGGAAGAGCCACAACAAGAGCACGTGGAAGAGCACGGTGCTAGGACTCGCAATCACCCAAGCCTGGTGTACTTGGGCCGAAATCTGACAAGCCATCACCTAGTAATATAGAACTTGAAGGACGATGATGTCAAAAAGGAGTACCTACAGTTGCTAGAACAGAAGCTAGAGTTTTGGACATTTCGGCTTGATTTCCAAATGTGTCAATTGGAGAGCGTGGTGGTCATAGATGTGACTTCCATGATATGGGTGTTTTCACTAGACAATCCATCCAACATGTGATTGAATCAAACTCTGGTTTTTCTCGCAACTCTGTTCAGCTGTGCACAAACTATGTCAAATTGATAGCTAGACCTCAGTGGGTCTTGTCACAGCACCATGTTGACTACAGTCCCCAGATGTTATCTAGATTCCTAATGTCACCTCTACATGATGAATTAATAGGAAAAGCACATGGGTTTGATGGAGCTATGCTTTTCTTGGCAAAGAAACTAAATAAGATCAATGAGGTGGTTAGCCGTACACTCAATGGAGAAATAGTAAAAATTACAATTACTTGCACAAACAACTTACCAATATCTTCACCAACTTGCTTTCACTTTTCCAACATTATATTTCTAACACTGAAGAAGATGATGAATATGAAGCAATTAGGTATTATTAATTATTATTATCACCCAAATGATGTTACAAAAGTCAGAATACACAACCTATCTGTGTGGAAAGGATTTACCACCGAAATTGTGAAGTATCAGACTAGTATCATGTTGTACATTGATTGTGAGCCACAAAGTCCTTCAAAGTGAAATTGTTCTGGATATAATGTACAATTTGCATTTGAAAATTGGATCACAATATTGCTTCTATGATGCTTGCATTAAAGAACTGATTGGACAGCTATGTACAGACACAGGAAGACCGGCTGCGGGTACCTGTGCTGCGCCTGGTACGGAACTGTCAAGGCTGCGTCCCCTGTTTCCCGGGGATGGAATAGGGGAACAGACAGACCCCACTACCCAGGAAAAGAGGGCGTGTTTAGATAGGAAACCCACCCGGAAGCTGAGGGAAAAAGCAGGGTCGAGTCCCCCGCTGTCAGCGTGCGAGCAGCAAGGGGGGCAGCGCGCTAAGCACCCGAAGCACTGGCACTGTGACGGACTGCAGCAGATAAACCCAGTGACCAAGAGGCAAGGGGCGAGGCTATGAGAAAGCACGCATGACAGCAGAGAGTTTTGGCGGGTACAATCAGCGCGTAGGAGACTGAGCAGCGTGCTTCGTCCTTAGAGCACTGGCACCGCGAAGGAATGTTCCTGTCGGCTCCCACCACTAACAGCGGGTCAGGCAGAGAGCAATGCAACGTGTGCCCGGAGATTGCCAGAGACTGAGACACTGTGCGCTCTAAGCCCATGAGTGTTATGATCTGCTACAAGCACTAAGGAAAGGTAGGAATTCTGTCCCTACAATAGTACTAAGCTGGATCCCTACGATGTAACGGGGAACCTGATCCTGCGACCAGACCCGCTAAAGTCCTCAGCTAGTCTGATTGAAGACCTATAGTTGCGAGGGAGGAATCCCTACAAGATCTAGGGACTGGGCGAAAAGGTGGACACCTCCTAACAGAGATTGTAGCAGAGAAAAATAAAACAGAAAACAAATTACTAAGAGATCCTAAGATCAAGCAAAACTGACAGAGTAAGGCACCTAAGCACCCGGCTAGCTTAAGAGTAGATAATACAATGAAGTCCAGCAAAGCCAGAAGGGCG
Organism: Oophaga sylvatica; assembly: GCA_033576555.1. Taxonomy (NCBI): domain Eukaryota; kingdom Metazoa; phylum Chordata; class Amphibia; order Anura; family Dendrobatidae; genus Oophaga; species Oophaga sylvatica. The sequence goes on from JARQOD010000002.1 coordinate 233,521,521, forward strand.
GAGCCAGACTAAATAGGGTAAAAAGGTCATGTGACCAGCAAACTGAAACAAAACCTAACAAGAGGGTTATAACAATGAGTACAGCGTACGTGTGCAGCAGAGAGACAGTTCAGGCCACGTGTCTAGCTTGGATAACCAATAAATATAAGGCGCAGAGTAATCATGGAGGACATTGTTATGGTCATCAAGGTACTCCCTCAGCATCTTCCAAAACTTTGCACTCCTTGTGAGTGTACCCCGTGCCTCAGGGACAAGGCGCTGGGAAGGGCTGATAAAACTCTTCCAGAACTTTTCCAGTGTTCCACTGCCTCTGCTGCCTTTGAGTTGGGTCTCTCTCACCTGTACTCCTTGGTTGTCCAATGAACTGTGACATCTGCTGCCAGCGTTTTCAGATGGGAATGTTTTTTAATAATTCCGCAAGAAGGGACCCTGGTAGTGCAACATTTTAGTACACCTGTCCGCCTCTGGACTAAGAGATATAAATTTCTCCTTGTAGCTTGGGTCTAGAAGTGTCACCAATCAGTATTGCCTGTCACGGTCACCCAAAATTTTGATAACGCGAAGGTCACGTGAAAGACTGCGGAACCTAATCTCAGCCATGCATGCCAGTCTGTAAATACAGATTGTAAATAGTTACATATTGTAAATTCATCATTGTAAATATACACCTGTAGTTTGTATCTGCCCACCTCATTGTAGATTGTAAGTTCTCATGAGCAGGGTTGTTTTATTTAGAGTTAATTATTGTATTATTGCTGACTTTGTTACTTAGTTAGGACTGTTGTGTTTGAAAATGTTAAACTGTTAAGCACTGCAGAATATGTTTGTGCTCTATAAATAATGATTATTATTATTATTATTAGAACACAGAGAAGCAGGATGTTGATGCTAATTATGGCGTCATCGACGTTCACCATCTTGGTGTAGTCCTCAAAGTTTTGTAGGATGGTACATATGTCTGACATCCATTGTCCACTCCTGAGGTCTTATGTGTGGAGTCTGAACTGAATACCGACGGGCTGGTTGATGCTGGTAGTCATCAACTGCCCTCTTCTGCTCACAAATCCTTTCCAACATCTTCAGTGTAGAGTTCCAATGCATGGGGAGTCACATCACACAAAAGTCGGTGAGCCTGAAGCTGCAAACGCTGCTGAAGCACTGCACGGGCAGCTGAAGCTTTACCTGACTTTCTAAAATGGGCACACAGGTGGCGTACTTTCCCAAGCAGATCAGGCAGCTCTGGGTAGCTTTGTAGAAAACACTGAACAACGAGGTGAAGCACATGGTCCAGGCATGGTACGTGTGTGAGCTTGCCTCGCCTCAGAGCCGCTGCCAGGTTCCTGCCATTGTCACACACGACCATGCTTGGCTGTAGGTTTAGCGGTGTCAGCCACAGATCTGCCTGCTCTTTCAGACATGTCGACAATTCTTGGGGTATAATGCATCCCCATAGGGGTATAATGCATCCCAATATTTATATATAGTAGTATAATGCACCCCATAGTATTATAATGCACCCTCATAGTAGCATAATGCACCCTCATAGTAGTATAATTCACCCCATAGTCATATATAGTATTATGCACCCCCATAGTATAATGCTCACTATACTAGTATAATGCACACCATAGTCATATATAGCTGTGTAATGCACTCCCATATTATTTTAATGCACCCTCACAGTAGTATAATGCAGTCCCTAGTAGCATAATGCACAAACATAGTATAATGCACCCCATAGTAGTATAATGCACCCCATAGCAGTATAATTCACCCCCATGGCAGTATAATGCACCCCCATAGTACCATAGTAGTATAATGCACCTCCATAGTAGTATAATGAACCTCCATAGCAGTATAATGCACCCCAATAGTAGTATGAGGTACAGTCATGGCCAAAAGTTTTGAGAATGACACAAATATAAATTTTTACAAAGTCTACTGCTTCACTTATTCTAATGGCAATTTGCATATACTCCAGAATGTTATTGTTGTGAATGTTTTAGAAATGAATTCTTAACAGAAGCTCCCTCTGGTGGTTACAAACAGTACTGAACCATTCAATGAGGATTGGCAATCAGGAATCACAGACTGGCTGGATATAAGGGAGGTTCCCTCCCATCATGGTTGCCGGTGATCAATTGTTCTTGTCTCAACGTTGTTTCTTGGTTCACTTGGAAGCTTCGTGAGTCTTGCCTCTTCTCCTGCTCTCAGATAAGATATTTTCTGTTTTTTGTTTTTGTGCTTACCATTTGCATATTTCTCTGCATTTCTGTGAAGTTAGCCAGGTTCCCCTCCCAGGGGGCTTGGGCTCCTCTCAGTTCCTCTGGAGCCACTGTTATTTGTTCATTTGCCTTTTCCAGTTTTTTCAGTGGCTGCGGCTTAGTTTTGTTACACCAGAGAACTAATTTAGGTGGTAGAGGTCGTGTGATCTCAGGTGTTTTTGCAATTAGTAGCGTTGGCTTTTTTTAGGGTTTTTTTTTGGATTGCAGTAAGTATCCTTCCTATCCTTTTCTGTCTAGGCAGATTGGGCCCCAACGTTTGCTCATACTATTTTCTGTCTGTGTCTGTGTTTCCTCTTGTCTAACCGCCATTATATGTTTGGGTGCTTCCTATGTTCTTTGGGATCTGCTCCGAGGCAGATAGCTTTCCTCTTTCTATCTTTAGGTGTAGTTAACCTCTCAGGCTGTGACGAGGCGTCTAGGACCAACGTAGGAACGCTCCACGGCTGCCTTTAGTTGTGGTGGTTAGTCAGGGTACTGCAATCCAGTAGATTCCAACCTCTCTGGTGTATTACCGTTTTTTGCCTGCTCTCCTCAGCTACCAAAACATAACAGTTATCTCTCAGGCTGTGACGAGGCGTCTAAGATCAACGTAGGAACGCTCCACGGCTACCTCTAGTTGTGTGGTTAGTTCAGGTTACTGCAATCCAACAGGTTCCAGCCTCTCTGGTGTATTGCCGTTTTTGCTTATTCTCCTCAGCTACCAAAACACAACAGTATCACCGGCCAAAACTGAAAATTATATGGTACTCACAGAAGGGAAAAATAGTGTGGAAAGAAAAAAAAGTTGTCAGAGTTGTCAGAGATTTTTTTTTCCTGTTTGTTGCATTTTTTCCCTCTTTTTCTCTGGGTGCTGAGGAAGATTTTTTTTTCTCTCAATGGAGCTTGCACAGTTGTCTGGCCGTGTGGATCAGCTTACCACTGAGGTTCGGAGTATTGCTACCTATCTTGCTAGGTTGCCGGTTGTGGAACCTAGGATTCCCATGCCAGATTTGTTTTTGGGGGATCAGGCTAAATTTCTGAATTTCAAAAATAACTGTAAGTTGTTTTTTGCCTTACATCCTAAGTCCTCAGGGAACGCAGCACAGCAGGTTCAAATTGTCATCTCTCTCCTGCGCGGCGATCCTCAGGATTGGGCTTTTTCCCTGACACCTGGGGATCCTGTTTTGAATGATATTGATGTATTTTTTCTGGCTCTGGGGTTATTGTACGATGAACCTAATGTCACTGATCAAGCTGAAAAAACCTTGTTGGCATTAAATCAGGGGCTTGAGGACGCTGAGTTGTACTGTCAGAAATTCCGAAAGTGGGCAGTCCTGACCAAATGGAATGATGATGCTTTGGCAGCCCTTTTTCGGAAGGGTCTGTCAGAGAATGTAAAAGATGTTATGGTGGGTTTCCCTGCTCCCTCTGGTCTCAATGATTCTATGTCATTAGCGATTCAAATTGACAGATGTTTGCGTGAGCATAGAAGTATGAGTGGAATAGTGTTGCCTTGTGAACCAGCTTCTGAACCCATGCAGTGTGATAGAGTGGCTTCTGGGGCACAGCATCATGAGTTTCGAAAACGCAATGGGTTATGTTTCTTCTGTGGTGATGCCTCTCATGCTATTTCAGTCTGCCCTAAGCGGGGAAGACATTTTGCACGCTCAGTTGTCTTGGGTAGTGTTCAGACTAAATTTCTGTTGACTGTTACCCTGATTTGCTCCCTGTCCTCATTTTCTGCTCAGGCTTTTGTTGATTCGGGAGCAGCTATTAACCTCATGGATTTTGATTTTGCTAAACGTTGTGGGTTTACCTTGATACCCCTACGGAAGTCTATTCCCCTACTGGGGATTGATTCTACCCCTTTGGCTGAGAATAAACCCCAGTTCTCTACTCAGGTGATAATGAGGGTTGAACCTGATCATCAGGAGAGTTGCAAATTTTTGGTGCTGTATAATCTGCATGACATTATTGTACTAGGTTTCCCTTGGTTACAGTCTCATAATCCTGTTTTGGATTGGAAATCTGTGTCTGTAACCAGTTGGGGCTGCCAATGTGTTAATGCCAACATTCCTGTTTTTTCTGCCTCTCCCCAGGCTCAGGATGTTCCTGACTTTTTGACTGATTTTTCTGATGTGTTTAGCGAAAGTAAATCTGCATCCTTGCCCCCCCATAGGAGCTATGACTGCGCTATTGAATTAGTGCCTGGTAGTAAATTCCCTAAAGGTCGCCTTTTTAACTTGTCTGTACCTGAACATGACGCTATGTGGTCTTATATCAAGGAGTCATTGAGAAGGGTCATATCAGACCATCCTCTTCACCCTTGGGTGCCGGTTTTTTCTTTGTGGCCAAAAAGGATGGTTCATTAAGGCCGTGTATTGATTATCGTCTCTTGAACAATATCACTGTGAAATATCAATATCCGTTACCCTTGATTTCTGACCTGTTTTCCAGGGTGAAAAGTGCTACTTGGTTTACCAAGCTTGACCTCAGAGGGCGTATAACCTTATTCGCATTAAGCACGGGGATGAATGGAAGACGGCGTTTAATACCCCAGAGGGGCATTTTGAGTACCTAGTGATGCCCTTTGGGCTCACTAATGCTCCTTCCGTCTTCCAGTCCTTCATGAATGACATTTTCAGGGATTTTGTGGGTAAATTTCTGATTGTTTATTTGGATGATATCTTGATTTTTTCCAATGACTGGGACTCGCATGTGAAACATGTTCGGACTGTGTTCCAGATTTTGAGAGAGAATGCTCTGTATGTGAAGGGATCAAAGTGTCTTTTTGGCGTACCGAGAATCTCATTTCTGGGATTCATTTTGTCTCCATCTGTTAATGAAATGGACCCGGTCAAGGTTCAGGCCATCTGTGATTGGGTCCAACCTACTTCATTAAAGGCTCTTCAGAGATTCTTGGGTTTTGCCAATTTTTATCGTAAATTTATTGGTAATTTCCCTGTTATTGTTAAACCATTGACTGATTTGACCAAAAAGGGTTCTGATGTGGTGAATTGGCCTCCTGAGGCAGTCTCTGCGTTTCAGGAACTTAAGCAGAGATTCACTTCTGCTCTTGTTCTACGGCAGCCTGATGTTTCTCTGCCATTTCAGGTGGAGGTTGATGCCTCTGAAATTGGGGCAGGTGCCGTTTTGTCCCAAAGAGATCCAGAGACCTCTAAAAGTAACCCTTGTGCTTTTTTCTCTTGAAAATTTTCTCCAACTGAATGTAATTATGACGTGGGTAATCGGGAGTTATTGGCCATGAAGTGGGCTTTTGAAGAGTGGAGACATTGGCTGGAGGGAGCCAAACATCAGGTGGTGGTCCTCACGGACCATAAGAATCTGGTTTTTCTGGAATCAGCCAAGCGATTTAATCCTAGACAGGCCAGGTGGGCCTTGTTTTTCACACGTTTTAATTTTGTGGTTTCCTTTCTTCCTGGCACTAAAAATGTTAAGGCGGATGCCCTCTCGAGGAGTTTCCTTGCGGACTCTCCTGAGTTATCTGATCCTGCTGTTATTTTGAAAGAGGGTGTGGTTCTTTCCGCCATCTCGCCCAATTTGAGACTGGCTCTGGAAGGGTGTCAGGAGTAGTGTTGAGCGATACGATACTGCAAATATCGGGTATCGGCCGATATTAGCTGTATCGGGCTTTCGATTCCGAGTACTGATATTTTCGTCATATCGGATACCGGAATCGGATTTGTCACTGTCACTGTGAGTGTCCGTCGGTCGGGTCTGTCAGGAGTCAGCGGCACTTACCTGGCAGAAGATCTCCGGCGGTCACGGGCTGGACTGCTTCATGGCCGCCATCATCTTTCCCCGGCGGTCACATGCAGTTTCTCGCGATAACTGCAGTGACTGCTGGGTAATCCCGGCCGTAAAGCAGTCAGTCCGATGTCGTCACCGCCGGGGAAGCAGGTAATCAGCTGTGCTGCTTTGCGATGACAGGCTCTGCCTGTCATTGCGATGTAGCAGAGCTGGATCGTCGTGGGACTGTCGTTACTATGGACTGCGTCGGACAGGTGGTATACTGTTGGTTTGTTTTTTTTCTTTTTTTACAGGAGATCGATGGCGTCGCAGGAATGAGTGTATAATAAAATTAATGAAAACTGTGTTGTCTCTTTTATTTCATTAAAATACTTTTTTCTTGCTTTGTCTTTTTTTTATACATTTAATAACTTTGGGATTAATAATGGATCGGTGTCTTATTGACACCTCTCCATTATTAACCGGGCTTATTGTCACCGTGCAATCAACGGTGACATTAACACTGTAGCGCTTCCCACGGCTGTGGGGCGCCGGGACATGGCATAGCTTGCCTAGCTAGCCAATGCTCCCACGCCGCCAGTCCACGACGACGTGAGGCATGGGTCCCAGATGATGAGAATGTGGACCCACTGGACCACGGAGGGAGACCCGGGCCTGCCCGGACTAGGGAAGGGCAGCGACCGGGATCCGTGGCAGCTGAGCATGTGGGCAAGGTGGCGACCTGCAGGACTAGACAACACCGCACAACTTCAGGTAAGAAGAAACATAAAGTTTACTTAAAGAAACACAGTACATAAAACAGAACATAAGACCGGGCTCCCGATTCCGCACATCAGAGAAGGGTACACGACTCAGGATCACAGACGAGTGCTGGAGGACATCACGGGTAGATGCAGTCCAGGGTTATCTGGCACGGGCATACTTGGACGGCCTCTCTCTCAGGCCTTAGGCGTAGCACAGGCTCAGCAGGAGAACATCAGACACCGACCTCAGACAGACTTCAGACGATGGCGGGGTCATCACGGGTTGATGAAGTCCAGGATCATCTGGCACGGGCATACTAGTATGGCCTCACTCTCAGGCCTCGGGCGTAGCACAGGCTCAGCAGGAGAACATCAGACACTGGCCCAGGACGAACGTCAGACGATGGCGGGGTCATCACGGGTTGATGAAGTCCAGGATCATCTGGCACGGGCATACTAGTATGGCCTCACTCTCAGGCCTCGGGCGTAGCACAGGCTCAGCAGAGAACATCAGACACCGGCCCAGGACGAATGTCAGACGATGGCGGGGTCATCACGGGTTGATGAAGTCCAGGGTCATCTGGCACGGGCATACTAGGACGGCCTCTCTCTCAGGCCTCAGGCGTAGCACAGGCTCAGCAGGAGAACATCAGACACCGACCCAGGACAGACGTCATCACAGGGTAGACCAAGGAGGAACCGGCAGGACAGGCAGGTTGTCACGGCAAGTGACCAAGGCAGTCTCTGGGACAGGCAGGTTGTCACAGCAAGTGACCAGGCAGTCTCTGGGACAGGCAGGTTGTCACGGCTAGTGACCAGGGCAATCTCTGGGACAGGCAGGTTGTCACGGCAAGTGACCAGGGCAGGCAGGTTGTCACGGCAAGTGACCAGGCAGGCAGGTTGTCACGGCAAGTGACCAGGCAGGCAGGTTGTCACGGCAAGTGACCAGGGCAGGCAGTTTGTCACGGCAAGTGACCAGGCAGGCAGGTTGTCACGGTAAGTGACCAGGCAGTCTCTGGGACAGGCAGGTTGTCACGGAAAGTGACCAGGGCAGTCTCTGGGACAGGCAGGTTGTCACGGCAAGTGACCAGGCAGTCTCTGGGACAGGCAGGTTGTCACGGCAAGTGACCAGGCAGTCTCTAGACAGGCAGGTTGTCACAGTAAGTGACCAGGCAGTCTCTAGACAGGCAGGTATATACGACCTGATATGGTGGAGCCTCCAGGTAGGCTGCAGTCGGATGGCAGATGATCGCTCCCAGGTGAGCAGGCAAGAGCCGGGGATCTCTGCAGATGATGTCCGAACTTCCGGATGGAGCTGCAGTCGGATGGCAGATGATCGCTCCTAGGTGAGCAGGCAAGAGCCGGGGATCTCTGCAGATGACGTCCGAACCTCTGGAAGGAACTGCAGACGGATGGCAGACAGGCAAGCCGACAGGTAACAGACAGGTAACTGGAATCAGGAGCTGATGGCTGAAACAGAGTTAGACTGCACAGGAACAACAGGAACACGGATTGGATCTCAGAGAGTCAGGAACACAGACAGGAACACGGACTGGGTCTCAGGGAGTCAGGAACACGGACAGGAACATGGATTGAATCACAGGAACACGGACTGGAACACAGGCCTCGGACTCCGGACATCTGGCACCGATCAGCAGGCTCCGGACATCTGGCAATGATCGGCAGGATCTGGACATCAGGCAAGAAGGATAGGATCCGGACATCTGGAAGTGGTCGTCGGACATCGGACATCAGGCCATGGTCATCAGGCATAGGATCCGGACATCTGGCAGCGACCTGAAAAGGAACCCCAGCGGTCTGGTGCAAGCCCCGCCAGGCTCAACGGGAGCTGGCCGGGGATTGCACAGAGGCTGAGCACAGAGTAACAGAAACTCAGCACACACCGGACTCCTCCTTCCAAGATGAACTCAGGTTATATAGCAAGGATTCACAGTCACTGGCACAGGGTTCTGGACACAGCAGGATTTCAGGAACATAACACAGAGGACACAGTTCAGAAAGTCAGGTACAGGATGCGATCTAAGATCAGGGGTTCAGGTAATTAGACACAGCAGGAACAGGCCTGGATATACAGCCTCCAGGAACGGCGATCTGGGTAATCAGCCCCCAGCATAGGCGGAAACACAAGACACAATTCAGACATTCAGGTACCGGGTTTGATCCAGGATCAGGGAACAAGACACAGCAGGAACAGGGAATCAGCTCTCCAGAGCTGATCAACTTCAGAGCAGGAGCTGAACACACAACCACATACGGCTAGGTTCAGGGATTCAGTGTGGATTCAATGCGAAGCTCTGGCAACGCCCACTAGGGCTGGGGAACTTTATATATGAGCTGCTTCACAGCGATAGGCTGGAGCAGTAATTCTAGTAAACACCCAATCCACATAAAAGCAGGACAGGTGTGGGCCGCGCCCCCTATGCAGAGCCAGACAGCACAACACAGAGGGAACCCAACAATGGCTGCTGCCAACCACGCAGTAAGTCATGCACCACTGCAGAGGACTTTGCAAGCTACGGACGGCTTTCACAGCAAGTCAGGAACCGCACATGCGGGCGGTCATGCAAAGCAGCGGAGCCACTCACGCAAGTACGGGTACGCAGCAGAGCCGGGAACTGAGCAGCATCCATATAGGTAACAGACAACAGTATCCCAGCTGGTTAGGGGGAAAGGAGCAAAAGGGTTAATGCAAAAAACATGCAAAGTAACGCTGGAAAACAAAGTACAGACAATACCAGCGTTACAAACCCCTTATTACCCCACTTGCCACCGCTACAGGGCAGTGGGAAGAGCCGGGTAAAGTGCCACAATTGGCACATCTTTTGATGCGCCAAATGTGGGGCTGCTGTAGCCTGGTATTATCAGGCTGTTGAGGGCCAAAATCCATGGGCCTTGACAGTCTTTTAATACCAGGCCGCAGCAGTCTGCATTTTACTTGGCTGGTTAACAAAAATAGGGGGACCCCTACGCCGTTTTTTTTTCGAGGGGATCCCCTATTTTTGTTAACCAGCCAAGCTAAGCAGACTGCTGTGGCCTGGTATTATCAGGCTGGCAAGGTCCATGGATCTTGGCTCATTAACAGCCTGAAAATCCAGGCCTCAGCGGTCTGCTTCATCTGGCTGGTTAACAAAAATAGGGGGGACCCCACACCAATTTTTTTCGAGGGATCCCCTATTTTTGTTAATCAGCCAAGATATGCAGACTGCTGTGGCCTGGTATTATCAGGCTGGCAAGGTCCATGGATCTTGGCTCCTTAACAGCCTGAAAATCCAGGCCTCAGCGGTCTGCTTCATCTGGCTGGTTAACAAAAATAGGGGGGACCCCACGCCAATTTTTTTCGAGGGGATCCCCTATTTTTGTTAATCAGCCAAGATATGCAGACTGCTGTGGCCTGGTATTATCAGGCTGGCAAGGTCCATGGATCTTGGCTCCTTAACAGCCTGAAAATCCAGGCCTCAGCGGTCTGCTTCATCAGGCTGGTTAACAAAAATAGGGGGGACCCGACGCCATTTTTTATTCGAAGGGAACCCCTATTTTTGTTAATCAGTTCCCTCTGACGTCACTGTTTGTGTCCCTGGCTGACCTGAAGTGAAAGTGGAAAGCAATCAATTAAGCTTTCCACTTCCTCTCCTGTCAGCCAGGAGAGGAACTCATTCATTTGGGGGTTTACTGTGAGGCTGCAGCATTAGCTGCGGTCCCTGCAGTAAACATTAACCCTTTCTGAAGGATTACACCGTGGGACCTGACTGTGCATGGGATAGGTAAGAATAATTTTGCTTTTTTATTTATTTTTATTACAGGAAATGGTTTTTGCAGTCAAATAAAAGATGGTCAAAAACATGTGTCTTTATTTCATTAAAATGATTTTTAATTAAAGTGTGTGTGTTTTATTTTTATTTCATGCAATAGGATTAATAATTGATAGTTGTCTAATTGACAGCTCTCAATTATTAACCTGGCTTAAGGTCACCTTTCAATTGCAATGTGGCTTTAACCCCATATTAACACATTCGCCACCGCTACAGGGCAATGGGAATAGACGGGCAAAGTGCCAGAAAGGGCGAATCTAATTATAGATTTGTCTTTTCTGGGGTGTCTGGGGCAGATGTTAGTAGCCAGGGGGGGCCAAAAATAATGGTCCCTCTCTGGGCTATTATTATCTGCCCCCATTCGCTGGCTTTGTCTGTCTGGTTGCGAAAATAGGGCGGGAGCCCACGCATTTTTTTTAAACAATTTTACACCTCATATATATATATATATATATATATATATATATATATATATATAATACATGTCATTGAATTTGTGACACATATATATATATTTATATTTACAGTTCATACACTTCTACATAGTATAATAGCCGCTAATTCAATTGACGGCTTTTGTGAAAGTGCAGAACCCGACATGAAATGACACTTGGTGTACATAGCGTTAACCATGTCTTTTCATGTCCTTTGCTATCTGATTTGCACAAACAATTACATCAGCCTATGTGTGCAAAATTTCACACCTGTAGGGGTTAATTAAAGGTGTAAATTCGTAGCAAAAAAGTCCGTTTTTTTACAACGAATTTACACCTTTAATTAACCCCTACAGGTGTGAAATTTTGCACACATAGACTGATGTAATTGTTTGTGCAAATCAGATTGCAAACGACATGAAAAGACATGGTTAACCCTATGTACACCAAGTGTCATTTCATGTCGGGTGCTTCTGTCTTTTCACAGAAGCCGGCTTTACCCGGCAATTGAATCAGAGGATATTTTACTATGTAGAAGTGTATAAACTATGCATATATGTATATATATATATGTCACAATGACATGTATATATATATATATACATATATATATATATATATATGTATTCTATGTGTGTATATTTAGTGTTTACAAGGAAATAAAGGTTTTTTTTAGTTGCGATATTTTGTTCCCATAGACTTACATGGGACTTCCGGTATCGGAATCGGATATCGCCGATATTTAGTGATATCGGCGATACCATTCCGATCCGATATTTTTAGATATCGAGCAGTATCGCTCAACACTAGTCAGGAGGATAAACCCGAGCGCTGCCCTATTGGGAAATTGTTTGTCCCAGACCAGTGGAAGAAGAGTGTGATGTCTGAGATTCATTGTTCCGCGTTGGCATGTCATCCCGGAATTTTTGGTACCAGAGACTTGGTGAGTCGGTCCTTTTGGTGGCCTACTTTGTCTCGTGACGTCAGGGAGTTTGTGCAGTAATGTGGGACTTGCTCTCGCTCCAAGCCTTGCTCTCGCTCTAGTGGTTTGTTGATGCCATTGCCTGTCCCCAAGAGACCATGGACCCATATCTCTATGGAATTTATTTCCGACCTTCCTGTTTCTCAGAGAATGACCGCTATCTGGGTGATTTGTGATAGGTTTTCCAAGATGATACATCTTGTGCCATTACCTAAGTTGCCTTCCTCCTCCGAATTGGTGCCTTTGTTCCTTCAGCACGTGGTTCGGTTACACGGCATTCCTGAGAACATTGTCTCTGACAGAGGAGTCCAGTTTGTTTCCATATTTTGGAGGACTTGTTGTTCTAAACTTGGTGTTCAATTGTCTTTCTCCTCTGCTTTTCATCCTCAGACCAATGGACAAACTGAGAGAACAAACCAGACATTGGAGACTTATCTGAGATGCTTTGTGTCTGCTGATCAAGATGACTGGGTCTCTTTTTTGCCTTAGGCTGAGTTTGCTCTTAATAATAGGGCAAGCTCTGCCACTTTGATGTCTCCATTTTTCTGCAATTTTGGTTTCACCCTTGACTCTGTTGTGGAGCGTATGCAGCAGATTTGGACCAGGTAGTGGAGAGGTTGTCTCTCTCTCAGGAGAAGGCCCAGCAGTTTGCCAACCGGCATAGGACTGATGGTCCTTGGTTTAAAGTGAGGAACTTGGTCTGGTTGTCCTCAAGAAATATCCCTATGAGAGTTGCATCTCCTAAGTTTAAGCCTAGGTTCATTGGACCTTATAAGATCATGGAGATTCTTAATCCTGTTTCCTTTCGTTTACTTCTTCCAGGGACATTTAAGATCCATAACGTGTTCCACAAGTCCTTATTGAAGAGGTTTGTCGAGCCAGTGGTTCCTATGGTTGCGCCTCCTGACCCTGTTTTAGTTGAGGGCAATCTGGAGTATGTGGTTGAGAAAATATTGAATTCTCGTTTTTCTAGACAGAAACTCCAGTATTTGGTTAAGTGGAGAGGTTATGGTCAGGAGGACAATTCTTGGGTGTTTGCTTCGGACATCCATGCTAGGAGACTGATCCGTGCGTATCACAGAACACATCCTGACCGACCTGGTTGCACAAATGAGGGTTCCGTGACCCCTCCTCAAGGGGGGGTACTGTTGTGAATGTTTTAGAAATGAATTCTGAGCAGAAGCTCCCTCTGGTGGTTACAAACAGTACTGAACCATTCAATGAGGATTGGCAATCAGGAATCACAGACTGGCTGGATATAAGGGAGGTTCCCTCCCATCATGGTTGCCGGTGATCAATTGTTCTTGTCTCAACGTTGTTTCCTGGTTCACTTGGAAGCTTGCTGAGTCTTGCCTCTTCTCCTGCTCTCAGATAAGATATTTTCTGCTTTTTGTTTTTGTGCTCACCATTTTCATATTTCTCTGCATTTCTGTGAAGTTAGCCAGGTTCCCCTCCCAGGGGGCTTGGGCTCCTCTCAGTTCCTCTGGAGTCACTGTTATTTGTTCATTTGCCTTTTCCAGTTTTTTCAGTGGCTGCGGCTTTGTTTTGTTACACCAGAGAACTAATTTAGGTGGTAGAGGTCGTGTGATCTCAGGTGTTTTTGCAATTAGTAGCGTTGGCTTTTTTTAGGGTTTTTTTGGATTGCAGTAAGTATCCTTCCTATCCTTTTCTGTCTAGGCAGATTGGGCCCCAACGTTTGCTCATACTATTTTCTGTCTGTGTCTGTGTTTCCTCTTGTCTAACCGCCATTACATATTTGGGGGCTTCCTATGTTCTTTGGGGATCTGCTCCGGGGCAGATAGCGTTCCTCTTTCTATCTTTAGGTGTAGTTAACCTCTCAGGCTGTGACGAGGCGTCTAGGACCAACGTAGGAACGCTCCACGGATGCCTTTAGTTGTGGTGGTTAGTCAGGGTACTGCATTCCAGTAGATTCCAACCTCTCTGGTGTATTGCCGTTTTTTGCCTGCTCTCAGCTACCAAAATATAACAGTTATCTCTCAGGCTGTGACGAGGCGTCTAAGATCAACGTAGGAACGCTCCACGGCTACCTCTAGTTGTGTGGTTAGTTCAGGTTACTGCAATCCAATAGGTTCCAGCCTCTCTGGTGTATTGCCGTTTTTGCTTATTCTCCTCAGCTACCAAAACACAACAGTTATAAAGAGTGATCAGCTTAACAGCAATTACTTGCAAAGTCAATATTTGGCTAGAAAATGAACTTTATCCCCCAAAACACATTTCAACATCATTGCAGCCCTGCCTTAAAAGGACCAGCTAACCTCTTTTCAGTGATTGCTCCATTAACACAAGTGTGGGTGTTGATGAGGACATGGCTGGAGATCAATCTGTCATGATTAAGTAAGAATGAGACCACTGGACACTTTAAAAGGAGGCTGGTGCTTGGCATCATTGTTTCTCTTCTGTTAACCATGGTTATCTCTAAAGAAACACGTGCAATCATCATTGCAATGCACAAAAATGGCCTAACAGGGAAGCGTATCGCAGCTAGAAAGATTGCACCTCAGTCAACAATCTATCGCATCATCAAGAACTTCAAGGAGAGAGGTTCCATTGTTGCCAAAAAGGCTCCAGGGCACCGAAGAAAGACCAGCAAGCGCCAGGACCGTCTCTTAAAATTGTTTCAGCTGCGGGATCGGGCTACCAGCAGTGAAGAGCTTGCTCAGGAATGGCAGCAGGCAGGTGTGAGTGCATCTGCACGCACTGTGAGGCGGAGACTCTTGGAGCAAGGCCTGGTCTCAAGGAGGGCAGCAAAGAAGCCACTTCTCTTCAGAAAAAACATCATGGACAGACTGATATTCTGCAAAAGGTACAGGCAGTGGACTGCTGAGGACTGGGGTAAAGTTATTTTCTCTGATGAATCCCCTTTTCGATTGTTTGGGACATCAGGAAAATGCCTCATTCGGAGAAGACAAGGTGAGCGCTACCACCAGTCTTGTCTCATGCCAACTGTTAAGCATCCTGAAACCATTCATGTGTGGGGTTGCTTCTCAGCCAAGGGAATCGGATCTCTCACAGTCTTGCCTAAAAACACAGCCATGAATAAAGAATGGTACCAGAATGTCCTCCAAGAGTAACTTCTCCCAACCCTCCAAGAGCAGTTTGGCGATCAACAATGCCTTTTCCAGCATGATGGAGCACCTTGCCATAAAGCAAAGGTGATAACTAAATGGATCAGGGAACAAAACATAGAGATTTTGGGTCCATGGCCTGGAAACTCCCCAGATCTTAATCCCATTGAGAACTTGTGGTCAATCATCAAGAGATGGTTGGACAAACAAAAACCTAAAAATTCTGACAAAATGAAAGCATTGATTGTGCAAGAATGGACTGCTATCAGTCAGGATTTGGTCCAGAAGTTGATTGAGAGCATGCCAGGGAGAATTGCAGAGGTCCTGAAGAAGAAGGGTCAACACTGCAAATATTGACTTGCTGCATTAACTCATTCTAACTGTCAATATAAGCTTTTGTTACTCATATGTTTGCAATTATATTTCTGTCTGTGATAAAAACATCTGTCAAACACACATAAAAACCAGAGGCCAGCAGATCATGTGAAAATGTAATATTTGTGTCATTCTCAAAACTTTTGGCCATGACTGTACACTTATAGCAGTATAATTCACCCCCATAGCAGTATAATGCAACCCATAGCAGTATAACGCACCACCATAGAAGTATAATGCACCCCATAGTTACACATAAAGTATAATGCACCCCCATAGCAGTATACTGCATCCCCATAGTAGTATAATGCACCCCACAGAAGTATAATGCATTCCATAGTCATACATAAAGTATAATGCACCCCCATAGCAGTATACTGCACCCCCATAGCCAGGGCTGGCATCAGCACCCGGCATACCCGGGCAAGTGCCGGGGCCCTGAGCAGGCGGGGGCGCCCACTCGCTGTCGGGCACCCCGGCGCCTGTTAGCGGATGAGAGTGGTACCAGCACCGCCACTGGGCCCCCCCGATTCCTTACGGCCCCGCAGGAGCCGGCTCAATATTTGCCTCTCCCCATGCCTCCGCAGCTCCGGGCTCCAGGGGGCGTCTGCGCTTCCTCTCACAGCAGAACCGCTGAATGACGTCATCATTCAGCGGCCGGCTGTGGCAGAGAGAGCGCGGACGCCGGACAGGTGAGGTGTCTGTGTCTGTGTGTGTGTTTGTGTGTATCAGTGTGTGTGCATGTAGTGCGGTGCTTTGTGTGTGTGTATGTGAGCGAGTGCTGCGGTGCTGTCTGTGTGTGGTGCTGTATGTGTGATGGTGGTGGGGGAGGCAGTGATGGTGGTGAGGAGGCAATGATGATGATGGGGAGGCAATGATGATGATGATAATGGGGAGGAAATGATGATGATGATGGGGAGTCAATGATGATGATGATGATGGGGAGGCAATGATGATGATGATGGGGAGGCAATGATGATGATGATGGGGAGACAATGATAATGATGATGATGGGGAGGCAATGATAATGATGATGGGGAGGCAATGATGATGATGATGATGATGATGGGGAGGCAATGATGATGATGATGATGGGGAGGCAATGATGATGATAATGATGGGGAGGCAATGATGATGATGATGATGGGGAGGCAATGATGATGGGGAGGCAATGATGATGATGATGGGGAGGCAATGATGATGATGGGAGGCAATGATGATGATAATGGGCAGGCAATGATGATGATAATGGGGAGTCTTTCCACAGCGCCCTTTCCTGAGCCGTAACAGTGCAGAACACAGCACAGTGCAGAGGAGAGCTCCATATATTGTATGGAGCATTATATCGGGACCAGTATCCTGTATGGAGCAATTTATGTGGTCCAGTATTCTGTATAGAGCATTATATGGGGGATAGGTAGGTGACATCCTGCATGGGGTGATGAGGGGAAACTATGTGGTGCCCATAATATTGTATGGAGGACTGTACTGTCCAGTCTGTACTGTGCGCTCTGAGGATTTGGCGGTTTTTGAGCTATTGTACAATTTACAATAGAAATAAGTCATATAATGGAAGAAGAGAAGTGTTTGGCATTGTACTATACCCATATTTCTCTGCAGTATCTGTGCATCATGAATCGTGGTCTGTGTTAAAGGGGCCCACTGAGATTCTTTCGCCCGGGGCCCATAAAAACCTGGAGCCGGCCCTGCCCATAGCAGTATAAAGCAGCCCCCTAGCAGTATAATGCAGCCTCATAGCAGTATAATGCAGCCCCATAATGGTACAATGCACCTCTATAGTGGTATAATGGACCCCCATTGGGGTATAATGCACCCCCATAGTGGTATAATGCACCCTCATATCAGTATAATACACATCTATAGTAGTATAATGCATCCCCATAGTGGTATAATGCATCCCCATAGTAGCATAATGTACCACTATAATAGTATAATGCACCCCATACTACTATAATGCACCCCATAGTCATACATAAAGTATAAAGCACCCCATAGTCATATATAATAGTATAATGCACCCCATAGTCATATATAGTCATATAATGTACCCCCATAGTATTTTAATGCACCCCATAGTTATACATAAAGTATAATGCACGCTCATAGGAGTATAAAGCGCCTCTATAGTAGTATAATGCAGCCGCATAGTGGTATAATGCACCCCATAGCAGTATAATGCACACCCCATAGTAGTATAATGCACCCTTATAGTAGTATAATGCACCCCATAATCATACATAAAGTATAATGCACCGCAATAGCAGTATAATGCACCCCCATCTCGGTATAATGCAGCCCCATAGCAGTATAATACACCTTTATGGGGGTATAATGCACCCCCATAGGGGTATAATGCACCCCTATTTTAGTATAATGAACTTCCAAAGTTTTATATAGTTGTATAGTAGTAGAATGCACCCTATAGTAGTATAATGCATCCCCATAGTAGTATAATACACCATAATAGTTATATATAGTAGTATAATGCACCCCTATAGTAGTATAATGCACTCCCAGAGTAGTATAATGTACCACAATATTTAAATAACTGTTTGTTTCTGTTTGTTAATATTTATATATAGTGGTATAATAAACCCCTATAGTAGTATAATGCACCTCCATAGTTATATATAGTAGTATAGTGCACCCCATAGTGGTATAATGCTCCCCCATAGTTATATATAGTAGTATAATGCACCCCATAGTTATATAAAGTAGTATAATGCACCTGCATAGTAGTATAATGTAAAACTATATTAGTATAATCCACCCTCATAGCAGTATAATGCACCTCCATAGTAGTACAATGCACTTTCATAGCAGTAAAATGCACCCCCATAGCAGTATAATGCACCCCCATGGTAGTATAATGCACCCCCATAGTAGTAGAATGCACAATGCACCCCCATAGCAGTATAATGCACCCCTACAGCAGTATAATGCACCCTCATAGCAGTATAATGCACCTCAATAGTAGTATAATGCACCGGCATAGCAGTATAATGCAACCCCATAGCAGTATGATGTAATCCTAAAGAAGTATAATGCACCCCCATGGTAGTATGATGCACCCCCATAGTAGTAGAATGCACAATGCACCCCATAGCAGTATAATGCACCCCTTTAGCAGTATAATGCTCCCCCATAGCAGTATAATGCACCACCATAGCAGTATAATGCAGCCCTACAGCAGTATAATGTACCCCATAGCAGTATAATGTTCCTCAATAGTAGTATAATGCACCCTCATAGCAGTATAATGTACCCCCATAGCAGTATGATGTAATCCCAAAGAAGTATAATGCACCCCCATGGTAGTATAATGCACCCCCATAGTAGTAGAATGCATAATGCACCCCCATAGCAGTATAATGCACCCCTACAGCAGTATAATGCACCCCCATAGCAGTATAATGCACCACCATAGTAGTATAATGCAGCCCTACAGCAGTATAATGTACCCCATAGCAGTATAATGTACCTCAATAGTAGTATAATGCACCCTCATAGCAGTATAATGCACTTCCATAGTAGTATATTACAAAAGAAAAAGTTTCTCCTTACCTG
The DNA here is from genome assembly GCA_033576555.1 of Oophaga sylvatica. NCBI lineage: Eukaryota > Metazoa > Chordata > Amphibia > Anura > Dendrobatidae > Oophaga > Oophaga sylvatica. The sequence goes on from JARQOD010000002.1 coordinate 233,540,594, forward strand.
GCCGAGGTCCAGCTGTGTCCTCTGCTAGGATGCATCTGAGACGCGGACCTTTATTCCGGCGTATGACAGTGACATCATGCGCCGGCGACATGCGCGCTGAGGTCAGCTGCTGGAATTTGACTGGCTGACGGCTGTGAACTGTTGCCGTGCAGAAGGAATCTCCGCACGGCAACCGATTTTCAGTGAAAGTACGTCTGAGGACACATGATCAGTTACTGAAGCGGTATGATCCTGCCGTTGGGGCCCGTTGTCGCTGGGCCCATATGCCAGTAAGTGCAGTAATGCCCTGATGGCCGCCCTGTCAACAGAGCCACCTGCTTCCTTGCAAAGAGAGGATGTGACAGCACCCAGGGATGGTTTTAGACAAAGTGGGACCCCAAATGCTAATATATTGCACCATCACACACACATTTTGGTTGTATTTACATGTGCTGAGTTCAGACCGTTAAATGAGCGTGATCGACAATATTGAAGTTGTTCGACTCTCATTTCCCGGCCTCTTTACACCGATTGAGGAAGAATGATGGACACAGAACGATCACTAGTAGATCAGTCTGTCCCCATACAGTATCATGTTATCAGCAGCATATCTGCAGTTTTCACCGGACGATGTGCTGCAGAGAACCATGATTTCTGTTCCACCATAAACAATCCAATCACTTGATGAATATGCAGCATTTTGCTTGTTTAGTATAATACACCCCATACTCCTCCACATAGTATAATTCACCCCATTGTGCTCCATATAGTACAATACACACCATAATCCTCCATATAATACAATGCAGCCTCACACAGGAGTTCAATGCAGCCCGATACAGAAGTACAATGCAGCTCCGCACGGAAATACAATGCAGCCCCACACAGAAGAACAATGCAGGTCCACACAGGAGTACAATGCAGCCCCATAGGAGTATAATGCAGCACCATAGAAATCAATGCAGCTCCATAGAATATAATGCAGCCCCCATAGAATGTAATGCTGCCCCATAGAATGTAATGCAGCCCCATAGAAGTATAATGCAGCCCCATAGAAGTGTAATGCAGCCCCATAGAATGTAACGCGGCCCCCATAAATTAATACAATACTCAACTCTCCTTGTTCCTTGCTGCAGCGCATCTCTTCACCTTAGCAACTCCACTGTCATCACACCCACTGCATCAGAGGCATCTATGTGGGAAGTGGGGGGGTGCTGTCACTGCACCCCCTGACTCATGGGACCCATAGTGGCTGCGCAGCGTACCACTGCTAGTGGCATGCAACTGGCTGGGTTGCCCCTGGGGCGGTGGAGGCCCTAGGCAGATGCCTAGTCTGACTGCTCCTAACGCCGGCCCTGTTCACAGAAGAGTGGCACTCAATGCAGCTCACGGGCATCACTGGAGCATGGCTGGGAGGATACAGGGGACCCAGACCATACACCTCCTATCGAAGACAGCTTGTAGTTTCCTCTTGGCAGCCTGGCACAAATAATACATGCTGCTCTGCCATTGCAACACCTCGCCGAGTTGCCCAGATTCTTAGCACTGCTCATTACTGGGTAGCTACCCTGCTGAATCTTCGCTACAAGAACAACGTACCATCTTTACTTCCGTCACTGGAGTGGGATAGCAAAATGTGGGAATACCAGCGCACTCTGGTAGAGGCCCTACTGAACTTGAAGTCTGTCTGAACTCACGAACCTGACCTTCCACGGTCTGCTCATCCCTAAATATAAAATAAATATTGTGTGCAGTCATTAGACAACAAGAATGACAAGTTAGGTATAATGGCATTTCAGCATAAGTTTCTAAAGTGTTAAAAAATGTTGTTTTAATTTCTTAAGCGGTTAATAGAGTAGGGGACATTGGGGTACATTACACCGACAGACAGAAAGATACATAAATAGATATAGATATTTGCTAAGTTTATTGCCTTGCACTGTCTTTTATGAAACATTTAACATTAGTATGACTCCCCCCCATCACTGTTGTTGATGTAGACAGAAAGAGTCTGTAAGCATTAATGCAGATGAAAACATTGGTCAATACTGTACATTACCTAACCTGATGGCTATGGTTTTGTTTATTTACTAAAATGTGCTGAAAGTAGCTACCGCACTAGAATTGATTCTGTACATCACAATACTGCATAGCTAAAGAAAAGAAAAGCGCAAACTGATGTAAAAATGCTAATGTTGGAATTTCTAAAGAATTTTGCACAAAAATTAAATTAATTATACTAAATCAATACATTTGACAAAACGTTCCCATACATACTGTAGTCCTCTGGTGAAGGTCTCCATGAATATTTTAAGAAATGTAGTGCACATATTTTATTAACATTCTGTTCACATATGCGTTGTAGTTTCCAACACGAACCAGAAACCAAGATGCAGTGCAGAATTTGTCACACAACAGTCATAGTTGACAGCTAGTAGACCTCTAAGTTATAGTGAGGTTTATTGGGATTCACTACAGAGTCCATCCTTTTGACAAGAAAAATTGGAAGAAATTCAGCACTATTTTTTTCTGTCAAGAACTGCAGAATTTGACATGTAGGCTCCTGACAAACCCTGTGACATGAATGTGAATGATCCTTATTTTGTTTTTATTAACCAGATACTTAAAGTGAACCTGTTAGCAGGATTGTGCACAGTAACCTACAGACAGTGTCAGGTCAGTGCCATTATATTAATTAGGCGGGGGTCAAACTGGCAACAAAATCGTACGACTGCAAAGCGTTGAAATATCGCATTGCAGTCGGACCAATGTTAATCTATAGAGCAGCTCCCAACATGCGTTTTTTTGTGGTCCGTTTTATACGTGCGATTGCAATCGCAGCATGCTGCGATTGTCACCGATTGTGGGTCGACAATCGCCAATGCAAGTCTATGGGTGCGATGAAAAATCGGATTACAAAGGGACCGCACGTGTGACTTGGAAAAGCCGGCAATTCATCCCCGGCTATACTGTAAAATCACACTGACAGGTCTAATAAAGAAAAGAAAGAATAGATAGATACACATAGAATACATATATATATACATGTCATTGAGACATATATACAGTATATACATATATTTATAGTTCATACAGTTCTACATAGTAAAATAGCCGCTAATTCAATTGCCGGCTTTTGTGAAATTACAGAACCTGATATGAAATGACACATGGTTTACATACAGTTAACCATGTCATTTTATGTAGTTTGATATATGGTTTTCACTAACAATTACATGAGTGTATGTGTGCAAAATTTCATACATGTAGGGGTTAATTAAAGGTGGAAATTCGTTGAAAAAAATGTGTGGGCTCCCGCGCTATTTTCACAATCAGACAGGGAAAGCCAATGAGTGGAGGCAGATAATAATAGCCTAGGGAGGGTGCATTATTTTTGTGCCCCCCCTGGCTACTAACATCTGTCCCCAGCCACCCCAGAAAAGGCAAATCTATAATTAGATGAGCCCTTTCTGGCACTTAGCCCGTCTATTCCCATTGCCCTGTAGCGGTGGCTAATGGGTTAATAATGGGTTAAAGCCACCTTGCTATTGGAAGGTGACTTTAAGCCAGATTAATAATTGAAAGTTGTCAATTAGACAACCATCAATTATTAATCCTATTATTTGAAATGGTTAAAAAATACACACACACATTAATGACAAATCATTTTAATGAAATAAATAGACAGGTTTTGACCATATTTTATTGCACTGGTAATTCGTGCAAAGCCCTTGTTCTCCTGTAATAAAAATAACATAATAAAGCAACATTATTCTTACCTAGCTGGTGCTCAGTCAGGTCCCACGCTGTAATCCATCGGAAAGGGTTAACAACTTTACAGCTAGCAGCACAGCTAATGCTGGCAGCTCAGCTGTAAGCCCCCGAAGGAATAAGCTAATCTCCCGGCTGACAGGAGAGGAAGTGATTAGCTGGGAAGCTTAATTGATTGCTTCCCAGGCTAATCAGTTCAGTTCAGGTTTGGCGTGGACACCGCACAGCATCAGTGACGTGAGAGGGAGTCCCGCCTGACCTGAAGTGAACTGATTACCGTGTGAAGCAATCAATTAAGCTTCCCACACTAATCACTTCCTCTCCTGCCAGCTGCAAGATTAGCTCATTCCTTCGGGGGCTTACAGCTGAGCTAAGCTCCGCCCCCGGCCGTGCCTCCTCCCGGCGGCTTCGCCTATGGGCGCATGACGCCGCATGCGACCTGCATACCCTATCTTTATCATTGGGTACGCAGGCCGTGCGCAGGTATGCATTTGGCGGCGCATGCGTCCTTTTGACAGTGCGTCGAGCGCACCAAAATGTTGCATGTTGCTTTTTGGTGCTCGGCGCACCAGTCAAAAGGACGCATGCGCAGCCAAACGCATACCTGTGCACGGCCTGCGTACCCAATACTAAAGATAGGGTACGCAGGTCGCATGCGGTGTCATGCACCCATAGGCGGAGCCGAGACCCCGGAGAAAATACAACTCTGGAGGGCGCTATATACTTACACCACAGCGCCGTGAATTCACGGCGCTGTGGTTTAAGTACCCTTAACCACCGCCGTTAAAAAGTGTATCGGCGGTCGTTAAGGGGTTAATCTTCATTTTCAGTTTTGAGTTAATGATATGCTCGTGCTCCAGGGCGGGCCTGTGGGGGGTCTTCATGTGGTGATCTGATTAGCTATTCATAATGAAGACTGCTGACTGGTCACTGATCCCTCGGTGACCTGCTTCCTAGTTTACATAATGAATATTATATGTACATACTGAACAAAAAATCCCCTTCTGCAGGCAGGAGCCAGACTTGGAACCTGAACTGCAGCATAATTGAATGTGTACTGTGCATGTAATTATTATGGTTGAATATATTGTGATATTAAAAAAACAAAATCAATTTGAAAATGGCGCTTACGGCGTCTGCGCAGTAGCAGCTATCAGTGTATATAGAGGTGTTTCAATAGATACTATTACGCAGGTGCAGGTGGTGCCATCTTGCTACAGAAAAAAAATAATTACCTCCTTCAAAATGGCGCTGCTTGCGCAATAGCAGCTATCGGCGATCGCTGGTGGTACCATCTTGCTAGAGAAAAAACGATTTTTGCCTCCAAGATGGCGCCGCCGGCACCTGCGCAATAGTAGCTATCAGATCACCTCTATATACACTGATAGCTGCTACTGCACAGGTGCCGGCGGCGCCATCTTGGAGGAGGAATTTTTTTTCTCTAGCAATATGGCACCTGCGCAATGGTACAGCTAATAGAGCATTTTATGAGGCATAATCTATGGAGCATCTTATGGGGCCATAACCTTTATGGAGCAGCATATAGGGCATATTATTCTATGGAGCATCTCATGGGGCCATTATTAACCTTTGTGCAGCATTATATGAGGCGTATTTTGTATGGAGCATCTTATGGGGCCCTTATGAACTGTATGAAGCATTATATGGTGCTCCTGATTCAATATGGATATTCAAAAGCATTTAACCCACTGATGTCTCAATTCATTTTACTTTTATTGATATCTATTTTTATTTTTTAAATTTATCAGTAGCTGCTGCATTTTCCACCCTAGGCCTATACTTGAGTCAATACGTTTTCCCAGTTTTTGTGGCAAAATTAGGGGATGGCTTATACTCGGGTCGGCTTATACACGAGTATATACAGTAATTAAAAAAACAGAGTGGGAACCCCACTATTTTTGATAACCAGCCTTGCTGAAGCTGGCAGCTGAGGGCTGCAACCCCAGCTGTGAGTTTTGCCTGGCTGGTTATCAACAATACAGGGAATCCACACCGTTTTTTTAGAAATAATTTATTTACAGTGCAAGAGTCTGCTGATGAATTCTCCCATCAGCTGCTCCTGCTCTCACTGTTATTAGCGGCAGCAAGCGTCGGCTGTAGTCCCATCATCTGACACCAGTGTCATGTGTGCATCGCCACGAAGATCGTCGCGGTTGCACATTCTGACTTCTCACAGCTGAGTTGCTGTTTCTTTGTGTTTGGCAGTTAGGGAGTTAATTCTGTCTGTGCTCAGTTCTGGGACTGGGTGCAGTTTCTCCCGGCTGCAATTAATTATTTGTTGATTGGTTTCCTTTAAATCTCTGGTTGTCTGTTTTGGGAGTTGCCAGTGAAATTCTTCATGCAGACCACAGATAGGATTGTATCTGTATAGACTTAAGTTAAAGAGCTCCTTAGTTGTTTTAAGCTCACCTTGCTTAGAGTTTAATATCCCAGATCATTTATGTTCCTTCTGTGTTTGAGTGTGTATGCAAGTCTGTGTTTTCTCTAGTCTGTCTTATATGTCTAATCTGTGTATTTAGCAGAGATCAGCCCATATCCCTTTGGTGGTAATCAGAATCCTTCTTAGGACTGATTACAGGGTTCAGGGACTGATAGGAGACAGGGTTAGGCTGGAGACTTGGACCTCTGAACCATTATCAGTACCTCCAAGGTGAGGGATTAGTTAGGACCCCAGTTTAGGGTCAGGTTAGACCCCCGGTCCTCCTCTTTCCTGTGACAGTGTATCAAGTCCTCAAGATTAACCCTGAGTTCAACGGATATCGTGTCAGGTAAATCTATTCTATATTTACATGCTGATGTTGCTAATCTATATGTTGTATAGAGTGTTGTTCTTTTAAGAATAGTTTACTGACATCGTACACATATCATAAGACCGCGTGACATTTTCACTGGCCCATAAAATTATTCCCAGTTGCCATGGATCCAGTAGCCCAGCTGGCTCTGCAGTTGCAGGGATTATCCATGGAGCTGACGGACATTAAGTCCAAAGTTTTGTCTCCCTCGGAGAAAACCAGATTTGAACCTAAAGTAGCTCTCCCGGACAGGTTCACTGGTGGGCGAGACAAATTTTTTACCTTCAGGGAAGCATGTAAATTGTATTTTCGGCTTCGGCCTCGATCATCAGGGAGTGAAGAGCAGAGAGTGGGAATTGTTATCTCGCTCCTACAAGGGGACCCTCAATCCTGGGCCTTCTCCCTTCCTCCGGGATCCCCGGCTCTACAGTCAGTAGATCGATTTTTTACTGCCCTGGGTTTGGTATATAATGACCCAGATCTGGTCTCTCTTGCTGAGACAAAATTACGTAAGATACAGCAGGGAGATCGTCCGGCGGAGGAATTTGCTTCTGAGTTCCGTAGATGGGCCACAGATACTCAGTGGAATGACCCAGCTCTTAGGAGCCAGTTTTGTCATGGGCTTTCTGACAAATTAAAGGACGTTTTGGCTCAGTATGATTCTCCTCCATCACTGGAGGCTGCTATGGCCCTAGCTATCCGTACTGATAGACGGCTCCGGGAGAGGTGCGAGGTAACTCCACCCCCTGTTGTTACTCCACCTACTACTAAAGTCCCTTATGTTGAGGTTCCCCTTGTCTGTTCGGAGGAGCCTATGCAGTTGGGAGGGACATCATTTCGTAGGAGGGGATTGGCGGTACGCCGCAGGACTAGAAGGTGTTTCTTCTGCGGGAAAGAGGGACATTTTGTTGGGGGATGTCCATCCCGTGCCTTGTTGAGCAAAAAGTCGCCGGAAAACTGTTAATCCCAGGTTGTGTGGTGGACGACAACCTGGGAGTATGTATTTCGTCCGCTAGTTCTTCTCAGTTCCTTGTACCAGTGGAGGTGGTGGTTGGTACGAGAGTGGAGAGATTTTCTGTTCTTCTTGATAGTGGGTCCGGGGCTAATCTGGTTGACGCTCAGTTTGCTCAGGCTCAAGGTATGCATCTGAGTGTATTGGTCAAACCGATCCCTATATTCTCCATTGACGCCAGGCCTCTCGGCCAAGGTAGCTTTGTTCATGAGGTTCATAACATTGACCTTCGGGTAGGGGCAATACATAGGGAACTATTATCTTGTTATGTGTTGGAGGGTCTACCTACTCCTATTGTGTTGGGACTTCCTTGGTTGGTTAAACATAACCCTGTGATTAATTGGCAGTCCAGAGAGATAAGCCAATGGGGTGAGTTTTGCAAAAGTAACTGCATGAACACAGTCATCAGTGCGGTCGTGCCTAGTACTTTGCCTCCTTTTTTGGAGGACTTTGGGGATGTGTTCTCTGAGGAGGGGTGTCAGGAGTTGCCTCCTCATCGCGTGTATGACTGCTCTATTAATTTACTTCCTGATGCTAAGTTACCTAAAGCTAGGTTATATAACCTTTCTGGTCCTGAGAGGCAGGCTATGAAAGATTATATTTCGGAAAGTCTGGCCAAAGGGCATATTAGACCTTCATCTTCCCCAGTGGCCGCGGGGTTCTTCTTTGTGAAGAAAAAAGATGGAGGCCTACGCCCTTGCTTGGATTTCCGCGAACTTAATCGGATTACTGTTCGAGATCCGTATCCACTCCCTCTGATTCCTGATCTCTTCGATCAAATTGTTGGCGCCAAATGGTTCTCTAAATTGGATCTCAGGGGGGCGTATAATCTGATTAGGATAAAAGAGGGGGATGAGTGGAAAACGGCGTTTAACACGCCGGAGGGACATTATGAGAACCTTGTCATGCCTTTTGGTCTGACTACTGCACCAGCAGTATTCCAACATTTTGTTAATGACATTAACGCAGATCGTTTGGTGCGGACCTTCCACAGAACTCACCCGGGCAAACCTGGCCCTGAGGGTCCGGAGGCCCCTCGTAGAAGGGGGGGTACTGTCATGTGTGCATCGCCACGAAGATCGTCGCGGTTGCACATTCTGACTTCTCACAGCTGAGTTGCTGTTTCTTTGTGTTTGGCAGTTAGGGAGTTAATTCTGTCTGTGCTCAGTTCTGGGACTGGGTGCAGTTTCTCCCGGCTGCAATTAATTATTTGTTGATTGGTTTCCTTTAAATCTCTGGTTGTCTGTTTTGGGAGTTGCCAGTGAAATTCTTCATGCAGACCACAGATAGGATTGTATCTGTATAGACTTAAGTTAAAGAGCTCCTTAGTTGTTTTAAGCTCACCTTGCTTAGAGTTTAATATCCCAGATCATTTATGTTCCTTCTGTGTTTGAATGTGTATGCAAGTCTGTGTTTTCTCCAGTCTGTCTTATATGTCTAATCTGTGTATTTAGCAGAGATCAGCCCATATCCCTTTGGTGGTAATCAGAATCCTTCTTAGGACTGATTACAGGGTTCAGGGACTGATAGGAGACAGGGTTAGGCTGGAGACTTGGACCTCTGAACCATTATCAGTACCTCCAAGGTGAGGGATTAGTTAGGACCCCAGTTTAGGGTCAGGTTAGACCCCCGGTCCTCCTCTTTCCTGTGACAGTGTATCAAGTCCTCAAGATTAACCCTGAGTTCAACGGATATCGTGTCAGGTAAATCTATTCTATATTTACATGCTGATGTTGCTAATCTATATGTTGTATAGAGTGTTGTTCTTTTAAGAATAGTTTACTGACATCGTACACATATCATAAGACCGCGTGACAACCAGTGACCGGAGGTGAACTTTATACCTCTGATCACAGCTGCGTGCTCATGCTGTCTTTTAAACCACGGCTGTCTGACCGGTAGTGTTGAGCGATACGATACCGCAAGTATCGGGTATCGGCCGATATTAGCTGTTTCGGCCTTTCGATACTTAGTTCCGATATTTTCCATATATCGTATACCGGAATCGGAAGTTCCCATAATTCTTTGAGAGGCAATGTGATTTTAGTCAGCCAATGAGGAATCCTAAGAAGTGTGGGCACATCCTGTACTGCTGCGGTCATGTTAACTAATGGCATGGCTGTGATTGGATGCTGAAATGATGTCAGAATGCACTATAAAAGGCGCCGCCGCCATTTTAGCGTCACTGTGCTGTGAATTCAGTAAGGGACAGAACGCTGCTGTGCTGACTCTGAGGGACAGTTAGAGATTGCGATTTAGTGTACTGTGCTGTAGGCAGGCTAGCACCAACCGCTGTGTAAAGCTTCCTTTTGCCTGCAGTGTTGTTTTAACAGCTCTGCAAGCTGTGTGTGAGTGCAGGTGACGCTGCAGTTTGCTCTGCATGCAACGCTGTCTGTAGGCATCTGCACGTGTCACTCACAGACTCTTTTTTTTTTCTTCAGTGTAATTCTTGCTGCTCCATGCAATTTAACTATTAGTGTGACGCGCTTCCATCCGTATCCAATACATTGGTTGCAAACACTATAGAAGTAGACAAAGGAGTAGCCTTTCACAGATTGTGAACAGTTGTGTTTCAGTGTTCACTTCAGTCTGTGTTTTTTATTTTTTGAGTGCACATCACGCTCCAGTTACTTGTTCAAGCACTGCTGCTTGTACTCTGCTGAGCGTGTCTCAGTGCCTCATCCTTTTCATTTCTCTCCAATTGGTTCTGCTCCATTCCATTTAAAATAAATATAATCTATTAGTGTGACGCGCTTCCATCCGTATCCAATACTTGGTTGCAAACACTATAGAAGTAGACAAAGGAGTAGCCTTTCACAGATTGTGAACAGTTGTGTTTCAGTGTTCACTTCAGTCTCTGCGTAATAACCACACTTAGGCCTTATAACTTTTCTGACTTTCTTTATCAATCTACCAAGATGAAGAAGGCAGGGAGTAAGGCATGTGGTCGTGGCCGTGGAGTTTCAGCAGGGAGAGGACGTGGGGATTCTGTGGCTGCTGCTGCCCTCAGTGACACAGCATCCACCAGTTTTACCCATGAGCGTTCCTTTATGCGCAGTTTGGTAGGAGCTCGGCGTGCCCCCCTGCTGCGGGAAGAACAAATTGAAGCCGTTGTTGGTTGGATGGCAGCCAATGCATCGACTTCAATTCCTTCCACCTCCTCTCAGGAACACAACACTGTTGAGCAACCATCTGTCTGTTCACCGCCTGTCAAATTGCCCAGGCAGTCAGAGAGTTCTGTACAGGAGCCAGCTGAGTCTCTGCTTCTGTTCTCAGAATCTGTTGGCTCGCAAACACGGGCACAGGCAAGCAGCATTCTGCAATTTGAAGAAGAGGGAGTATGCAGTGATGCGCAACAGCTGTGTCTCTCTCAATCTGAAGAGGCGGGTGAGCCAGTGCCGATGGACAGCACACCGCAGAACGCATCTTATGATGATGATGAGACTCAGGTGCCAGGTTTTGTGGAGCATGGTGCTGCCCAGACCATCCAACAGCAGCAGGTGTTGGAAGAGGGTAGTGGAGATGATGAAGTCCGAGACCCAACATGGCGTGAGCAACAGGAAGGTGGTGGGAGCAGCTCTGAGGAAGAGATTGTCCCAACGGTACAAAGAGGAGGGAGAGGTAGGCTGCAGACTCGCTTGCCTGTAGCCTCCAGTTTGGCACCTGTTGGGAGCAGTTCTCTTAGAAATGTCAAAATTGGCGCTCCCATGACTTGCACTGCGTGGTCCTTTTTTGACAGACTTGTAGATGATATTTGCTATGGTCAATGCAAGCTGTGTAAGCAAAAAGTTAAAAGAGGTAAAAATATCAGTAACCTGAATACCACAAATATGTGGAAACATGTACGGACAAAGCACGTAGCTGAGTTACAAAGACACACTGGAGATGTAGGCCAACCTACAGCAGCACCTACATCTTCAGGTCGTGTTGGAGCCTCTACCTCCAGCTCACACACACCTGGTTCGGCTTCCTCACAGGATCTCCATGGAAGAACCTCGGTCACTGTTGTCCATAGACAAACTGTTATTCCACCCACAGCAGCAAGTTCACAGTCATCGTCACACTCCCAGACCACAAAACAGCCATCGGTACCACAGGCATGGGATAAAAGATGGCCATACTCGGCAAACCATCCACGAGCACAGGCTCTGAATGCTGGCATTGCAAAACTCCTGTCCCTTGAAATGCTGTCATTCAGGCTGGTGGAGACTGACAGTTTCAGGAACTTTATGGCATTGGCAGTCCCACAATATAATGTGCCAAGCCGATTTTATTTCAGCAGGCAAGCCGTCCCTGCTCTGCAAAAACATGTCGAGGGAAACATTAAACATGCGCTACTAAACGCCGTCAGTAGCAGGGTCCACCTGACCACCGATGCGTGGACCAGTACCCATGGCCAGGGACGATACCTTTCCCTCACTGCCCATTGGGTCAATGTTGTGGAGCCGGGTACAGATCTTGCCAGTGGCGCTGTACGTGTTCTGCCAACTCCAAGGATTGCAGGAATCCAGTCTGTACACATTGATTCCTCCTCCTACTCCAGTTCCTCAGAATCATCGCTGCACGAGCCGTCACGGTATACCTCCACATGGACCCGTGAATGCTTACCTGTTGCGACCGATATGAGCACAGCCGTGGCCAAACGTCAACAGGCCGTCCTGAAATTAATTTCCATGGGGAATCGAAGCCACACAGCGCAGGAGCTCTGGGATGCCATCAAGCAGGAGAGCGACGTGTGGTTTTTGTCAGCTAATCTCCAGCCAGGCTTGGTAGTGTGTGACAATGGCCGAAATCTGGTGGCAGCTCTGGGCCTTGGCAACCTCACTCACATACCATGTCTGGCACATGTGCTCAACTTGGTCATGCAGAGTTTTTTGAGGGACTATCCGGATCTTGATGCACTGCTGCACAAGGTCCGCCTAGAGTGCGCTCACTTGCGACGTTCCAGCATGGCCAGATCGCGCATTGCAGCTCTGCAAGTCAGATTTCGCCTTCCTGAACATCGCATCATATGTGACGTACCCACCAGGTGGAATTCCACGTTACATATGTTGGAGCGGTTGTGTGAGCAGCAGCCAGCAGTAATGGTGTATCAGCTGCAACAGGCGCAATCAACTCGCAATTTGCGCCGTTCACACTTCACCACTACTGAGTGGGCCTCTATGAAGGACATCTGCGACGTTTTGCGTGCGTTTGATGTCTCAACGCGGATGGCGAGTGCAGATGATGCACTAGTCAGCATGACTGTCCCCCTTATTTGCCTGCTTCAGAAATCACTGAAAGCACTAAAGGAAGAGGTTTTGGAAGAGGTGGAGGATGAGGAGTCACAAATTCAATTACCTTCAGGACAGTCATCGCAACGTGGTTCCTCACAAAGGGCTGGGCAGGGCTCACTTTGTGAGGAGGATGAGGAGGAGGAGTCAATGGAGGAGGAAGAAATCCCTACAGAGGGAGGTACACAATGCTCTAGTCAGTATGTAGAGCGAGGGTGGGGTGATGCAGAGGAGGCAGAGATGACGCCTCTTCCAGAGGACAGCCTTTGTTGGCCAGTTGGGAGTCTGCAGCACATGGTTGATTTCATGCTTCAGTGCCTGATAAACGACCGCCGCATCGCCCACATTCTCACCACGTCAGATTATTGGGTGTACACCCTCCTAGACCCTCGCTACCGGGACAACTTACAAACCCTCATCACACCGGTGAACCGGGACCAGTAAAATGCAGGAGTACCAAGACACACTAGTGCAATCCATACTGTTGTACATTCCAGCCGAGAGAGCTGCTGCTGCTGCTGCTACTGCTTTACAAAGCAGCTCTGTGCGTCGAGGCAGTGTAGACACCTCTACAACAAGAGGGAGCACAAGCAGCGCCTCTGCACAGGGCAAGAGCTGTATGTTACAAATGTGGCGAAGTTTTGTGACAGCGCCAGCAAGGTCTACACCATCCGAGACGGCTCCAGTCACCAGGAAGAAACGTTTCCGTAAGATGGTGACAGACTACTTGGCTTTCCCTCTAAGTGTACTCCCAGATGCCTCTTCCCCTTTCAAATTTTGGGTCTCTAAGTTGGATACATGGCCAGAGCTTAGCCAGTATGCATTGGAGGTGCTGGCTTGCCCTGCTGCCAGTGTATTATCTGAGCGCGTCTTTAGTGCTGCAGGTGGTGTAGTAACAGACCGTCGCATGCGACTATCCTCAGAGAATGTAGACCGGCTTACTTTTCTGAAAATGAACAAGGCATGGATCTCACCTGAATTTGCCTATCCGTTTTCAGATTAAATAACTGTTTGGCAACGTTTTCCATGTCTCCTGTTATGTTCATCTTTCTACCACCTGAACTCTACTCCCTGGGCTACAACACCGCCATTTGTTGCTCGTAAGTAATTGGCAGGGGTACTGACTCCTGGCCAGCCTGGTTACAGCACGACAGCTGTTTCCTGGCAGTGTGAACGTCAATTATCCTCCAATAAGTTGTGCTGTCGTGTTGCATTCGGGTTAGCCGACTCTATGGTGCCTGCAGTTTAGGTGATTCCTATGTGTGCTGTGGGATATGTAAATAAAGGCTGTTTCCATTGTGACAATAGGACAAGCACCCACTGTAGGACTGTGTGATTCGGTAACTGCGGACGGCTTGTCAACTTACATTTTCATGGGTGCGTTCTGCTACCCGTCCGGGGTCCAGTACCGTCAACTGGTTCTCCCCAGTGCCTTTGGCCTAGGTGCCTCCATCTCCGTATCCGAGTTCCACCAACGTCTGCTGGTCCTTGGTAGTGCTTTGGAGCACAGGTACCTCCTGCTTAGTAACCGTGTCACAGTAACGTCAGCTGGTACTCGGTTGTGACATTGCCTCTTTTCCTTCTGCTACCCGTCCGGGGTCCAGTACCGTCAACTGGTTCTCCCCAGTGCCTTTGACCTAGGTGCCTCCATCTCCGTATCCGAGTTCCACCAACGTCTGCTGGTCCTTGGTAGTGCTTTGGAGCACAGGTACCTCCTGCTTAGTAACCGTGTCACAGTAACGTCAGCTGGTACTCGGTTGTGACATTGCCTCTTTTCCTTCTGCTACCCGTCCGGGGTCCAGTACCGTCAACTGGTTCTCCCCAGTGCCTTTGGCCTAGGTGCCTCCATCTCCGTATCCGAGTTCCACCAACGTCTGCTGGTCCTTGGTAGTGCTTTGGAGCACAGGTACCTCCTGCTTAGTAACCGTGTCACAGTAACGTCAGCTGGTACTCGGTTGTGACATTGCCTCTTTTCCCTCTGCTACCCGTCCGGGGTCCAGTACCGTCAACTGGTTCTCCCCAGTGCCTTTGGCCTAGGTGCCTCCATCTCCGTATCCGAGTTCCACCAACGTCTGCTGGTCCTTGGTAGTGCTTTGGAGCACAGGTACCTCCTGCTTAGTAACTGTGTCACAGTAACGTCAGCTGGTACTCGGTTGTGACATTGCCTCTTTTCCTTCTGCTGCCCCTCCGGGTTCCAGCACAGTCAGCTGGTCCTCGTTACTTCCATTGTCTCTTGCTCCATCTGATACCCGTCAGGGTTCCAGTAACGTCAGCTGGTTCTCGGAAATTAGACGACCTTAAAGACCACCCAGAAGAAGATGACGACAACAAGGACGATGAGCATGAAGCCAACCAGCCTGAACACCATCACAAAGAAAAAATAAAAGATTACCCAGAAGAAGATCACCAGCAGGACAAAGAAGGTTAAGACAAACTACAAGATACAGAACAAGAGACAGAAGAACAATAAGCAGAAGATCAAAAAGCAGAAGAACATGAAGTATAAGACCAAAATGAAGAGCAAAATATATGCTCTAAATTCTAAGCAGAAGAAGACTAAGCAGTGTATGGGGGTGAGTCCGTTCCTCCTCGTGGTGCCCCTGGAAAATGCCTGCTGCTGCAGGCTAAACTGAACACGGACAAATACTGTTGTAATTTAAATCTTTTGTGACAGCAAGAACGGAAGGATGAACAATTCATACTTTTACAGATTACAAGTACAGGAATCTCTGTCACAAATAAGAATATGATGAAGAAGATGAAGAGGAAGAAGATGAAGAATTTGAATATGAAGAAGATTAATTAGTTTAATAATAACAATATGAGTAATGTAAACAAAAACATGAATAGCAAGAAGTTTAAGAAGAAGATTAAGAAGGTGAAGATGAAGAATAATTTGATGAGAAAGATGATGCTGCTGAAGATTATGAAGGAGAAAGTGTGGCACTGGCAAAAGTTAAAAAGGTGAAGAGCATGGAAGTTGTGAAACATACATATTTGCCAAAATAGAAAAAAGGTTAACAACATTGTCAATTTGTTAGTCAATCCAAACGTATTTCCAAAAAAATATATATTAATGCTATTCCAATGCATTGGGTTAAACATGTATGCCTTTATTGTCTCCTCAACCTCCCCAATACATTCTACATTAGTCTTTGTTGTTTTCCTTCATGTACAATTAACCAACAAGGCAAGAATGGGTTTTTTTAATGTCGATATTTGGTTCCCATAGACTTACATGGGACTTCCGGTATCGGAATCGGATATCGACGATATTTAGTGATATCGGCGATACCATTCCGATCCAATATTTTTAGATATCGAGCAGTATCGCTCAACACTACTGACCGGCGATGATGATTTATCACCGATCGGAAGCAGTGAGAGTGTCACGAAGAGAGTCATGCCGGCTCGAACATCGCCCAGATTAACAAGGTCTGCATCAGATGTCGAGGAACAAGGACAATCTGATGATAAATGGGCTACTGGAACAAACCATACATGGACAAGGTGATAGAACCTGGATCTGATGAAGTGCTACTATAACAGCAGACCAAAAGAGAGAGGATATATCAAGCATATGAGGAATCTCTTGATGGATACAAGACCCGCATGTCCACTGACTGAGAAACAACTAGAAAAATATTTAGACTTGAGAGTCCTCAGTGGTTGATACCTTTTAATGGCTAACTGAAAAGATGGTAACAAATTGCAAGCTTTCGAGACTGATGAAGAGACCGGAGTAGTCTCGAAAGCTTGCAATTTGTTACCATCTTTTCAGTTAGCCATTAAAAGGTATCAACCACTGAGGACTCTCAAGTCTAAATATTTTTCTATCTACTGGCTAACACGGTACGAAGATACACATCTTTCCTATGAGAAACAACTAGTCACTCAACATTTCAATGTCATAAAGAGAAAGCTATTATTACAACTTGAGATGGATAAACTGCACTGCAGATCCACCCTATATGAAGACCTGGAAGAACAACATGTGTAACCCCCTGAAAATCCTGATCCAATCCTACAACTAGAGAGCACTGCAGCAGATCTGAAACAGAAGATCTTAGATAAACTAAACACCATCAATACCAGAGATCGACTGCCAAGGCTCAGCAAAGAAACACCACCAGACACCACCAGACAGTATGCTAGAAGATGCCAATAGAGCACTTACATCAATACCTACCACCTCCATAGCGCAAACTAATAAACTGATCTATGCTACTGCCTCAGCCATCATCGAAATGCTTGTTTATACAACCAGCAAGTACAACAAAAGTACATATCCCCTATGGAAAAGATGACTGGAGACAAAGATCAAGGTGAAACGAAGAGAAGTCAACCAACTAACAGAAATACAGAAGGGTGTAAAGATCAAGAATAAGACCGAACTGGACAAGTACAAAGGCCTGACCCCAACTGCAGCCCTAGAGACTGTTAGGGTATGTTTCCACGGTCAGGAAACAATACGTGTTTGATGCTGCATACAGCGTCTAATACACAGCGTCCAGATCTTACAGCATAGTGGAGAGGATTTCATGAAACGAAAAATGGGTAAATGAACATGCGGCACGTCTTTCCAGAACGCAGCATGTCTGTTTACAATATGGTGACGCTCCGTCGCCACAACGTAAATTTACCATAGACTACCATTAGATGTGGTAAAACTGCATCTAATGATTAGTCACATGCGTAACAACTGCGGAAACGCAGCTTACTACGCATGTGTACTAATTTAAATAAGGTCTTACCTCTTCCCACCGCAGGAAGTCCCAGTCCACTGCGATAACTTAGCTTACCGCGAGAACTGCCGTGTTACTGCGAGAACTGCCATGCACATGACCGGTCACTAAGCTAGTTCTTACGGTCAGCTGACCATGAGAACTACAGTGTAGGTGACCGCAGGAGATCTCCGTTGGTCATCTACAAGCTCTGCTATCTCTGGATGTCATGCATGCAGATGTAGCAGAGCTGGACTCGTCATGGGACACTCGTTATTATGGACTACGTCGGACAGGAAGTATTTGTGTTTGTTTATTTTTTTTTTTTCAGGAGATTGAGGGCTTCGGGGAATTAGGCGCATAATAAAATGGCAAAACTGTGTGGTGTTTAATTTCATTAAAATACTTTTTCTGGCTGTGTCTTTTTTAACCCTTTACATACTATAGAATTAGTAATGGGTAGGTGTCTTATTGACGCCTCTCCATTACTAACTAGGCTTAATGTCACCTTACAATACAAAGGTGACAGTAACCCCTTATTACCCCATATGCCACCGCTACACAGCAGTGGGAAGAGAGAGGCTAAGTGCCGGAATTGGCGCATATTACAAATGCGCCATTTCTGGGGCGGCTGTGGGGTGGTGTTTGTAGCCGGGGGGTGCCAATATCCAAGGGGGATATTATAGGGGGATCACATGTCATTTTTTTTTGGGACCCCCTATTTTAATAGCCAGTAAAGGCTACGCAGACAGCTGCGGGCTGATATTCATAACCTGGGAAGATCCATGGGTATTAGCCGCTTCCCAGGCTGTAAACACTGGCCCCCAGTCGCTGGCTTTCCCACTCTGGACTTTAAAATAGCACAGGAGCCCACGCAATTTTTTTCCATTTTTTTTTTTTAATTAAACAGATATTGCGTTTAAGGCCGGGGTCACACTTGCAACAAAATCGCATGAGTGTTGCACCTCAATACCCAGCACTGCCGCCGGCATTCGGGATCGGAGTGTGCGGTTGCATGAATTTCTATGCAGCTGAACACTCCGGTCCGAGTTTCTCGTAAAGTGTGACCCCAGTCTAACACAGATTTTTATCTATCTACAGATAGATCTATCCATAGATATATAGATATATCTATCCATAGACAGATATATCTATCTATCGATAGATAGATAGATCTATAGATAGATAGCTCTATAGATAGATCCATAGATAGATCCATAGATAGATAAGGGATAGATAGCTCTATCTATCTATCTAAATTCAAAAAAACGGAACAGCACTATTTACTTATCTTCGGATGCACAGCCCCCTGGCAAGAAGTCCAATACTTGCTCCAACATCAAATAGAGATAAAAAAAAATGAAGGCAGGACTCCTTATAACTTTTGTTGAAAAAGTGAAAAATTTATTTCAGGCGCC
>JARQOD010000002.1:233559683-233627951 GCA_033576555.1 Oophaga sylvatica
AAAGGCGCCACCGCCATTTTAGCGTCACTGTGCTGTGAATTCAGTAAGGGACAGAACGCTGCTGTGCTGACTCTGAGGGACAGTTAGAGATTGCGATTTAGTGTACTGTGCTGTAGGCAGGCTAGCACCAACCGCTGTGTAAAGCTTCCTTTTGCCTGCAGTGTTGTTTTAACAGCTCTGCAAGGTGTGTGTGAGTGCAGGTGACGCTGCAGTTTGCTCTGCATGCAACGCTGTCTGTAGGCATCTGCACGTGTCACTCACAGACTCTTTTTTTTTTCTTCAGTGTAATTCTTGCTGCTCCATGCAATTTAACTATTAGTGTGACGCGCTTCCATCCGTATCCAATACATTGGTTGCAAACACTATAGAAGTAGACAAAGGAGTAGCCTTTCACAGATTGTGAACAGTTGTGTTTCAGTGTTCACTTCAGTCTGTGTTTTTTATTTTTTGAGTGCACATCACGCTCCAGTTACTTGTTCAAGCACTGCTGCTTGTACTCTGCTGAGCGTGTCTCAGTGCCTCATCCTTTTCATTTCTCTCCAATTGGTTCTGCTCCATTCCATTTAAAATAAATATAATCTATTAGTGTGACGCGCTTCCATCCGTATCCAATACATTGGTTGCAAACACTATAGAAGTAGACAAAGGAGTAGCCTTTCACAGATTGTGAACAGTTGTGTTTCAGTGTTCACTTCAGTCTGTGTTTTTTATTTTTTTGAGTGCACATCACGCTCGTTACTTGTTCAAGCACTGCTGCTTGTACTCTGCTGAGCGTGTCTCAGTGCCTCATCCTTTTCATTTCTCTCCAATTGGTTCTGCTCTATTCCATTTAAAATAAATATAATCTATTAGTGTGACGCGCTTCCATCCGTATCCAATACATTGGTTGCAAACACTATAGAAGTAGACAAAGGAGTAGCCTTTCACAGATTGTGAACAGTTGTGTTTCAGTGTTCACTTCAGTCTCTGCGTAATAACCACACTTAGGCCTTATAACTTTTCTGATTTTCTTTATCAATCTACCAAGATGAAGAAGGCAGGGAGTAAGGCACGTGGTCGTGGCCGTGGAGTTTCAGCAGGGAGAGGACATGGGGATTCTGTGGCTGCTGCCGCCCTCAGTGACACAGCATCCACCAGTTTTACCCATGAGCGTTCCTTTATGCGCAGTTTGGTAGGAGCTCGGCGTGCCCCCCTGCTGTGGGAAGAACAAATTGAAGCCGTTGTTGGTTGGATGGCAGCCAATGCATCGACTTCAATTCCTTCCACCTCCTCTCAGGAACACAACACTGTTGAGCAACCATCTGTCTGTTCACCGCCTGTCAAATTGCCCAGGCAGTCAGAGAGTTCTGTACAGGAGCCAGCTGAGTCTCTGCTTCTGTTCTCAGAATCTGTTAGCTCGCAAACACGGGCACAGGCAAGCAGCATTCTGCAATTTGAAGAAGAGGGAGTATGCAGTGATGCGCAACAGCTGTGTCTCTCTCAATCTGAAGAGGCAGGTGAGCCAGTGCCGATGGACAGCACACCGCAGAACGCATCTTATGATGATGATGAGACTCAGGTGCCAGGTTTTGTGGAGCATGGTGCTGCCCAGACCATCCAACAGCAGCAGGTGTTGGAAGAGGGTAGTGGAGATGATGAAGTCCGAGACCCAACATGGCGTGAGCAACAGGAAGGTGGTGGGAGCAGCTCTGAGGAAGAGATTGTCCCAACGGTACAAAGAGGAGGGAGAGGTAGGCTGCAGACTCGCTTGCCTGTAGCCTCCAGTTT
Source organism: Oophaga sylvatica (assembly GCA_033576555.1). Taxonomy (NCBI): domain Eukaryota; kingdom Metazoa; phylum Chordata; class Amphibia; order Anura; family Dendrobatidae; genus Oophaga; species Oophaga sylvatica. Next base: position 233,561,451 of record JARQOD010000002.1, read on the forward strand.
GGCACCTGTTGGGAGCAGTTCTCTTAGAAATGTCAAAATTGGCGCTCCCATGACTTGCACTGCGTGGTCCTTTTTTGACAGACTTGTAGATGATATTTGCTATGTTCAATGCAAGCTGTGTAAGCAAAAAGTTAAAAGAGGTAAAAATATCAGTAACCTGAATACCACAAATATGTGGAAACATGTACGGACAAAGCACGTAGCTGAGTTACAAAGACACACTGGAGATGTAGGCCAACCTACAGCAGCACCTACATCTTCAGGTCGTGTTGGAGCCTCTACCTCCAGCTCACACACACCTGGTTCGGCTTCCTCACAGGATCTCCATGGAAGAACCTCGGTCACTGTTGTCCATAGACAAACTGTTATTCCACCCACAGCAGCAAGTTCACAGTCATCGTCACACTCCCAGACCACAAAACAGCCATCGGTACCACAGGCATGGGATAAAAGACGGCCATACTCGGCAAACCATCCACGAGCACAGGCTCTGAATGCTGGCATTGCAAAACTCCTGTCCCTTGAAATGCTGTCATTCAGGCTGGTGGAGACTGACAGTTTCAGGAACTTTATGGCATTGGCAGTCCCACAATATAATGTGCCAAGCCGATTTTATTTCAGCAGGCAAGCCGTCCCTGCTCTGCAAAAACATGTCGAGGGAAACATTAAACATGCGCTACTAAACGCCGTCAGTAGCAGGGTCCACCTGACCACCAATGCGTGGACCAGTACCCATGGCCAGGGACGATACCTTTCCCTCACTGCCCATTGGGTCAATGTTGTGGAGCCGGGTACAGATCTTGCCAGTGGCGCTGTACGTGTTCTGCCAACTCCAAGGATTGCAGGAATCCAGTCTGTACACATTGATTCCTCCTCCTACTCCAGTTCCTCAGAATCATCGCTGCACGAGCCGTCACGGTATACCTCCACATGGACCCATGAACGCTTACCTGTTGCGACCGATATGAGCACAGCCGTGGCCAAACGTCAACAGGCCGTCCTGAAATTAATTTCCATGGGGAATCGAAGCCACACAGCGCAGGAGCTCTGGGATGCCATCAAGCAGGAGAGCGACGTGTGGTTTTTGTCAGCTAATCTCCAGCCAGGCTTGGTAGTGTGTGACAATGGCCGAAATCTGGTGGCAGCTCTGGGCCTTGGCAACCTCACTCACATACCATGTCTGGCACATGTGCTCAACTTGGTCTTGCAGAGTTTTTTGAGGGACTATCCGGATCTTGATGCACTGCTGCACAAGGTCCGCCTAGAGTGCCCTCACTTGCGACGTTTCAGCATGGCCAGATCGCGCATTGCAGCTCTGCAAGTCAGATTTCGCCTTCCTGAACATCGCATCATATGTGACGTACCCACCAGGTGGAATTCCACGTTACATATGTTGGAGCGGTTGTGTGAGCAGCAGCCAGCAGTAATGGAGTATCAGCTGCAACAGGCGCAATCAACTCGCAATTTGCGCCGTTCACACTTCACCACTACTGAGTGGGCCTCTATGAAGGACATCTGCGACGTTTTGCGTGCGTTTGATGTCTCAACGCGGATGGCGAGTGCAGATGATGCACTAGTCAGCATGACTGTCCCCCTTATCTGCCTGTTTCAGAAATCACTGAAAGCACTAAAGGAAGAGGTTTTGGAAGAGGTGGAGGATGAGGAGTCACAAATTCAATTACCTTCAGGACAGTCAGCGCAACGTGGTTCCTCACAAAGGGCTGGGCAGGGCTCACTTTGTGAGGAGGATGAGGAGGAGGAGTCAATGGAGGAGGAAGAAATCCCTACAGAGGGAGGTACACACGCTCTAGTCAGTATGTAGAGCGAGGGTGGGGTGATGCAGAGGAAGCAGAGATGAGCCTCTTCCAGAGGACAGCCTTTGTTGGCCAGTTGGGAGTCTGCAGCACATGGTTGATTTCATGCTTCAGTGCCTGAGAAACGACCGCCGCATCGCCCACATTCTCACCACGTCAGATTATTGGGTGTACACCCTCCTAGACCCTCGCTACCGGGACAACTTACAAACCCTCATCACACCGGTGAACCGGGACCGTAAAATGCAGGAGTACCAAGACACACTGGTGCAATCCATACTGTTGTACATTCCAGCCGAGAGAGCTGCTGCTGCTGCTACTGCTTTACAAAGCAGCTCTGTGCGTCGAGGCAGTGTAGACACCTCTACAACAAGAGGAGCAGAAGCAGCGCCTCTGCACAGGGCAAGAGCTGTATGTTACAAATGTGGCGAAGTTTTGTGACAGCGCCAGCAAGGTCTACACCATCCGAGACGGCTCCAGTCACCAGGAAGAAACGTTTCCGTAAGATGGTGACAGACTACTTGGCTTTCCCTCTAAGTGTACTCCCAGATGCCTCTTCCCCTTTCAAATTTTGGGTCTCTTAGTTGGATACATGGCCAGAGCTTAGCCAGTATGCATTGGAGGTGCTGGCTTGCCCTGCTGCCAGTGTATTATCTAGCGGTCTTTAGTGCTGCAGGTGGTGTAGTAACAGACCGTCGCATGCGACTATCCTCAGAGAATGTAGACCGGCTTACTTTTCTGACAATGAACAAGGCATGGATCTCACCTGAATTTGCCTGTCCGTTTTCAGATTAAATAACTGTTTGGCAACGTTTTCCATGTCTCCTGTTATGTTCATCTTTCTACCACCTGAACTCTACTCCCTGGGCTACAACACCGCCATTTGTTGCTCGTAAGTAATTGGCAGGGGTACTGACTCCTGGCCAGCTGGTTACAGCACGACAGCTGTTTCCTGGCAGTGTGAACGTCAATTATCCTCCAATAAGTTGTGCTGTCGTGTTGCATTCGGGTTAGCTGACTCTATGGTGCCTGCAGTTTAGGTGATTCCTATGTGTGCTGTGGGATATGTAAATAAAGGCTGTTTCCATTGTGACAATAGGACAAGCACCCACTGTAGGACTGTGTGATTCGGTAACTGCGGACGGCTTGCGTCCTGTCAACTTACATTTTCATGGGTGCGTTCTGCTACCCGTCCGGGTCCAGTACGGTCAACTGGTTCTCCCCAGTGCCTTTGGCCTAGGTGCCTCCATCTCCGTATCCGAGTTCCACCAACATCTGCTGGTCCTTGGTAGTGCTTTGGAGCACAGGTACCTCCTGCTTAGTAACCGTGTCACAGTAACGTCAGCTGGTACTCGGTTGTGACATTGCCTCTTTTCCTTCTGCTACCCGTCCGGGGTCCAGTACCGTCAACTGGTTCTCCCCAGTGCCTTTGGCCTAGGTGCCTCCATCTCCGTATCCGAGTTCCACCAACATCTGCTGGTCCTTGGTAGTGCTTTGGAGCACAGGTACCTCCTGCTTAGTAACCGTGTCACAGTAACGTCAGCTGGTACTCGGTTGTGACATTGCCTCTTTTCCTTCTGCTACCCGTCCGGGGTCCAGTACCGTCAACTGGTTCTCCCCAGTGCCTTTGGCCTAGGTGCCTCCATCTCCGTATCCGAGTTCCACCAACGTCTGCTGGTCCTTGGTAGTGCTTTGGAGCACAGGTACCTCCTGCTTAGTAACCGTGTCACAGTAACGTCAGCTGGTACTCGGTTGTGACATTGCCTCTTTTCCTTCTGCTACCCGTCCGTGGTCCAGTACCGTCAACTGGTTCTCCCCAGTGCCTTTGGCCTAGGTGCCTCCATCTCCGTATCTGAGTTCCACCAACGTCTGCTGGTCCTTGGTAGTGCTTTGGAGCACAGGTACCTCCTGCTTAGTAACCGTGTCACAGTAACGTCAGCTGGTACTCGGTTGTGACATTGCCTCTTTTCCTTCTGCTGCCCTCCGGGTTCAGCACAGTCAGCTGGTCCTCGTTACTTCCATTGTCTCTTGCTCCATCTGATACCCGTCAGGGTTCCAGTAACGTCAGCTGGTTCTCGGAAATTAGACGACCTTAAAGACCACCCAGAAGAAGATGACGACAACAAGGACGACGAGCATGAAGCCAACCAGCCTGAACACCATCACAAAGAAAAAATAAAAGATTACCCAGAAGAAGATCACCAACAGGACAAAGAAGGTTAAGACAAACTACAAGATACAGAACAAGAGACAGAAGAACAATAAGCAGAAGATCAAAAAGCAGAAGAACATGAAGTATAAGACCAAAATGAAGAGCAAAATATATGCTCTAAATTCTAAGCAGAAGAAGACTAAGCAGTGTATGGGGGTGAGTCCGTTCCTCCTCGTGGTGCCCCTGGAAAATGCCTGCTGCTGCAGGCTAAACTGAACACGGACAAATACTGTTGTAATTTAAATCTTTTGTGACAGCAAGAACGGAAGGATGAACAATTCATACTTTTACAGATTACAAGTACAGGAATCTCTGTCACAAATAAGAATATGATGAAGAAGATGAAGAGGAAGAAGATGAAGAATTTGAATATGAAGAAGATTAATTAGTTTAATAATAACAATATGAGTAATGTAAACAAAAACATGAATAGCAAGAAGTTTAAGAAGAAGATTAAGAAGGTGAAGATGAAGAATAATTTGATGAGAAGATGATGCTGCTGAATATTATGAAGGAGAAAGTGTGGCACTGGCAAAAGTTAAAAAGGTGAAGAGCATGGAAGTTGTGAAACATACATATTTGCCAAAATAGAAAAAAGGTTAACAACATTGTCAATTTGTTAGTCAATCCAAACGTATTTAAAAAAAAATATATATTAATGCTATTCCAATGCATTGGGTTAAACATGTATGCCTTTATTGTCTCCTCAACCTCCCCCAATACATTCTACATTAGTCTTTGTTGTTTTCCTTCATGTACAATTAACCAACAAGGCAAGAATGTTTTTTTTTAATGTCGATATTTGGTTCCCATAGACTTACATGGGACTTCCGGTATCGGAATCGGATATCGACGATATTTAGTGATATCGGCGATACCATTCCGATCCGATATTTTTAGATATCGAGCAGTATCGCTCAACACTAGTTATAATTAATTTTGCTTGAATTGTTTGATTATCTTTAATTTGGTAACTTTCGACTGTTTTATATGAACTGCTGACTCGTAAAGCTATGTGTAATGTGTTTGTGATATAAAAATAAAGTTTATTATTATTAGTAGATTGAAGATAGTGAAATTCAAACTATTAACTGTGCCATGTGTAGAAGTAAAAAATCTTTTATGTGAGCACAACTGCAGAAATGAGGGTTTGCTGCTGCGCCGACACAGGGTCGAGTAGGGTGAACATGACAAGCTGCCGGATTGTGAGAGAGGTGCAGGCGGGGATTTTATGGTGGATTGAGAAATATAGTGTTGTGCTTGGTATGTAAGATCAGTCAAAAACAGCAGGAATGTCCAATTTCGTATCAGTTGACAGGCTATCAATCACCCCAACAATAGAGGGTAAACAAGTGGAGGTTCTTCGGCCAGAAACCAGTGTGACAACACTTACCACTGTGAGGGAGGAGGAAGAATCATAAGATGCGGTTGATGGGGTGGACGGTGGTTGACGAGACCCACTAGTCTGCATTTTAGCACAATGACATTCCCAGATTAATGCATGTTGATCATGTATGTTGCAGGTCATGTGGCAGGTCATGTAGTACTGAAATGATTTTTTTTTACTCTACTAGGTTGTTTTTAAAAAACTTCACAGATAACATGATTTTTGCAAATATGAAAAAAAGACCCCAGCTAGGCAACTGTAGAACCGCAATCACTGCTGTCCCTTGCCTCAGTTGGGACTCAGGATGCATTGGATGTTGTGATTTCATAACTCTGTGTGTACATAACCTCCTCATCTTCATCCTCCTCCTCCTCTGCTGAGCTACTCATCTGCATGCCTCGGGGTTTACAAGTGTGATCTACTACCTTTTTGTTATCCTCTCTGTTCTCCCACTACTCGCCCTGAGAGTCAGCCTTCCCCTCTTCCTGCCTTGACAGCACAGTACAGTCTGTGGGCACCTCAAATATCTGAGTCTCATCACAAGTGGATCACCTTCACCCAACGGTATTAACTTCTGTTGAAGAGGGTTTGGTTTATGCTCAGACAAAACTTTGTCTGGCCATAGATCTAAGTCAGAAAAATTTGGCCATCAGTGGAGATGATTTTCTCCTCTTGACTGTGTGAATGTTTACAGCAGACCTCTGATACCCATGGAATAGAATATGTAAACAGCTCTGAAGAATGGCCCATCTGTGGTTCCCCATAGTCAATTGAGCGCTTGGAGAGTTGTGATGTGGGGTACAAAAAAGGTTAATTGGGGTGCCACCACTGAGGACTGTACTGTGTGTGATGTTAAGGTGGAGGAAGAGGAGCAGAGGCCACTTAATGCAGCGCTTGATATCTACTGGAGCACATGTTCTTTCTGGGCCTCATCTACAAAGTGTACCATTGTATGGCTGCCAAAGAAAGGGAGCAGAGTTGCCCGTCCAGTAACAGAAGATGTAAAAATGCTGCGCAAATTCTGACTGCAGGAAAACAAACCGACTTCTCATCCCTCAAATTATACCTGTCTCAAAACCCTAAACAGCTAATCAGTACTTTCAGTTCATTCCTGCATCCATTAGTTCCCCCTCCCTCTCCTCTCATCTGAATACTTTGCCTCACCACCTGTGAACTTGACACAATAACATCCTTAGCAGCTTAACAGCTGTAGGGGGTCAGCTGCCACATTCTTTGAGTCAGCCATGGAGTAGCACCTGGTGCAATCTCTTTGTACCTCCTTGGTTCGCAGTTTTCGCCTGCTGCTACTTGTCTGAGTATGGATTTGGTAGGCCACCTAGTTATGCCCCTTCCACGCTTTCAGAGGCATACGGAACAGTGATTCCACCACCTTTCCCGTTACAGTCTCCATCTGCTGGGTTGGCTGTAGTGGAAGAGGTGTCGATCCCCGCTATACTAATTCTACTTTATTGCAATTGATGACACTTTGTTGGTGTCTGCCACTAATTTTGGTAAATGTGTAGTCTCCTGGTTGGGTCTCCTTCATGCGTGTTGCCTGTACCAGATGGCCTCCCAGACCGTCAGACCTCCACTTCCTTGTACTAAACTGTGTTACTATCCTTAAATTTTTCTGACAATGGTAGTCTAGAAAACTGATATTTGTGCCATCTGAGTGTGGCTCAGCATGAAAGCATGTAGAGGTGTTGCATGTGGTGTCAGGGTTCCCAGCAAAGGGGCCCTACACTGATCACTCACCCACCTTGTCTTACTGTGACGTTCATTGGAAAGCTGTAAATGCTGTCCCAGACACCGATACCTCATGCCTGGCTGATTGCTGCAGTTCCATGCTGCAATTTGCACTGTGGGTGAATTGAGGCCACTTTCCTTGTGTCTGTACCTCATTTGATGTATTTTGGCAGCATTTGGGGCCATTCTAAGGTGTTGTGCATGCCTTTGTTTTTGCGTCCCATTGACTATAATGGCATTCGATTATATTTGGCGACCATTCGACAAATTAATCGGCGAATATTGCAAATTCGGCGAATGTAATCTGAATCGAACATTGAATTATTCACTCATCTCTGCACAGGAGCTCTGTATACAGGGACAGTGTACAGGTAATGCAGGGGTCACCAGTGATTTTATACACACAAGATTTGTATATAGTGACACTGTATAGGTAATACAGGGATCATCAGTGACATTATACACAGGAGCTTTGTATATAGTGTCAGTGTACAGGTAATACAGGGATCCCCAGTGACATTATGCACTGGAGTTCTTAATATAGTGTCAGTGTACAGGTAATACAGGGATCACAGTGACATTACACACAGGAGCTCTGTATATACTATACAGTGTATAGTGTAAGTTTACACATAACACACTGACTTACCAGTGACGTCTGTAGTTGTAGTTCATCTTTGCTTTTCATCTTCATCCAGCGCAGACCACTGTCACTTCTTCCAGGCTGGGCTCTTCTTGTCTGCAGAAAATAACGTACAGTCATCAATAGCTGACCACGTTTTGAGCACATTATCCACTTTTTCCCCCGACTTCTTCACTTTACTGCATGAAGAATAAAAGCAACAAATTGCCTCCCTGCACAGTAGCAAGACCCCCATTGAAAACAGTATCCTCAAAAATAAAATACATCACAGCAATCATAGCGTCCCTTAATTAGCCCCTATAGTTATAATGTCCTCCATCCTGGCCCCTTCCTATAATAATGTCCGCAATCCAGGCACCTTCCTGTAATAACTTCCTTCATCCTGGGCCCCTTCCTGTAAAAAAGTCCCATATCCTGTGCCCCTTTCTGTAATGTCCCACATCCTGGGCCTGTTTATTTAATAAGGTCCCCCATCATGCTCTCTTTATTAGTGATGGGCGCGCAGTTAAATGCTCGGATGCTCGTTGCTTGGGACGAGCAAATTGGAATGCTTGGGTGCTCGACCTGAGCAACAAGCCCAATTTAAGTCTATGAAAACTCGAGCATTTTTCTGGCGGCCCCCCTTGGCAGTCTTCAGAGGGACTAGACATTGCTGAAATTGATGGGAACATTGCTTAAATGACATGGGAACAGCATGGGAAAGACCCCTGGAAGCATTTCTGACTAGAGATGAGCAACTTTGCCATTTTTCGGGTCGAGTCGGGTGTCGCTGAAAAGTCAGGGTTTCGGCCGAAACATGAAACCCCATTGAAGTGAATAGGGAAGCAAAGTTGTCATGCAGTGGGGGGCAAGAAAGACACCTACACTGCCCATTTCAATGCCAACAACATCAATTCTTATTCCTTAAGTTTGTCAACCTTCAGTTACTTTATAACAATAGTAACGCATTGAAAACTGGTGTTTATTTGGCTAAAGTTGTGGGTGGGTGGCAAGGCTGGCTCAGGTTTTTCGTGTGCTCCTGGCCAAAAAGTGTCAGTGGGCCCCATGGATTATGCTACAGTGTATGATGGGCCCCATTTATCATTCTCATTGTATAATGCTCCCCATACATTGCTCCAAACATTTTCAAAAAGGAAATACCTCTCCTCGATGGGCAGTACTGTACTCTGGTCTCCTCGGTGTCGCCATCTTGCAGCTGTCTGCACTTGGACTGTTTCGGCAGAGGGCGTACAGATGTGACATCATCGCGCTCTCTGAGCTGAATGTCACTGTCATGAAATGCGGAACACGTGGGTGGGCCCACTGGTGGGTCACGGCACTGTCACAGGGCCCCTCATAGTACGCTGGTGTGTCTAAAGGCGAGGGCGCCTCCCACCATCAGAGACACTTTTTTGTACAATGAGGGGCCCTGTGCCAGTGCCGTTGCCCAAGAGTGGGCCCCTCCAACTGCTCAGGGCAACGTCACTTGTCTGGATTCCATGGAAGAGCTGCAATTTGAAAAACGCTGTTCTCACTGGCAAATGTTTCCAAGCGGTTAGAGTGGTGTTTAAACCACCATAATTGTTCCCTCGAGCAGTGTAAATCTGTGATATTCGCAGATGAATCATCGTTTACCCATGTCCACTGCGTACGAGTCAACGTTTGGAGCCAGCCGAAAGGAGCATTCCATCCTGACTGCCTTCTCCCAACCGTAAAAAAAGTTTTAGGTTCTGTGATGATCTCTGGTGCAATTTCGTGTACATCCGCTGGGCCAATGATATCCCTTCATGGAAGAATTATTAGCGGCGCCGGCGATTATTTTGTTATTTTGGTCAAACAAGTGCATTCTATGGCTCAAGCTGTTTCTGGAGGGGAACGCCATCTTTCAGGATGATAATGCAGCAATTCATACAGCTAGAAGCGTTAAAGCATGGCACGAGGAACATTGCAATGAAGTCGAGCATGTCATCTGGCCCCCACAATCCGCAGACCAAAACATTATTGAGCATTTATGGTCGATTTAACAGATTCAACTTAAACGTCTATTTCAGCCGCCATCGTCACTGTAATGACTGTGTAGGGTCTTTAAAATGAAGAATGGGCAAAAATTTATTTGTGAAACAATTCACACTTAGTCTGAATCCATACCTTGTAGTATTGATGCTGTAATCGCTGCAAAAGGTGGAACAACACCATATTTAACTAACTTTGCTTGCAGTTTCCAGGTGTTTCCATTATTTCGGCAAACCCCTGTATGTGTCATCTGGGGAACGTGGTACCAAATCCTTACAAACCCAGGCATGGTAAATTTTTATGAAGGTGAGCTCAGTTACCAACATTTTTTGGTGACAAGTGGGTCCTGTTTTGGATCTGGATGTTGGATGATGGTGAAGACTCTTTCAGATAGCACACTAGCAGCAGTGCAAGCGATGTCCTGTAAGGCATATTGTGGCAATTCAGGCGAGGTGTCCACTTTACAGGGCCAGTAGTGAAAGGGGAATGAATAGTGGGGGCGAACATCGATAGGGGATGAAATGTAATTTGTAGACTCACACACAGACGCTCACTCATTATGTACTTGAGCCTAATACAAAAAGCGGATATAAGATCAGGGGTGTATCTAGGGGGGGGCAGCGAGGGCAAGTGCCCCGGGCGCAGCCGGCAGGGGGGCGCAGTCGGGCCGCCTAATGCGGCGGTCCGCAGTGTCTCCCCCGCGGCTGTGTTCTGCTGCCCCCGGCCTGAGAGTCGGCGGTTCCCTGTGCCGGCTGGCTGTCAAGCTGACAGCCGGCGCAGAGAAGCTGCTGCGTGCCGGTCCCAGCCAGGAATCAATTGCACTGGCGTCTATACAGACGCCAGTACAATTGAAGCTCTGACTGCGGGTCAGAGCGACGCCAGCAGCGTAATCAGGTCATGTGATCACGCTGCTGACGTCACTCGCCGGCGGCGGCAAGATGGGGGAACGATGGTGGTAAGTGTGCTCCAATATGGAGCTGAAGATACCACCAAAGATGGGGGGCATAATGTGTGTGTATGGGGGGGTGAATTTAGAGTGGGGATGGGGGGGTTACTTTATGTGTGGGGGGATTTGGGGATGGGGGGCTATTTTATGTGTGGGGGCCGGGGATTTGGAGTGGGGATGGGGGGCTATTTTATGTGTGGGGGATTTGGGGATGGGGGGCTATTTTATGTGTGGGGGGGTTTGGGGGGCTATTTTATGTGTGGGGGGATTTGGGGATGGGGGGCTATTTTATGTGTGGGGGTTTGGGGGGCTATTTTATGTGTGGGGGGGTTTGGGGGGCTATTTTATGTGTGGGGGGGTTTGGGGGGCTATTTTATGTGTGGGGGGGTTTGGGGGGCTATTTTATGTGTGGGGGCCGGGGATTTGGAGTGGGGATGGGGGGCTATTTTATGTGTGGGGGGATTTGGAGTGGGGATGGGGGGCTGTTTTATGTGTGGGGGGATTTGGAGTGGGGATGGGGGCTATTTTATGTGTTGGGGGGTTTGGGGGGCTATTTTATGTGTGGGGGGATTTGGAGTGGGGATGGGGGGCTATTTTATGTGTGGGGGGGTTTGGGGGGCTATTTTATGTGTGGGGGCCGGGGATTTGGAGTGGGGATGGGGGGCTATTTTATGTGTGGGGGGATTTGGAGTGGGGATGGGGGGCCGTTTTATGTGTGGGGGGATTTGGAGTGGGGATGGGGGGCTATTTTATGTGTGGGGGGGTTTGGGGGCTATTTTATGTGTGGGGGCCGGGGATTTGGAGTGGGGATGGGGGGCTATTTTATGTGTGGGGGGATTTGGAGTGGGGATGGGGGGCTGTTTTATGTGTGGGGGGATTTGGAGTGGGGATGGGGGGCTGTTTTATGTGTGGGGGGGATTTAGAGTGGGGATGGGGGGCTATTTTATGTGTTGGGGATGGGGGGCTATTTTATGTGTGGGGGGATTTGGAGTGGGGATGGGGGCTATTTTATGTGTTGGGGATGGGGGGCTATTTTATGTGTGGGGGGATTTGGAGTGGGAATGGGGGCTATTTTTATGTGTGGGGGGATTTGGAGTGGGGATGGGGGGCTATTTTATGTGTGGGGGGATTTGGAGTGGGGATGGGGGGCTATTTTATGTGTGGGGGGATTTGGAGTGGGGATGGGGGGCTATTTTATGTGTGGGGGGATTTGGAGTGGGGATGAGGGGCTATTTTATGTGTGGGGGGATTTGGAGTGGGGATGGGGGGCTATTTTATGTGTGGGAGCCGGGGATTTGGAGTGGGGATGGGGGGCTATTTTATGTGTGGGGGCCGGGGATTTGGAGTGGGGATGGGGGTATTTAATATGTGTGGGGGATTTGAGGGTACTGAAGAGTATGTATGTATGAGGAAACAGTATGGGGATGGTTGCAGACAGTGTGGGGAGTGAACGGGTGATTGTATGTGGACATAGTATGGGGAGTCAGGTGTATGTGTGAGCAGACAGTATAGTGAGGGGGTAAATATATAAGGAGACAGTATGGTGAACAGGGGGGATGTGAGAGGAGACAGTGTGAGGAGGGAGGGGAATAGTGTGAGGTGACAGTATATTGCAGATATTTTTATTTAGGGGCATTATAATGACTCTTCTGTCTTTAAGGGCATCGTGTGGAGAGTTGGTGCAGAAGAGCGGAGAAGCTGGAGGTCTGCAGAGACGGCTGTGGCTGAGAAAACTCATCATGGGATCTGGACAAGATGAAGAAAAGGAGACGACGTCATCTATAAGGTACCTGGATGTAAATATTAATTGTGAAATTGACTAATTCTCATGTCTTTATTTGTTAGGAGCATTAAAGGGGTTCTCCAGGTCTGTGTCACATAGAATGACTGCAGACTCAGCACAAACCTGGACAACCCCTTTAATGCTCCTAACAAATAAAAACATGAGAATTAGTCAATTTCAGAATTCTCACAGTGCTCACTGCACGCTGTTAGGATTCTCTCGTGCCTGTAATTTACATACAAGTGGTCACATGCTGACTAGACGTGTGTGTCCTCACTCAATGAAAATGAACGGAGCGAGGCCGGGCACGTCTAGTCGGAATGTGGCCAGAAGTATATAAATCACATGCTTGTGCTGACATGACCGTGTACTCTTGCCACTAGTAATGGAGAATCCTAAAAGTGTGCAGTGCATTCGTTGTGAGAATTCAGAAGCTGCAATGTCAGGATTCAGCTATGCAGGTTCCAGTAGTCATCACATGGACACTTCACTCATATGCGATTTTCATACTTATGGTCCTGTGACAATGAGCTTCTCTTCCTGCTTCTCTCAGTTTTTCACTGAACATTGAGAGCATTAGGGAGAGCGTCTCGTGGGTACATGACTAAGTGTGCAAATCGCATGTGTGCGGGGGGGGCGCCAAAACAAATTCTTGCCCCGGGTGCCAGAAAGCCTAGATACGCCTCTGTATACGGTACTGTATGAGGACTGTACTGCTGTATACAGTGTAGGTTAAAATTTGAAAAGCTGAAAAAGTGTACTGTATCTTCCAGATACCAGGTATAACTAGTATTTTGTAAATATTGGAAGTGTGGGTATATATATCATGAGTCAGACACAGACGCTCCCAAGCTCAGTATGGATTAGACAACAATATAAAAAGAAGTAAAAGCGTAATGTATTTGAAGACTACAGCTGTATACAGTGTAGGGGTAATGGTAACTCTTCGGATATATTTCCGTAATAACAGACATATGCTCACAGCCTCAGTATTGATTACACAAGAATATAATAATTTGAAAAATGGTATTGTAGGGTACTGTATTGGGTACTGTATAGGGTACTGTACTGTAGGGTACACAAAGGGTACTGTATCACCAGCCAACAAGTGTATAGAGTCTTGGGGTAATTAATTGGAAAGCTCCGTATATATTTCATGAGGCCCACAGAGACTCTCACAGGCTCAGTCTTGCTAACTCCACAATATGATTTGAAAAACTGTTCCAGCATCATCCCATTAAAGGGGTATAGATTTGAAAAGGCCCAAAATTTAAATCGAGCTGTATATTTCATGAGGCCCACAGGGACTCTCACAGGCTCAGTCTTGCAAACTCCACAATATCATTGGAAAAACTGTTCCAGCATCATCCCATGAAAGGGGTTTATCTTTTTAACCCCTTCCCGACCCATGACGCCGACGTCGGCGTCATGAAAACCTGTGCCATCCCGACCCATGACACCGACGTCGGCGTCATGCTATAAATCATGTTCCTGCGGGTCGGGGGACCGGGGTCAGTGAAAGGTCACCCGACCCGCAGTAACAGGACCCTTACTGCATCACCACAGGGGGTTGGCTTAACCCCCACGTGGCCACGATCGCTCTGATTGGCTGTTAAAAGTGAAACAGCCAATCAGAGCGATTTGTAATATTTCACCAATGAAACTAGTGAAATATTACAATCCAGCCATGGCCGATGCTGCAATAGCATCTGCCATGGCTGGAGACCGCGATCAGACCCCCCCACACCATGTCACGGCGGTGATCGGCCGCCGCCATCGAAAGATGGCAGCGATCGGTCACCGCCGTCGCTGTCTGCTCCCCTGCTCCTGCGATCACCCCACCTCACCTTCCGATCCCCCCCCACACCTTCCGACGTCCCCTACTCACCTCTCCCGGTCCACCGATGTCCCTGGAACCGTCCCGGCGGCTGCCCGGGATTCTTCATGGGCGCCGCCATCTTGGAAAATGGCGGGCGCATGCGCAGTGCGCCCGCCGGCCGGCGCATGCGCAGTGCGCCCTCCATTGTACAAAAATTTATTTTGATCACTGTGATAAACTGTCACAGTGATCAAAATAAAAAAAAGTTAATGAACCCCCCCCCTGTCATAGGTAGGGACAAATAATAAAATAAAGAATTTTTTTTTTTTTTTTCCTAGTGGATTTTGCTGCTGATCCGCAGCTGATTTTGCTGCGGATCCGCGGCGGATATCGCTGCTGATCCGCGGCGGATATCGCTGCTGATCCGCGGCGGATTTCGCGGCTGATCCGCGGCGGATTTCGCGGCTGATCCGCGGCGGATTTTCGCTGCGGATCCGCGGCTGATTTCGCTGCTGATCCGCGGCGGATTTCGCTGCGGATCCGCGGCGGATTTCGCTGCGGATCCGCGGCGGATTTCGCTGCTGATCCGCGGCGGATTTCGCTGCTGATCCGCGGCTGATTTCGCTACTGATCCGCTGCGGATCCGCGGCGGATATCGCTGCTGATCCGCGGCTGATTTCGCTGCTGATCCGCGGCGGATTTCGCTGCGGATCCGCGGCGGATATCGCTGCTGATCCGCGGCTGATTTCACTGCTGATCCGCGGCTGATTTCGCTGCTGATCCGCGGCGGATATCGCTGCTGATCCACGGCGGATTTCGCTGCTTATCACGGCGGATTTCGCTGCTGATCCGCGGCGGATATCGCTGCTGATCCGCGGCTGATTTCGCTGCTGATCCGCGGCTGATTTCGCTGCTGATCCGCGGCGGATATCGCTGCTGATCCACGGCGGATTTCGCTGCTTATCTACGGCGGATTTCGCTGCTGATCCGCGGCGGATTCGCTGCTGATCCGCGGCGGATTTCGCTGCTGATCCGCGGCGGATTTCGCTGCTGATCCGCGGCGATTTCGCTCGTCCGTGCGTGATCCGCGGCGGATTTCGCTGCTGATTCCGCGGCGGATTTCGCTGCTGATCCGCGGCGGATTTCGCTGCTGATCGCGGCGGATTTCGCTGCTGATCCGCGGCGGATTTCGCTGCTGATCCGCGGCTGATTTCGCTGCTGATCCGCGGCTGGTCGGATTTCGCTGCTGATCCGCGGCTGATTTCGCTGCTGATCCGACGGCGGATTTCGCTGCGGATCCGCGGCGGATTTCGCTGCTGATCCGCGGCGGATTTCGCTGCTGATCCGCGGCTGATTTCGCTGCTGATCCGCGGCTGATTTCGGCCTTGCTGATCCGCGGCGGATTTGTCGCTGCGTGTATCCGCGGCGGTATTATCGCTGCTGATCCGCTGGCGGATTTCGCTGCTGATCCCGGCGGATTTCGCTGCTGATCCGCGGCGGATTTCGCTGCGGATCCGCGGCGGATTTCGCTGCTGATCCGCGGCGATTTCGCTGCTGATCCGCGGCGGATTTCGCTGCTGATCCGCGATCGGCGATTTCCGCGGGCTGATTCGCTGCTGCGGATATCGCTGCATGATCGCGCGGCTGATTTCGCTGCTGATCCGCCGGCGGATTTCGTGTGATCCGCGCGGATTGCTGCTGATCCGCGGCGGATTTCGCTGCTGATCCGCGGCGGATATCGCTGCTGATCCGCGGCGGATTCGCTGCTGATCCGCGGCGGATTTCGCTGCTGATTCGCGACGCGGATTTCGCTGCTGATCCGCGGCGGATTTTGCTGCTGATCCGCGGCGATTTCGCTGCTGATCCGCGGCGGATTTGCTGCTGATCCGCGGCGGATTTTGCTGCTGATCCGCGGCGGATTTCTGCGGATCCGCGGCGGATTTTGCTGCTGATCCGCGCGGATTTTGCTGCTGATCCGCGACTCATTTTGCTGCGGATCCGCGGCTGATTATCTGCTGATTCATCTGCGCTAGCGGGTATAGCATAACGCGATCGCGTTATGCTATACCGTTACCAGCCGGTCAACGCTACGTGTTGAACGGGCTGGTAAAACGCAATATGAACCCAGCCTTAGGGTTAGAACTAGGGTTAGCATTAGGGTTAAGGTTAGAATTACGGTTAGGGTTGGAATTTGGGTTAGGGTTGGAATTAGTCTTAGGGTTGGAATTGTAGTTAGGTTTATGGTTAGAGTTGGGATTAGGGTTAGGGGTGTGTTGGGGTTAGGGTTATGATTAGGGTTTGTATTAGGGTTAGGTGTGTGTAGGGGTTAGGGTTGGGGTTATGGGGTGTGTTGGGGTTAGGGTTGGAGTTAGAATTGAGGGGTTTCCACTATTTAGGCACATCAGGGGGTCTCCATACGCGACATGGCGCCACCATTGATTCCTGCAAATTTTGCGTTCAAAAAGTCAAACAGTGCTCCCTTTATTCCAAGCCCGACGTATGCCCAAACAGTGGTTTATCCCAACATATGAGGTATCAGCGTACTCGGGAAAAATTGCACAACAACTTTGGGGGTTCTAATTTCTCCTGTTAACATTGGGAAAAAAAATTGGGGACTAAAAATTATTTTTGTGGAAAAAAAAATGATTTTATATTTTCACGGCTCTGCGTTATAAACTTCTGTGAAGGACTTGGAGATTCAAAGTGCTTATCACACATCTATAGGAGTTCCTTGGGGGATCTAGTTTCCAAAATGGGGTCACTTGTGGGAGTTTCTACTGTTTAGGCACATCAGGGACTCTGCAAACGTAACATGACTCCCGAGACCATTCCATCAAGTGGGCATTTCAAAACGTCACTACTTCCCATCCGAGCCCCGACGTGTGCCCATACAGTACTTTTCTCCCACATATGGGATATCAGCATACTCAGGACAAATTGGACAACAACTTTTGGGGTCTAATTTCTCATGTTACCCTTGGGAAAATAAAAAAATTGGGGACTAAAAGATCCTGATTGTGGAAAAAATATGATTTTTTTATTTTCATGCTCGGGCGTTATAAACTTCTGTGTAGCCCTTGGGGGTTCAAAGTGCTCACCACACATCTAGATAAGTTCTTTGCAGGGTCTAGTTTCCAAAATGGGGTCACTTGTGGGGAGTTTCTACTGTTTAGGCACATCAGGGGCTCTGCAAACGTAACAAGATGCCCGCAGACCATTCCATCAAGTCGGCATTTCAAAGCGTCACTACATCCCTTCCGAGCCCTGACGTGTGCCCAAACAGTGGTTCCCCCCCACATATGGGGTACTAGCGTATTCAGGACAAACTGGACAACAACTTTTGGGGTCCAATTTCTCCTGTAACCATTGTGAAAATAAAAAATAGTGGGCTAAAAAATCATTTTTTGAGAAAAAAAATGATTTTTTATTTTCACGGCTCTGCGTTATAAACTTCTGTGAAGCACCTGGGGGTTCAAAGTGCTCACTATGCATCTAGATAAGTTCCTTAGGGGGTCTAGTTTCCAAAATGAGGTCACTTGTGGGGGAGCTCCAATGTTTAGGCACACAGGGACTCTCCAAATGCGACATGGCAAGCGCTAAATATTCCAGCATATTTTCCATTCAAAAAGTCAAATGGCGCTCCTTCCCTTCTGAGCCCTGCCGTGCGCCCAAACAGTGGTTTATGACCACATATGAGGTATTTGTGTACTCAGGAGAAATTGCCCAACAAATTTTAGGATCCAATTTATACTGTTGCCCATGTGAAAATGAAAAAAACTGAGGCTAAAAGAAAATTTTTGTGAAAAAAAAGTACTTTCTTTTTTTACGGATCAATTTGTGAAGCACCTGGGGGTTCAAAGTGCTCACTATGCATCTAGATAAGTTCCTTAGGGGGTCTAGTTTCCAAAATGGGGTCACTTGTGGGGGAGCTCCAATGTTTAGGCACACAGGGACTCTCCAAATGCGACATGGCAAGCGCTAAATATTCCAGCATATTTTCCATTCAAAAAGTCAAATGGCGCTCCTTCCCTTCTGAGCCCTGCCGTGCGCCCAAACAGTGGTTTATGACCACATATGAGGTATTTGTGTACTCAGGAGAAATTGCCCAACAAATTTTAGGATCCAATTTATACTGTTGCCCATGTGAAAATGAAAATAACTGAGGCTAAAAGAAAATTTTTGTGAAAAAAAAAGTACTTTATTTTTTTACGGATCAATTTGTGAAGCACCTGGGGGTTCAAATTGCTCACTATGCATCTAGATAAGTTCCTTAGGGGGTCTAGTTTCCAAAATGGGGTCACTTGTGGGGGAGCTCCAATGTTTAGGCACACAGGGACTCTCCAAATGCGACATGGCAAGCGCTAAATATTCCAGCATATTTTCTATTCAAAAAGTCAAATGGCGCTCCTTCCCTTCTGAGCCCTGCCGTGCGCCCACAACAGTGGTTTATGACCACATATGAGGTATCTGTGTACTCAGGAGAAATTGCCCAACAAATTTTAGGATCCAATTTATACTGTTGCCCATGTGAAAATGAAAATAAACGAGGTAAAAGAAAATTTTTGTGAAAAAAAAGTACTTTTTTTTTTTACGGATCAATTTGTGAAGCACCTGGGGGTTTAAAGTGCTCACTATGCATCTAGATAAGTTCCTTAGGGGGTCTAGTTTCCAAAATGGGGTCACTTGTGGGGGAGCTCCAATGTTTAGACACACAGGGACTCTCCAAATGCGACATGGCAAGCGCTAAATATTCCAGCATATTTTCATTCAAAAAGTCAAATGGCGCTCCTTCCCTTCTGAGCCCTGCCGTGCGCCCAAACAGTGGTTTATGACCACATATGAGGTATCTGTGTACTCAGGAGAAATTGCCCAACAAATTTTAGGATCCAATTTATACTGTTGCCCATGTGAAAATGTAAAAAACTGAGGCTAAAAGAAAATTTTTGTGAAAAAAAAGTACTTTCTTTTTTTTACAGATCAATTTGTGAAGCACCTGGGGGTTCAAAGTGATCACTATGCATCTAGATAAGTTCTGTAGGGGGTCTAGTTTCCAAAATGGGGTCACTTGTGGGGGAGCTCCAATGTTTAGGCACACAGGGACTCTCCAAATGTGACATGGCAACCGCTAAATATTCCAGCATATTTTCCATTCAAAAAGTCAAATGGCGCTCCTTCCCTTCTGAGCCCTGCCGTGCGCCCATACAGTGGTTTATGACCACATATGAGGTATCTGTGTACTCAGGAGAAATTGTCCAACAAATTTTAGGATCCATTTTATCCTGATGCCCATGTAAAGATGAAAAAATTGATGCTAAAAGAAAATTTTTGTTGGAAAAATTAAAATGTCCATTTTTTCCTTCCACGTTGCTTTAGTTCCTGTGAAGCACCTGAAGGGTTAATAATCTTCTTGAATGTAGTTTTGAGTAGCTTGAGGGGTGCAGTTTTTAGAATGGTGTCACTTTTGGGTATTTTCTGCCATATAGACCCCTCAAAGTGACTTCAAATGTGAGGTGGTCCCTAAAAAAAATGGTTTTGTAAATTTTGCTGTAAAAATGAGAAATCGCTGGTCAACTTTTAACCCTTATAACTTCCTAACAAAAAAAAATGTTGTTCCCAAAATTGTGCTGATGTAAAGTAGACATGTGGGAAATGTTATTTATTAACTATTTTGTGCCACATAACTCTCTGGTTTAACAGAATAAAAATTAAAAATTTGAAAATTACAAAATTTTCAGAGTTTTCGCCAAATTTCCATTTTTTTCACAAATAAACGCAAAAATTATCGACCTAAATTTACCACTAACATGAAGCCCAATATGTCACGAAAAAACAATCTCAGAATCGCTAGGATCCGTTGAAGCGTTCCTGAGTTATTACCTCATAAAGGGACACTGGTCAGAATTGCAAAAAATGGCAAGGTCTTTAAGGTCAAAATAGGCTGGGTCATGAAGGGGTTAAGGGTCAAAATTTAAATCTCCGTATATATTTCATGAGGCACACAGAGAATGTCACAGGCTCAGTCCCGCTAGCTCCACAATATCATTGGAAAAACTGTTCCAGCATTATCCATTAAAGGGGTTTAGATTTGAAAAGGTCCACAATTTAAATTGAGCTATATATTTCATGAGGCCCACAGAGACTCTCACAGGCTCAGTCTTGCAAACTCCACAATATCATTGGAAAAACTGTTCCAGCATCATCCCATGAAAGGGATTTATCTTTTTAAGGGTCAAAATTTAAATCTCCATATATATTTCATGAGGCACACAGAGAATGTCACAGGCTCAGTCTTGCTAACTCCACAATATCATTGGAAAAACTGTTCCAGCATCATCCCATTAAAGGGGTATAGATTTGAAAAGGTCCACAATTTAAATTGAGCTATATATTTCATGAGGCCCACAGAGACTCTCACAGGCTCAGTCTTGCTAACTCCACAATATCATTGGAAAAACGTTCCGGCATCATCCCATGAAAGGGGTTTATCTTTTTAAGGGTCAAAATTTAAATCTCCATATATATTTCATGAGGCACACACAGACTCTCACAGGCTCAGTCTTGCTAACTCCACAATATCATTGGAAAAACTGTTCCAGCATCATCTCATTAAAGGGGTATAGATTTGAAAAGGCCCAAAATTTAAATCGAGCTATATATTTCATGAGAAGTGTTGAGCGATACTGCCCGATATCCTAAAATATCGGATCGGGTTGGATCGGCCCGATACTCAAAAAGTATCGGGTATCGCCGATCCGATACCAGAAACACAATGCAAGTCAATGGGACAGAAATATCGGAACTAAAAAAAAACCCTTTCTTTCCTTGTAAACATTAAATATACACACATAGAATACATATATATATATATATATATATACATGTCATTCTGACATGTATATATATATATATATATACATATATTTATAGATCATACACTTCTACATAGTAAAATAGCCTCTGATTCAATTGCGGGTAATGCCGGCTTTTGTGAAAATACAGAAGCACCCGACATGAAATGACACATGGTTTACATAGAGTTAACCATGTCTTTTCATGTAGTTTGATATCTGGTTTTCACAAACAATTACATGAGTGTATGTGTGCAAAATTTCACACATGTAGGGGTTAATTAAAGGTGTAAATTAGTTGTAAAAAAAAAACGATTTTTTTTTGCTACGAATTTACACCTTTAATTAACCCCTACATGTGTCAAATTTTGCACACATACACTCATGTAATTGTTAGTGAAAACAATATATCAAACAACATGAAATGACATGGTTAACTCTATGTAAACCATGTGTCATTTCATGTCGGCTTCTGTATTTTCACAAAAGCCGGCAATTGAATTAGCGGCTATTATACTATGTAGAAGTGTATAAACTATAAATAGAAAAATATTTAGACTTGAGAGTCCTCAGTGGTTGATACCTTTTAATGGCTAACTGAAAAGATGGTAACAAATTGCAAGCTTTCGAGACTACTCAGGTCTCTTCATCAGGCATAGACTAATACAACATCTGAAGAATCACATATTTATACACAAAATAGCACAGAAAAAAATGCAATAGGTAGGACAAGTGACATGAAGCAGAACTGTCATTATGGCAGAGGGATTAACATAAATATGACTAGTTCATAGATAAGGAGTGAAGGTTTTATTACCCTCTGATTGGGGTCTGGTATTGTGTTGTGATGACCCTAAAAGGTCAGGGAGGCAGATTCCTTAATTGTTGTAGAACGACATACAAGTACTAAATGTCCAACTGGGGGTCTGTATGTGGGGAGAACCGGGCAAAAACTGAGAACAAGGATGAATTCTCATCGCCACACGATAAGAGAAAAAGAATGGATTTACCTGTGGCCAAACACTTTTGTATGCCCGGTCATAGCATGACAGATATGGAATTACTTGTATTAAAATCTAACTTCAAATCTGAGAAGGATAGAAAAGTCTGGGAATATAAACTTATGATGACCTTTGACACTCTTAGTGCTGGGATGAATATATCCCAGAGTTTTATGTCGTTCTACAACAATTAAGGAATCTGCCTCCCTGACCTTTTAGGGTCATCACAACACAATACCAGACCCCAATCAGAGGGTAATAAAACCTTCACTCCTTATCTATGAACTAGTCATATTTATGTTAATCCCTCTGCCATAATGACAGTTCTGCTTCATGTCACTTGTCCTACCTATTGCATTTTTTTCTGTGCTATTTTGTGTATAAATATGTGATTCTTCAGATGTTGTATTAGTCTATGCCTGATGAAGAGACCTAAGTAGTCTCGAAAGCTTGCAATTTGTTACCATCTTTTCAGTTAGCCATTAAAAGGTATCAACCACTGAGGACTCTCAAGTCTAAATATTTTCTATCTACTGGCTAACACGGTACGAAGATACACATCTTTCCTAAACTATAAATATAAATATATATCTATGTGTCACAAATTCAATGACATGTATATATATATATATATATATATATATATATATATATATATATAATGAGGTGTAAAATTGTTGAAAAAAAATGTGTGGGCTCCCGCCCTATTTTTTCAACCAGACAGACAAAGCCAGCGAGTGGGGGCAGATAATAATAGCCCAGAGAGGGACCATTATTTTTGCCCCCCCCGGGCTACTAACATCTGCCCCAGACACCCCAGAAAAGGCAAATCTATAATTAGATTCGCCCTTTCTGGCACTTTGCCCGTCTATTCCCATTGCCCTGTAGCGGTGGCGAATGGGTTAATAAGGAGTTAAAGCCACCTTGCTATTGAAAGGTGAGTTTAAGCCAGGTTAATAATTGAGAGATGTCAATTAGATAACTATCAATTATTAATCCTATTGTATGAAATAAAAATAAACACACACACTTTAATTAAAAATAATTTAATGAAATAAACACACAGTTTTTGACAAGATTTTATTTTACTGCCATTCCTTGCGAAGCCCTTGTTCACCTGTAATAAAAATAAAATAATAAAGCAACATTATTCTTACCTATCCGATGTTCAGTCAGGTCCCCCGATGTAATCCTTCTGAAAGGGTTAATGTTTACTGCAGAGACTGCAGCTAATGCTGACAGTCTCACAGTAAACCCCCGACTGAATCATCTCCTCTCCTGGCTGACAGGAGAGGAAGAGGTTAGCATAATTGATTGCTTCCCACTTTCACTTCAGGTCAGCCAGGGACACCCACAGCATCAGAGGGAATCCCGGCTGACCTCAAGTGAATTGATTAACAAAAATAGGGGATCCCCTCTAAAAAAAAATGGCGTGGGGTCCCCCCTATTTTTGTTAACCAGCCTGATAAAGCAGACTACTGAGGCCTGGTTTTTTCAGGCTGTTAAGGAGCCAATATCCATGGACCTTGCAAGCCTGATAATACCAGGCTACAGCAGTCTGCTTATCTTGGCTGGTTAACAAAAATAGGGGATCCCCTCGAAAAAAATGGCGTGGGGTCCCCCCTATTTTTGTTAACAAGACAGATGAAGCAGACTGCTGAGGCCTGGTTTTTCAGGCAGGTAAGGATCCAATATCCATGGACCTTGCAAGTCTGATAATACCAGGCCACAGCAGTCTGCTTAGCCTGGTTTGTTAACAAAAATAGGGGATCCCCTCGAAAAAAAAATGGCGTGGGGGGTCCCCCTATTTTTGTTAACCAGCCAAGTAAAATGCAGACTGCTGCGGACTGGTATTAAAAGACTGTCAAGGCCCATGGATTTTGGCCCTCAACAGCCTAAAAATACCAGGCTTCAGCAGCCCCACAAATGGTGCATCCAAAGATTGCCCAATTGTGGCAATTTACCCGGCTCTTCCCACTTGCCCTGTAGCGTGGTAAGCGGGATAATAAGGGGTTAATGTCACCTTTGATTGATCGGTGACAATAAGCCCGGTTAATAATGGAGAGGCGTCAATAAGACACCGATCCATTATTAATCATACTTTGTAAATTTAAAAAAAAAAACAAGAAAAAAGTATTTTAATGAAATAAAATACCACGCAGTTTTCATTAATTTTATTTCACTCTCATTCCTGCGACACCATCGTTCTCCTGTAAAAAAAACAAAAATAATAAACCAACACAAATACTCCCTGTCCGACGCAGTCCAAAATCACGAGTGTCCCACGACAAGTCCAGCTCTGCTACATCTGGATGACAGGCTGAGCCTGACATCCACATAGAGCAGAGCTGCTTACCAGTGCTGCGTCCCCGGCGGTGACATTGTAGAGCCCAGCTGCGCTTGGAATCTCATTTCCCAGAGGGATGCACCGAAGGTAATGACCACTAGAGACCCAATATGCATACACACATCTTCACCAATCCCTAGAGCCACCAGAGGGAGCCTTTTGAGAGTATATAAGGATGGTGAATACACTGAGAGTAGTTAGTCCAGTCTGAGTCTACGTGGAGAGTAGATCAGTACACAGAGGTTGAGCTGAGTTGTAGTTGTTGTTTTGAGAGAAGCGAGTAGAGAGTTAGCTCTTGGAGCGAGTACAGATCAGTTAGTCTGCAAAGCCAGGTGCAGGACAGACGGAGAAAGCTGATAGCAGCTCCAGGCATAGCTTGGAAGTAAGAGAGAGAGAACAGCAGTTGTTGAAAGAACCTGAAATCTGCAGCTCCAAGCTTAGTTCAAACGTGTGGAGGCTAGTACAAGTGGAAAGAAAGCCACTCCAGCCTAGTCAGAACTGAGTCAACCGAGTTCAGTTCAGTGAGCAAGCGTGCCGACGCTTTGAGAGCGGTGAAGAAAGAGAGGAAGCAGCTACCTACGGCCAGAGTGTGCTTATGTGAGGGTCGAGTAGGACGAAAGGCGAGTGGATAAGAAGAGAGTGCCAGAGGTGGAAATAGCATTGATAGCTTACCTCTACTCTGATTAACCGGACACCGGGTCCGAGCTTGCTGGATTCTTCACGACCAGTAGGAGATACCGGAGACCCTGCGGGACTACAAGTCGCAGGGGCCCATAAGTGTTGATACGTAACTGGGTCAGTAAGACAGGAGTCTGGTCGGCGCAACCATTAGAGACTGTGTTCTTTCAAGAGAAGGCCCTACCACAAAGTCAGCCGGGTGTAAAGTGGAAGACAGAGTTAGGCCTCGTTTCATACAGGTCAGAGACTCACATTATAGAAGTAAGGAGGCCCTACACCTACTCAGTGGGAAGAACTGGACGTGCATCCTTCACCCTGTCAGTATCCCGGGACGTGCCTGCAATTCCATCAGTAAAGGTACAGAAAGAGACTTTGTGTGTGTTCACATTATTGCTCCTACGGCTGAACTCCTCTCCTCCATCCTGCATCCCTGCACACTTATCTACCCTGAAGGAACCCAGCCTTACCTGTGGAAGGCTTAACACCTTGCTGCCCAATACCATCCCTTCAGCGGATCAGCATAGCAGCGCTGGTCACCCTGACCAGGCACCACAGGTGGCGTCACGAATATTCTACGAACACTTTAATCCCCTGTAAATATCCCCCTTTTTCAGTGAGCGCCCAGGGCCACGGACCGAGCTGTGTCGCCGTGACATCCCCATAGAAGTGAACGAGCTCGGTGCGAGTACCCACGGCCTGGTGGGCGACTCATCTTCTGGGGTCATGAACAGGATTCTGAAGCTCGCTATAGGCGAGTTCTGTGTGCCTGAGTTGGACTGTTTTTGTGCAAAAGACTGTAAACGCTATTTTTGTGACTTTGCCGCCATTTTGCCGTCATTTTACCGCCATGTTCGCACCCTGAGGCGCTGGTGAAGAAGGAGGGCGTGTATTAGTGGGCGTACCCCCCTGTGGCGCGAAAGTTATGGCCGCCCTGTCTAAGTGTTTCTACAACATAAGGTCGTGCCTCCTCTTCATCCTCAGTGCAAAGAAGCGAAAGCGAAAGTCCCGCCTCACGGAAAAGACCAGAGTGTTCCGGATGGAAAGCACAGTCTGGCCTGGAGAGAGATGGCTGAAGGACAGGAGTCGCTGTGTGGGGGAATGGAGGTGCGCAGACCCTGTTCCCCTGAAGAGGCGCAGCCTGTGCCCGAACCATCCCAGGTCGGGAGGGTGATGGAGAGGCATATCGTGAGGAAGAGGTGGATGCTGCGCTGCGCGATCTGGCCTGACACCGCGCCGAGATAGAGGCGATGGAGCGGAGCTGGCGGGCCCTGAAGCTGCGGCTGCAGCGGGACCGACCGCTTTCCCCCTGGATGTGCGACTGCACGCCACCACTGGAGCCAATGGCTGAGAAGAAACCGGAGGCCGAACCCGGAAGAGCTGTACTTGACCCCGCCGAGGACGCGGCGAGAGGAGAGGAGGCTGCGGAGGCCTTGTCCGGACCGGAATGCCAGCCAGGCCTGGAACCAGACACCGTACCGGAGGCTGAAGAGTACTGTCCCCCGGCAGGGACGAAGGAAGGAAGTGAACCCGGTGAGATCCAGGTCGACTGGGAGGAAATGGAGCTCCTGGACGATGAGGAGTACGCCGCCCAGAGAGAAAATGAGTGGAGACGCTGTGAACAGGAGGCGCAGCAGCAACGGGAGCAGCGTGAGGCGCAGCGGCTTCGCCAGAGGTACCGGGAGAAGGATCTCGCAGATAAGGAGAACGTCCGGCGAGACAAAGGTACGCTTCGGGAACCGCGGCGCCAGGGGGCGATAAGAGATTTCAAGCTCCAGGGAGGCTGGGGTTTTATCCACGAACCCGGCCTGTATCAGGAGGTGTTTGTGAACCGCAGGGATGTGGAGTCTCATCTGCCTGAGGGACACCCGGACAGGGACCTGCTAATTGGGGACATTGTCACCTACACCCGGCATTGGGGCCTTAAGGGGTGGTATGCCTTAAATGTCTCCAGAGTCAGCGCCCCAGTCCCGGAAGCAGGGAATGCTCACCGCGTCTCTGTGTCCCAGGCCCCAACCACACCAGCGCCCGTCCGCGCACCAGTGTCACACCCTGATGCGCTGCAGAGCGCGACTGCTGCCAGCTTACACCCTGCTGAGCCATGCCTGTGCACGCAGCAGAGCTCAAGCTTAAGTGAGGCACCTGTCCGGCCTCCAGGAAACCGCAAGGAAAAGAAAAGAACTGTAGCTACCCAGACCCCGGTAGCAGGCCATGATATAATGGTGTTAAGATTCAAGACCCATTGCGTGCTTCCAGCCCAGGTATGGAAGATGCTGCCTTATTCAAAAATTCACCTGATGATGAAGACCAGTAGGGCCCGGACAGGGTTTACTGAACTGTAGAAAAGTTAAAGGTTGCTTCACCCGGACGGGTGCTTGCCAGTTTAATGTTTACAGTATTGTTTTATTGAAAATGTTGCACTTTATTGTTTTAAAGAGTATACCCAGTTGGGTAATGGTGATTTAATGTGATTGATGTGATAATGTCCTTTGACAAGAACTGCGTGGCTGAGGACTCTGCCAGCCCAAAAACATTCTTTTGTATATAGTTAGCACCTTTGTGCTCCATCTTGGTTTTACGTAAACCATTACTACCTCAAGAAGACAAAACCCGTTTGGTGTGGCCGAAAGTGAGGTCTGCTAAAAGAGAAGTCTTGCAGCCCACCCAAGACCACCGTGGGAGGTTTGGAGTGGATCCTCCACATGTACAATGCCTACTTGATGAAAAATATTTTGCACTGCGTTTTCTATTTGTAATAAAAGTGTTATTTATTGTTTGTAACGTTAAAGAGGCCTCACCTCCCGTAAGGGAAGAGTTAATGTTGTTGTAACTAAAAATTGTTTTCTTTCAGCCCGGGAGTGCTGATCTTAACCAGGGGGGATGAAGAGCCCAGCTGCGCTTGGAATCTCATTTCCCAGAGGGATGCACCAAAGGTAATGACCACTAGAGGACCCAATATGCATACGCACATCTTCACCAATCCCTAGAGCCACCAGAGGGAGCCTTTTGAGAGTATATAAGGATGGTGAAGACACTGAGAGTAGTTAGTCCAGTCTGAGTCTACGTAGAGAGTAGATCAGTACACAGAGGTTGAGCTGAGTTGTAGTTGTTGTTTTGAGAGACTTTGTGTGTGTTCACATTATTGCTCCTACGGCTGAACTCCCCTCCTCCATCCTGCATCCCCGCACACTTATCTACCCTGAAGGAACCCAGCCTTACCTGTGGAAGGCTTAACACCTTGCTGTCCAATACCATCCCTTCAGCGGATCAGCATAGCAGCGCTGGTCACCCTGACCAGGCACCACAGGTGGCGTCACGAATATTCTACGAACACTTTAATCCCCTGTAAATATCCCCTTTTTCAGTGAGCGCTCAGGGCCACGGACTGAGCTGTGTCACCGTGACATCCCCCATAGAAGTGAACGGGCTCGGTGCCGAGTACCCCACGGCCCTAGCGGGCGACTCAACATCATCCGGACTGGTTTACGGCCAGCTGTCGCGAGAGTACAGCTGGCCGAGATTACCCAGTACCCGGCAGTCACTGCAGTTATCGCGAGATTCTGCACGTGACCGCCAGGGACAGGGTAATGGCGGCCATCCAGGAGGACGTGACCACCCGAGAAGGGGATCTTCTGCCAGGTAAATGCGGACTCTGCTGAGTCTTGACACCTGACAGACCCGACCGACACTGACAGTGACAGTTTCGGGAAGTTCCTGTGTCACGTACTTCGTTCTATGACACAGGAACTCCCATAGACTTTCTCGGAAATCTCCGATTCCGGTATCCGATATGACAAAAATATACCGATACCCGATATTTGCAGTATCGGAATGCTCAACACTATTCATGAGGCCCACAGAGACTCTCACAGGCTCAGTCTTGCAAACTCCACAATATCATTGGAAAAACTGTTCCAGCATCATCCCATGAAAGGGGTTTATCTTTTTAAGGGTCAAAATTTAAATCTCCGTATATATTTCATGAGGCACACAGAGAATGTCACAGGCTCAGTCCCGCTAACTTCACAATATCATTCATTTGCATAACGCTTCACTCATCATCCCATGAAAGGGGTTTATCTTTTTAAGGGTCAAAATTTAAAGCTCCGTATATATTTCATGAGGCACACAGACTCTCAGAGGGTCAGTCTGGGTAACACCACAATATCATTAGACAAAGTGTTACAGCATCATCCTATTAAATGGCTATATGTCGAGGACCTTTTGCTTCTGGAGGTAGAGGAAGAGGAGGAGGAGGGTATAATGCCTACACCCAACTGTTGCCTATACTGTGGCCTAGACAGCACTGTCCCAAACCCGCTGTCCCCTGTGTACCCTGCATACATTACATTAACCCAGTGTGCACCGATTGAGACGGAATGACCTTGGACATGACGAGTGGGCCATGTGTGTTGCCCCTGAGGGTTCAGTCAAAACAGAGGGATTGCATCTCACACAGAGGTGTGATATAACATTCTCAGGTAAGGAGGAGCAACACACAGGACTGTAACACCTGCACCCACCTCAGACTACAACAGCAGGGCAGCATGGACGTACCCTAAGGGAGGATCTTCTCAGCCCTGGCTGGTTATGAAACAGTGCCCGAGTGGGGGCTGAAGAAACTAAGAAGGAGGTGCAGTGAAGCTTTAGAGAGCGCGAAACACAGTGTACTCACACAGTGTGGGAGGGGACAAGGATCTGGTAGTAGCTCGTCCACAGGCCCAGAACGTGAGGAAGAAGGGGTACTAGGGGCACGGATACTGAGTAAGAAATCCATGGGGCCCCATCCAATTGTTGAGGGACTAGGGCGCAGAAGGGACAGTGGCCATTTAGCCTACTGGTGAACTTTACGACACAGCTATGAAGCCGGAGTCATTTTCATCTGTAGGAGCCACATCTACTGAACCTCGATTATCTTTGCCGAAAGCGTGTCTATATAATAGCAAGATACAGCAGAGCAGACGTTGTCACAGAAGTTACGCAGCTACTGGCTTGGGACAATGATTTTGTGGTGTTGCCAGGACATAGAGCCGAGTAATTGTACAACATCAGACGAGAGAGAAAGGAACATATTTTAAGGAGTCCTGGAAAGGTGTGTTCACAATCTACCAGTGACTTTGCTGAGCCCCTCACCTGGAGGACAACGTAGCGAACGTCCTTTTGTGCACACCTCAACTCCGAGCAAAGCCTTGGAAAATGTACATCCCTTTAAGATCCCTGATGATGACTCTTTGCACCTTCATCCACTGACATTACCAGGCGAATCCTCATCGCACAGTAAATGGTGACTAAATAAATTGAATAGCTGTTGGTGTAGTTGGAGAACAGTAGTAAATTTTTAATGCAAGGATATTTTGTGGTGGCTTAGATTGCAGCACTAAACAGATACGGATTTTGAATGCAATTTAGTGTGACTATTTGTTAACTGTAAAGTAATAATCAAATGGGTAGTCCAAATGCAAATTGTCGAGTCATATCTATGCCTTATTGATTTTAGGCTTGACGTTAGTGTACTGCCTTTGACATTTTTCCATTTAGCGGGCTTGTGTGCACACCTTAACTCCGAGTAAAGCCTTGGAAACTGCACCTGAATGTGTGATCTCAATTTCTGCCTGCAGCACCTAGTACACACTGCTACATCTAACAGCACCATTCATGTTCCTTCCAATACATAATTCTGCCCTGATCCAACAAGCGTGGCCTGTGGAGAGATATTCTAACTCTGCTGCATCAACACCTGTCTCTGAGGCTCTGCACTGCAGCGCTGGTCAACTTTCAACAGAAAGCAAAGGTGGCGTAAACAGTTCAATACAAAATCTCCATATCCCATGAAAATATTTCCCCTTTTCATTGGATGCCCAAGGCCACGTACCGTGTCACTGCTCACGTGACACATCATGTGAAACATAAATTCCCTCTAAAACTAAATTTTATTGATATTCATAAAAAACACCAACCCAGTGAAAAAAGGTATATAAAATTACCTAAAGATAAATGTTAATCTATCCTATTTGCGTGGCCTATGATGATCCTGAATGTTCCTACCTGACTGTGGAGGTTGGCACCACTAGAGATTCGACTTGGCGCCCCCACTCAGCTTAGGCTAGCCCTCACTGCCCTGTTATACCCTACAATATAGGTGGGAAAACAAATATTTGGATAGGCAGGAGTGAAGCGAGTCTTTAAACTAGGCACACACAAAAAATTAAAAAAGAAGACAACAGTAGTACCCCTCAATAACACAATATATTATATATTTGGGATATAATCATGATAAATTCGGTACGGCAGAGAAATATACCCCTAATTGTCCTTATATCATCTTGTATATTGGTCACATAGAAGGATTATTTTGACCAAAGGTTCAACAGATGGCTGGTAGACAACAAATAATTAGAGTATCAGCATAAGATTGTGCTGGTATTTAAATAAATAGCCCATAGGACATAACATATTGTTGTCTTATCGCCCCATATGCTTGCTCCCATAGAGGGTAACTTATCGTGTCTTCTGTAGCCCGACGCATTTCCCCGTCAATCTGAACGGTTCATCAGGAGGTCATGGAATGATACGGACCGGCTGCCATAATGGATGATGGTGCACCGCCGTATTGTCTCAGGTGGATTTAAATAACCACCCCTTGTTAATACCAAGATTGGTCCACCCACTTATTCATGAGCACATGTACCGGGTTAACCTATAAGCCACTAACCGCTTTATTCATATACGTCAGACGCCATCGCTCCTCACGATGTCCCAGCGTGGTGTATGAATCTCACCGATACTTCCGGGAGCGGTCTGCGTCTCAGTCATTGAAGCGCACGCATCACTTCCGCCCGGGTCAGTCTCAGAATGTCTACGTCATTTCCGCCCCATCCAGTACACTGCTGCGTTCCACTTGCTGGAACGCAAACATGTAGTCCGTTATTGTGGCGTTCATTTTAAATAGCCAAACTGCAGAGAAACTTAGCAGTATGAATCGCCAGACTAATAATTAAACACACTCGATCAAAAGGCAGGTAAAATGATAAATATAAAATCATACATACTGGAACATTAGATTGCCATCTGATGGTATGGCCTTCATTATAAATTGAATCACCGATGTGAGTCGCCAAATTGATCACAATGTAGGCATACTTATTAGTGTGAATAGCAGTGGGATTAGATAAAGCTGTGGCCAAGGTATAATAACAATTAAAGATATAAAAGATCCTAAATAGGATGATACCAATATCAAAAAACCATCATAGGTTTCGACATACAGTTAGGTCCATAAATATTTGGACAGAGACAACATTTATCTAATTTTGGTTCTAGACATTACCACAATGAATTTGAAACAAAACAAATCAGATGCAGTTGAAGTTCAGACTTTCAGCTTTCATTTGAGGGTATCCACATTAAAATTGGATGAAGGGTTTAGGAGTTTCAGCTCCTTAACATGTGCCACCCTGTTTTTAAAGGGACCAAAAGTAATTGGACAAATGACTCCAAGGCTATTTCATGGACAGGTGTGGGCAATCCCTTTGTTATGTCATTCTCAATTAAGCAGATGAAAGGGCCGGAGTTGATTTGAGGTGTGGTGTTTGCATTTGGAAGGTTTTGCTGTGAAGGAAACATGCGGTCACAGGAGCTCTCCATGCAGGTGAAACAAGCCATCCTTAAGCTGCAAGAACAGAAAAAAACCCATCCAAGAAATTGCTACAACATTAGAAGTGGCAAAATCTACAATTTGGTACATCCTGAGAAAGAAAGAAAGCACTGGTGAACTCATCAATCCAAAAAGACCTGGGAGCCCACGGAAGACAACAGTGGTGGATGATCGCCGCATACTTTCTTTGGTGAAGAAGAACCCGTTCACAACATCAACTGAAGTCCAGAACACTCTCAGTCAAGTAGGTGTATCTGTCTCTAAGTCAACAGTAAAGAGAAGACTCCATGAAAGTAAATACAAAGGGTTCACATCTAGATGCAAACCATTCATCAATTCCAAAAATAGACAGGCCAGAGTTAAATTTGCTGAAAAACACCTCCAGAAGCCAGCTCAGTTCTGGAAAAGTATTCTATGGACAGATGAGACAAAGATCAACCTGTACCAGAATGATGGGAAGCCAAAAGTTTGGAGAAGAAAGGGAATGGCACATGATCCAAGGCACACCACATCCTCTGTAAAACATGGTGGAGGCAACGTGATGGCATGGGCATGCATGGCTTTCAATGGCACTGGGTCACTTGTGTTTATTGATGACATAACAGCAGACAAGAGTAGCCGGATGAATTCTGAAGTGTACCGGGATATACTTTCAGCCCAGATTCAGCCAAATGCTGCAAACTTGATTGGACGGCGCTTCATAGTACAGATGGATAATGACCCCAAGCATACAGCCAAAGCTACACAGGAGTTCATGAGTGCAAAAAAGTGGAACATTCTTCAATGGCCAAGTCAATCACCAGATCTTAACCCAATTGAGCATGCATTTCACTTGCTCAAATCCAGACTTAAGAGGGAAAGACCCACAAACAAGCAAGACCTGAAGGCTGCGGCTGTAAAGGCCTGGCAAAGCATTAAGAAGGAGGAAACCCAGCGTTTGGTGGTGTCCATGGGTTCCAGACTTAAGGCAGTGATTGCCTCCAAAGGATTCGCCACAAAATATTGAAAATAAAAATATTTTGTTTGGGTTATGTTTATTTGTCCAATTACTTTTGACCTCCTAAAATGTGGAGTGTTTGTAAAGAAATGTGTACAATTCCTACATTTTCTAACACATATTTTTGTTCAACCCTTCAAATTAAACGTTACAATCTGCACTTGAATTCTGTTGTAGAGGTTTCATTTCAAATCCAATGTGGTGGCATGCAGAGCCCAACTCGCGAAAATTGTGTCACTGTCCAAATATTTCTGGCCCTGACTGTATAACATGTCAATAGTATGGGTGTAAACGGTCATCTCACTACCATTAAGAGATATATACAGAACACAAGGTACCAGTCAAATAAAATTATTTTCCTTCTATATAAAGCATGTATACGATATATACTCATTTAGACCTTTTGGAGACAAGGACTGCAGCCTAAAAGTCCACTCAGCCTCGCGCTTCAGGATCATTTTATCATGATCCCCCCCTCTTGTTTTGGGTTTAATTAATTCTATCATTGTAAAGGTGATTTCTGATAGGCAGCCCGAATGCACACTGTTCATGTGGCGGGATATCGGTGTGTCTTTTTTGTTCTTAATATCATTGCAATGCTCATCCACTTTTGTTCTTAGTTCTCTTTTTGTTTTTCCAACGTAGTCCAGGGGGCAGGTACAGGTGGCTTTATAAACCACCCCCATGGATCTACAATTACCAAAGTCCCTGATGATAAATCTTTTACCATTCGCAGAGCTACAGAATGTTTTAGTTTGGTTCATCATATTGCATCTTGAGCAATTGCCACATTTAAAGAAACCTAAAGGTCTCCTATCCAGCCGAGTGTTTGTCCTCAAAGGTCTTTGATACAGGCTGGGGACCAACCGGTCCCCTATTGAACGACCTCTCCTATATGTGATACTCGGTTTGGAGGGTAAGAATTTACTCACATTGGGATCTGCTGTAAGGATTCCCCAGTGCTTTTTCAAAATGTGGTACACCCTTTCAGATTGTTCATCATATGTCCCGATCAGTCTTACGTATTGCTCTGCCTCGCCTTCCCCCCTTGTGGTGTTAAGCAGCATCTCCCTATTGGACTCAGGGGCATAATTAAAAGGTCCATCCAGGACATTCTCAGGGTAACCCCTTCTCCTAAACCTTTCTTTCAATTCCCTGGATTGTCTTCTAAAGGTCCCCACATCCGAACAGTTTCTACGGATACGGAGAAACTGTCCCTTCGGTATCCCTCTTTTTAAGGGGACAGGGTGATGGCTATTCCATCTCAACAGACTGTTGGTCGCCGTCGATTTTCTGAAGGTACTAGTGCATATTTTGCCATCATCATTTATTACGATGGTTAAATCCAAGAAATTTATACTGCGAGAGTGACATTCAAATGTAAACCTCAAACCCACCTCATTGTTGTTGATGTTCTCAACAAAGCGGGTGAACATCTCCCCTGGGCCAGACCAAAAGACCAAGATATCGTCTATATATCTGGCCCAGAGGCAGATGTAGGGGGTCCACCAAGCGTCCACATCCTCACCACCAAAAATGTGGGTTTCCTCCCACCAGCCAGGAAGATATTTGCATAAGTGGGGGCACAAGGGCTCCCCATTGCAGTCCCCCTGAGCTGGTGGAAGTACTTTCCGTTGAAAAGAAAATAGTTATGAGTAAGGGTAAATTGGAGTAGTTTTTCAATAAACATGCTATGTTCACGACAATCAATTGCTCTTGTCTTCAG
The DNA here is from genome assembly GCA_033576555.1 of Oophaga sylvatica. Taxonomy (NCBI): domain Eukaryota; kingdom Metazoa; phylum Chordata; class Amphibia; order Anura; family Dendrobatidae; genus Oophaga; species Oophaga sylvatica. The sequence continues at coordinate 233,597,041 of JARQOD010000002.1, forward strand.
GAAATGACTGACTGCTCCAACACCATAATCATGTGGAATACTGCTGTATAATGCCTCAACATCAATGGAGGCAACCAATGTATTGCTTTCCACTGACATCCCTTCAAGAATGCACAAGAGGTGTGAGGTGTCACGTACATATGATGGTAGAGAGGTAACAAAGGGTCTCAGGACTCGATCTATGTATATACCGACATTTTGTGATAAAGAGTCTATTCCCGAAACTATCGGGCGTCCTTTTAATGGTTCCAGACCCTTATGTACCTTTGGAAGGGCATAAAACGTGGGGATCACCGGGAAAAGTGATGTCATGAATTTCAATTCATTTTCTGATATAAGACCACCACTTTTAGCCTCCATCAATATTCCTCCCAGTTCCTCCTTGTACGTATGGGTCGGGTCCCCCCTCAGAATTTCATATGTACTTTGATCATCCAATAGATTATAACACATCTTTAAATACACAGGATGATCCATAAGCACCAGATTGCCACCTTTGTCGGATGCCTTAATGATCAAATCATTATTCCTTTCCAGTTTAGAAAGAGCTTCTTGCTCTCCTATTGGGAGATTGCATTGATGTTGACTACCCGGTATTTTACTTAATTCAGTTTCTAGCCAGTCTGATGAAAATGTCTATACTGGTTACATCCGTAATTGGTGGCACCCTGGTGCTCTTCTTTTTCAAATTCGTAAAGGGGCCCTTCCCCCTCTCCTGTGCATTTTCACCGAGGAGGCCGGTCAATGCCTGGAAACTCTCTAGGTCCTCCTCAGATAAACCCAAACTATTAAGCTGTTCAACATCATGCTTTTGGAAAAATAATTTCCACTTTAGATTACGCCCAAATAGGTTTAGGTCCTTAACCCAACCAAAACAATTGAAAGGGTTTGTGGGAACAAAATTAAGGCCCTTTCTTAACACTGAATAGTCCTCTCTTGATGGAATATATGATGAGAGGTTAATAACCTGGCCTTGATCTATCAGTGTTTCTTCCTCAGATCGTACCCCATTATAGGGCCCCGATCCAAAAAAGACTGTCACGTGACACATCCCTTGAACAGACCTTCCCTTTACCGAGGACCACAGTGCCCTTGCGGTCGATCCACTTGCAGGACTCTATAGGGCAAATTGCCAAACTTTTGATGTTTTTGGTGGACATGTAGATGTAAGACAAAAAAAGATAAATTTTTTAAGTGATGTTGCCCAGAGCAAGCATGTTGTGCCCACTTGTGGCCGATGGCACTGGCACAGGGCCCCTCCTAGTACGGAGTTGTGTCTAACAGCGAGTGTGCACCCCCACCATCAGACACACTTTTTGTACTATGAGGGGCCCTATGCCAGTGCCGTCGCCCAACAGTGGGCCCCACCACCTGCTCAGAGCACCGTCACTTGGCAGGGTGCACAAGTTGTTTATACCAGACCTGGGGGGGGGTTAGGACAGTTATGGACTGGTTTCCAAAAATTGCATATGTTGTCCTGTAGGCTGGAGGTTCAACAGCTGCAAATGGAGGAATTGGAGGAGTACGATCAAGAGGCAGAGAAAGTGAGCCATAATGCTGCCAACCTATGTGTCATGAGGGGAAGGTGGGACAAAATCTTTTGAAATCCATGCATGGTTCATTTTAATGAAGTTTAGATCTTTCACATTTTGGGTGGACAGACGTGTCCTTCTTTCTGTCAGGATTGATCCAGCAGCACTGAACACTCTTTCAGATAACACACTACCAGCAGGGCAAGCGAGCACCTGTAAGGCATATTGTGCCAATTCAGGCCAGGTGTTCAGTTTACAGGCCCAATAGTCAAAGGGGAATGACCCGTGAGGGAGAACATCAATATGAGAGGAGAAGTAGTTTTTTACCATAGTTGACAACTGCTGTCTCCTGTCAGTTGCCATAGATTCCTGATGATGACCTGTCGTGTGAGCGGTAGTTGAGAAATCAGTCCACAACATGGTCATTAAACCTCTGTCTCCAACCCCACTTCGGCTGTGTGTAGCACGAACACCTCTTCCATTCGGCCCACTAGGGCTCATGGTAGAACCAGCAACGCTGCTGTGTGATGGGAATGGTTTTAACAAACGGTTTACAACAGTTGCTTGTTTGTTCACCAATATTAGCTCTAGGTTCTCCTGTGGCATGATGTTCTGTAATTTTCCTTTATAGAGTGGATCAAGGATGCTGGCCAACCAGTAGTCATCATCCTTCATCATTTTGGCAATGAGGGGGTCCCTTTTTAGGATTCGCAAGGCATAATCACACATGTGGGCCAATTTTCCAGGTGTCAATGATGCACTGACACTGGTGGGTGGAGGAGCACTATCTGAAATATCCACATCCCTCCAGGCCCGCACAAACCCTGTACCTGACGTTGATCTTGCCCCCGAGAAGGCTTCTCTTCCCCCAAATAATCATCCCCCTCATCCTCCTCCTCCTCTTCTTCCTCCCCATCGTCCTGGACATTTCCCTGAGGAGACAATGGCTGACTGTCATCAAGGCTTCCCTCCTGCTCCTCCTCTTCCTCCTGCGCTGCAGACGCCTGAACCTTAATGTGCGTCAAAGTTTGCATGAGCAGACGCATAAGTGGGATGCTCATACTTATAAAGGCGTCGTCTGCGCTTACCAGCCGTGTGCATTCCTCAAAACAATGCAGGACTTTACAGAGATCTTTGAGCTTCGACCACTGCACACCCGACAACTCCATGTCTGCCCTCGTACTGCCTGCCCGTGTATCCTGCCACAAATGCATTACAGCCTGCCTCTGTTCGCACAGCCTTTCAACCATGTGCATGGTGCAGGGCCGGATTAACGTAGGGGCTGATGGAGCTGCAGCTCCAGGCCCCTTGTTAGAGATAGGCCCATCCGCGGCTGCTCTCTGCTCTCCTCCCTTCCCTGTGCTGCTGACGTCAGCCTGGTGGTGGAGGGGGAGGCGAGGAGCCAGGAGAGACTGTGTGCTGGAGGGGGAGAGAGGAAAGCTGCTGCTGAAAGTACTGTAGGAGAGGAGTTGGCAGCAGCACAGTGTTATCTCATTCACCCAATACAGAAGCAGGATGTAAATGAAGGCAGAACATGTGACCACAGAGCAGCCAGTCACAGCTCACCTTTCACTTGTCCTCATACATGCACTGTCTTCTTCCATCTTTGCCTATTGGCATCCTGCCCTGTGTTCAGTGTGTTGTAGTGACGGTCCCTGTCTGGAGGAGAGAGTTAGAGACAGGCAGGCAGAGGTGTGTGTGCTGTTACAAGAATCCCAGCCATATTACAGTGAAAGCAGATGGAGAATCCTGAAGTCTCTGCACAGGTTTGTGTTGTAAAGTGTGTGGTTTCTGACAAATTCCATCAGTAGCATTGAATGGCCCATAGTAATATAGGGCAGCATTGAGAGGCCCTCTCAATGCTGCGCTATATATACTTTGGGCCATTCAATGCTGCGCTATATACTAGAATGGGCCTCTCAATGCTGCCCTATATATACTATGGGCCATTCAATGCTGCGCTATATACTAGAATGGGCCTCTCAATGCTGCGCTATATATACTATGGGCCATGCAATGCTGCGCTATATGGGTCTCTCAATGCTGCATTATATATACTATGGGCCATTCAATGCTGCGCTATATGGGCCTCTCAATGCTGCATTATATATACTATGGGCCATTCAATGCTGCGCTATATATACTATGGGCCATGCAATGCTGTGCTATATATACTATGGGCCATGCAATGCTGCCCTATATATACTATGGGCCATTCAATGCTGCGCTATATATACTATGGGCCATGCAATGCTGCGCTATATGGGCCTCTCAATGCTGCATTATATATTACTATGGGCCATTCAATGCTGCGCAACTATGGGCCATTCAATGCTGCATTATATATACTATGGGCCATTCAATGCTGCGCAACTATGGGCCATTCAATGCTGGGATTATATATTACTATGGGCCATTCAATGCTGCGTATATATAACTATGGGCCATGCAATGCTGCGCTATATATACTATGGGCCATGCAATGCTGCGCTATATGGGCCTCTCAATGCTGCATTATATATACTATGGGCCATTCAATGTTGCGCAACTATGGGCCATTCAATGCTGCGCTATATATACTATGGGCCATTCAATGCTGCGCTATATGGGCCTCTCAATGCTGCATTATATATATTATGGGCCATTCAATGCTGCGCAACAATGGGCCATTCAATGCTGCGCTATATATACTATGGGCCATGCAATGCTGCGCTATATGGGCCTCTCAATGCTACATTATATATACTATGGGCCATTCTATGCTGCGCTATATATACTATGGGCCATTCAATGCTGCGCTATATACTAGAATGGGCCTCTCAATGTTGCCCTATATTACTATGGGCCATTCAATGCTGCACCATATACTAGAATGGGCCAGGAGCGTTTAAATGCCCTCTCTCTGTTATGTATTGAAAATAGATTGCTGAATGAGCTTAATCTTGATTCTACAAATGAGGAATTTGCAAGCATAACATAACAGACTTTCTATATCCACTGTATTTATACTAGGCATGTATCATATATTTACTTTGTTTATATCTTTTACGTTACATTTTGGCCTTTGTGAATTGCCGTGTTTGGCCCCACCCCTTGCCCCGCCCCTTGCCCGCCCCTTCAGCTCCAGGCCCATCATGTTCTTAATCCGACCCTGGCATGGTGGAGTTCCACATTGTTGCAAAGTCTATGATTAGTCGGTGCTTGGGGAGGTGTAGCGATCGCTGCAACCTCTGCATCCGACTGGAGTCTATTGGTGATCGACGGATGTGAGAGCACAGTCTTCGCACCTTATTGAGCAGGGCTGCTAAGTCGGGATAATTTTTGAGGAAGCACTGCACCACCAGGTTCAAGGTGTGAGCCAGGCAAGGTATGTGTCGGAGTTTTGCCCGGGCTATGGCCGACACAAAATTACGCCCGTTATCACTAACTACCTTGCCTGGCTCAAGATGTAGACTGCCCAGCCATGACTCAGTTTCTCTCTGCAAGTAGTCGGCCAGTACCTCCGCGGTATGTCTGTTGTCACCCAAACACATCATTTGTAAAACAGCCTGCTGACGCTTACCACCAGCTGTTCGATACTGTGACACCTCCTGTGCAACACTGGCAGCTGCGGATGGAGGGCTGGTGCTACAGCGCTCTGTTGACGAGCTTTTGCTTCTGGAGGAGGAGTAGGAGGAGGAGGGTGTAACGCCTACAGCCAACTGTTTCCTATACCATGGGCTAGGCAGAACTGTCCCACTGCCGCTGTCCCCTGTGGACCCTGCTTCCACCACATTCACCCAGTGTGCAGTGATGGACACGTAACGCCCCTGGCCATGCTTACTGGACCATGCATCTGTTGTGAGGTGCACCTTTCCACTCACTGATTGTTTGAGTGCATAGACAATGCGGTCTTTCACATGCTGGTGGAGGGCAGGGATGGCTTTTCGAGAAAAGAAGTGCCGACTAGGTAGGTCATAGGAGGGACAGCGTAGGCCATGAGGTCCCTGAATGCAGCGCTTTCAACTAAACGGAAGGGCATCATCTCTAATGCGATCAGTTTGCCAATGTAGGCGTTCAAAGACAGTGTGCGCGGATGAGAGGGTGAGTACTTTTTGGACCTACTCATAGTGTCTGGTAGGGTGAGCTGTACTTGAGAGCTGCATATGCGGGAACTACGGTGGACATGACGGACTGAGAGGGGGTTGGTGATGTTGATGGTAGTGGTGTTGCTGGTGGTGATGGCGATGGCCTACATGCACTCTTTCATTGCAGAAAACGAGTGATTCCCTGACTGTTTTGGCCTTGCGGCGACACCTAAACACTTGTTGCTGCTGGTGTGCCAACCGGAGGTGTTACAGTGGGGGAAGCGATGGAGCGTTGGTGGCTAACTGCAGTCGGAGCAGGTGCACATGTGCTAACTGAGCTTTTGTAGTCCGTCTACGCTTGAAAGTGCATGGTATTTAAATGTCTAAGCATGCAACTGGTATTCAAATTTTTGACATTTTTACCTCTGCTAAAGTTCCTTCCGCACTTCTTACATGTAACCTTGACATCATCAATAGGATTTTGGTTAAAAAAGTGTCAAACTGCACTTTTCCTACTATTGTATACATTTTCAGAGCTTGCACGCTGTGATACTTGGACCGTATGTCCAAGCTCTCCTGCCACTTTTTGGTGTCATTTTATAACACGTTTTTTTTACAGCTACGGGACTCACAGATAAACCCTGCTGCGATGTCAACAACTGCTGCGAATCCTCCTCAGCTTGTGAGTTATATTTGCCACCGTCAACTTCTTCCCCCACTGGATGCCAATCTGGATCAACAACTGGGTCATCCATCATCTCCTCTTCTATTTCATCTGCACCTTCCTCTGTGTGACCGTGTACGGTGCTATAGTATGCGGGAAGGGGCACCTGAGTTTCATCAGGGTCAGCTTCTGGCTCTGGACACTGCAAAGGCAATGTAGTGCTCTGTGGGAATGTACCAGCAGAATCATCTATCAGTAGCTGTGCATCAGTGCACTCCATGTCAGATTCATCTCGGACTGGTGAATTCATGATTTGACTTGTTAAACCTGGCATGGGATGTGAAAACAGCTCCATGGAGTAATCACCAGCACTGCGGGCTGCCGCATCCTTCACTTTACTTGGGGGTGAAGGACAAACGGAAAGGGGTTGTTCCTGACCAGAAGCACCAAATGAGGACTGAGTGTGTCTACTTTTTGAAACTTGAGAAGAGGAGGACATAGAGCTGGAGCCTGCTTCAGCAAGGTAAGACAAAACCTTTTCCTGTTGCTGCGGCTTTAACAGAGGTTTACCTACTCCCAGAAAAGATAGCCTTCGAGGGCTTGTGGACCCAGACAATGCCACCGGATCAAGACCTCCTGCCTCAGGAGCTATAATGCTTTTGGCACTACCAGCACATGCACCACCACCACCATCTGTACTAGCTGGCCCCCACCGCCCACCTTTATGGGGTCTGAGACCATACCTACTCATGTTTGTGAAAATGTTCCCAAAATAGCACCAGATATATGATACTGTATCAGAAGCGTGCAGCTGTATAAAGTGAATGATAATTCTGGAAATTTGAGGATATCTTTGTCAAGTAACACAGGCGCTCACAGGGTCAGTATGGAGTACAACACATTCTGAATTTTATGAAAACTGTAGTATATCACTAGCATACAGCTGAGAACAGTGTTGGTGTAATTAGAAATATCCATAGACATTTGGTAGAAACAAAGGTGCTCAGAGTCTCAGGATGGAGTAGGCCCCAATTTTAAAATGAGGAAAACTGTGCTATATCACTAGCGTACAGCTGAGAACAGTGTTGGTGTAATTAGAAATATCCGTAGATATTTGGTACAGAGTCAAAGGTGCTCAGAGTCTCAGGATGGAGTAGGCCACAATGTTAAAATGAGGAAAACTGTGCTATAACACTAGCGTACAGCTGAGAGCAGTGTTGGTGTAATTAGAAATATCCGTAGATATTTGGTACAGAGTCAAAGGCGCTCAGAGTCTCAGGATGGAGTAGGCCACAATTTTAAAATGAGAAAACTGTGCTATATCACTAGCGTACAGCTGAGAACAGTGTTGGTGTAATTAGAAATATCCGTAGATATTTGGTACAGAGTCAAAGGTGCTCAGAGTCTCAGGATGGAGTAGGCCACAATGTTAAAATGAGGAAAACTGTGCTATATCACTAGCGTACAGCTGAGAACAGTGTTGGTGTAATTAGAAATATCCGTAGATATTTGGTAGGAACAAAGGTGCTCAGAGTCTCAGGATGGAGTAGGCCACAATGTTAAAATGAGGAAAACTGTGCTATATCACTAGCGTACAGCTGAGAGCAGTGTTGGTGTAATTAGAAATATCCGTAGATATTTGGTAGGAACAAAGGTGCTCAGAGTCTCAGGATGGAGTAGGCCACAATGTTAAAATGAGGAAAACTGTGCTATATCACTAGTGTACAGCTGAGAACAGTGTTGGTGTAATTAGAAATATCCGTAGATATTTGGTAGGAACAAAGGTGCTCAGAGTCTCAGGATGGAGTAGGCCACAATTTTAAAATGAGGAAAACTGTGCTATAACACTAGCGTACAGCTGAGAACAGTGTTGGTGTAATTAGAAATATCCGTAGATATTTGGTACAGAGTCTCACTATGGAGGAGACCAGAATTTTAAAATTAGCAAAACTGTACTATATAAGTAGCGTACAGCTGGAATCAGTGTGGGTGTAATTTTAAATCTCCTATATTTCTGGGATAACACACACGCTCACAGCCGCAGGATGGAGTACACCACAATAGTAAAATCAGGAATCAGGATAAGTGTACTATAGCAATAGAGCACAGCTGTATACAAAGCTGGGGTATTTGGTAATCTCTGTATAGATTTCCGTAGTCACACAAAGACGCTTGCTCAGTATTGATTTTGCACCGTAATACAGACGGCAGAAAAACACAACTGTATGAAAAGATACCAGTTGTATACAGTTTTGTTAAAAAAAAAAAAAAACCACGTATGGTTTTACAGACTTACACACAGATAGGAGGCTTTTCTACGTGACACCAGCCGGTACACGGTACTGTGTGAGGAGCGTACAGCTCTATACGGTGTGTGCCAAAATGAAGGCTCAGTAACTGTGCTGAAAATTATTATTTCAGTATTACTGCTGTGCTGTGTAGCTGCTTTGAAAAAAGCAGTCTGCACAGCAGTGTCCACACAGCTATACAGCTAGCAGGCAGCCTACAAATTGGATATGCTGCTGCACTGAAAAAATGTCTACTCTCTCAATGGCAAAGACTGAGCAGAGTGCACAGTAAGAATCATCACTGCTGCTCCACACTACCAATTCCTCCCCTGTCAGTGGCTCCCAGCCTAAGAACCAGTGCTGCTGCCAGGGTCGGATTAAGAACATGATGGGCCTGGAGCTGAAGGGGCGGGGCAAGGGGCGGGGCAAGGGGTGGGGCCAAACACGGCAATTCACAATGGCCAAAATGTACCGTAAAAGATATAAACAAAGTAAATATATGATACATGCCTAATATAAATACAGTGGATATAGAAAGTCTGTTATGTTATGCTTGCAAATTCCTCAATTGTAGAATCAAGATTAAGCTCATTCAGCAATCTATTTTCAATACATAACAGAGAGAGGGCATTTAAACGCTCCTGGCCCATTCTAGTATATGGTGCAGCATTGAATGGCCCATAGTAATATAGGGCAACATTGAGAGGCCCATTCTAGTATATAGCGCAGCATTGAATGGCCCATAGTATATATAGCGCAGCATAGAATGGCCCATAGTATATATAATGCAGCATTGAGAGGCCCATATAGCGCAGCATTGAATGGCCCATAGTATATATAGCGCAGCATTGCATGGCCCATAGTATATATAGCGCAGCATTGAATGGCCCATAGTATATATAATGCAGCATTGAGAGGCCCATATAGCGCAGCATTGCATGGCCCATTGTATATATAGCGCAGCATTGAATGGCCCATAGTATATACAGCGCAGCATTGAATGGCCCATAGTTGCGCAGCATTGAATGGCCCATAGTAATTAATAGTGCAGCATTGAGAGGCCCATATAGCGCAGCATTGCATGGCCCATAGTATATATAGCGCAGCATTGAATGGCCCATAGTTGCACAGCATTGAATGGCCCATAGTATATATAATGCAGCATTGAGAGGCCCATATAGCGCAGCATTGCATGGCCCATAGTATATATAGCGCAGCATTGCATGGCCCATAGTATATATAGCGCAGCATTGAATGGCCCATAGTATATATAATGCAGCATTGAGAGGCCCATATAGCGCAGCATTGCATGGCCCATTGTATATATAATGCAGCATTGCATGGCCCATAGTATATATAGCGCAGCATTGAATGGCCCATAGTATATATAGCGCAGCATTGAATGGCCCATAGTTGCGCAGCATTGAATGGCCCATAATATATATAATGCAGCATTGAGAGGCCCATATAGCGCAGCATTGAATGGCCCATAGTATATATAGCGCAGCATTGAATGGCCCATAGTATATATAATGCAGCATTGAAGGCCCATAGTATATATAATGCAGCATTGAGAGGCCCATATAGCGCAGCATTGCATGGCCCATAGTATATATAATGCAGCATTGAATGGCCATAATATATATAATGCAGCATTGAGAGGCCCATATAGCGCAGCATTGAATGGCCCATAGTATATATAGCGCAGCATTGAATGGCCCATAGTATATATAATGCAGCATTGAATGGCCCATAGTATATATAATGCAGCATTGAGAGGCCCATATAGCGCAGCATTGAATGGCCCATAGTATATATAGCGCAGCATTGAATGGCCCATAGTATATACAGCGCAGCATTGAATGCCCATAGTTGCGCAGCATGAATGGCCCATAGTATATATAGTGCAGCATTGAGAGGCCCATATAGCGCAGCATTGCATGGCCCATAGTATATATAGCGCAGCATTGAATGGCCCATAGTTGCAACAGCATTGAATGGCCCATAGTATATATAATGCAGCATTGAATGGCCCATAGTATATAGCGCAGCATTGCATGGCCCATAGTATATATAGCGCAGCATTGCATGGCCCATAGTATATATAGCGCAGCATTGAATGGCCCATAGTATATATAATGCAGCATTGAATGGCCCATAGTTGCGCAGCATTGAATGGCCCATAGTAATATAGCGCAGCATTGAATGGCCCATAGTATATATATAGCAGCATTGCATGGCCCATATAGCGCAGCATTGAATGGCCCATAGTATATATAATGCAGCATTGAGAGACCCATATAGCGCAGCATTGCATGGCCCATAGTATATATAGTGCAGCATTGATGGCCCATAGTTGCGCAGCATTGAATGGCCCATAGTATATATAGCGCAGCATTGAATGGCCCATAGTATATATAATGCAGCATTGAGAGGCCCATATAGCGCAGCATTGCATGGCCCATTGTATATATAATGCAGCATTGCATGGCCCATAGTATATATAGCGCAGCATTGAATGGCCCATAGTTGCGCAGCATTGAATGGCCCATAATATATATAATGCAGCATTGAGAGGCCCATATAGCGCAGCATTGAATGGCCCATAGTATATATAGCGCAGCATTGAATGGCCCATAGTATATATAATGCAGCATTGAATGGCCCATAGTATATATAATGCAGCATTGAGAGGCCCATATAGCGCAGCATTGCATGGCCCATAGTATATATAGCGCAGCATGAGCCATAGTATAATGAGCATTGAATGCCCTATATATAATGCAGCATTGAGAGGCCCATATAGCGCAGCATTGAATGGCCCATAGTATATATAGCGCAGCATTGAATGGCCCATAGTATATATAATGCAGCATTGAATGGCCCATAGTATATATAATGCAGCATTGAGAGGCCCATATAGCGCAGCATTGAATGGCCCATAGTATATATAGCGCAGCATTGAATGGCCCATAGTATATACAGCGCAGCATTGAATGGCCCATAGTGCGCAGCATTGAATGGCCATAGTATATAGTGCAGCATTGAGAGGCCCATATAGCGCAGCATTGCATGGCCCATAGTATATATAGCGCAGCATTGAATGGCCCATAGTTGCACAGCATTGAATGGCCCATAGTATATATAATGCAGCATTGAGAGGCCCATATAGCGCAGCATTGCATGGCCCATAGTATATATAGCGCAGCATTGCATGGCCCATAGTATATATAGCGCAGCATTGAATGGCCCATAGTATATATAATGCAGCATTGAATGGCCCATAGTTGCGCAGCATTGAATGGCCCATAGTATATATAGCGCAGCATTGAATGGCCCATAGTATATATAAGCAGCATTGAATGGCCCATATAGCGCAGCATTGAATGGCCCATAGTATATATAATGCAGCATTGAGAGACCCATATAGCGCAGCATTGCATGGCCCATAGTATATATAGTGCAGCAGCATTGCATGAGGCCCATTATATATAGCGCAGCATTGAATGGCCCATAGTATATATATGCAGCATTGAGAGGCCCATTCTAGTATATGCGCAGCATTGAATGGCCCAATTGTATATTATAGCGCAGCATTAGAGGGCCTTCAATGTTATATTATATGGCGCATCAATTGAATGGGAATTATGTAGAAACCACATTACAGCCAAATGTGCAGGACATTGGATTCCCATTGTTATACTGTAATATGCGGGATTGAGAGGCCCATATAGCGCCAGCCACTTTCTAGAATGGCCCATACTAATAATGCCAGCATGAATGGCCATAGATAGATAAATCATGCATGTAGAGCAATAAAGGCAGCATTGACTGGCTCTCTTGTCACATATATGCTGCATTTGAATGCCTGCTTCATGTATGTAATAATAACACATTGTGATGGCTCCTTAATATTTAGAGCAGCATTCTGGCTCTCCCTCATAGCAGCAGCATTTGATGGCCCACAGGTGAGTATGCCAGAAGGGAGCAGCAGATGGCACCATGAGTATCTATACAAGGCAGATGACTGCGCTCCATCAGCCCCATATAATCGCCGCTGGAGGCCATATAGCGCAGCATTGAATGGCCCATAGTATATATAGCGCAGCATTGAATGGCCCATAGTATATACAGCGCAGCATTGAATGGCCCTAGTTGCGCAGCATTGAATGGCCCATAGTATATATAGTGCAGCATTGAGAGGCCCATATAGCGCAGCATTGCATGGCCCATAGTTATATATAGCGCAGCATTGAATGGCCCATAGTTGCACAGCATTGAATGGCCATAGTATATATAATGCAGCATTGAGAGGCCCATGTATATATAGCGCAGCATTGCATGGCCCATAGTATATATAGCGCAGCATTGCATGGCCCATAGTATATATAGCGCAGCATTGAATGGCCCATAGTATATATAATGCAGCATTGAATGGCCCATAGTTGCGCAGCATTGAATGGCCCATAGTATATATAGCGCAGCATTGAATGGCCCATAGTATATATAATGCAGCATTGAGAGGCCCATATAGCGCAGCATTGAATGGCCCATAGTATATATAATGCAGCATTGAGAGACCCATATAGCGCAGCATTGCATGGCCCATAGTATATATAGTGCAGCATTGAGAGGCCCATTCTAGTATATAGCGCAGCATTGAATGGCCCATAGTATATATAGGGCAGCATTGAGAGGCCCATTCTAGTATATAGCGCAGCATTGAATGGCCCAAAGTATATATAGCGCAGCATTGAGAGGGCCTCTCAATGCTGCCCTATATTACTATGGGCCATTCAATGCTACTGATGGAATTTGTCAGAAACCACACACTTTACAACACAAACCTGTGCAGAGACTTCAGGATTCTCCATCTGCTTTCACTGTAATATGGCTGGGATTCTTGTAACAGCACACACACCTCTGCCTGCCTGTCTCTAACTCTCTCCTCCAGACAGGGACCGTCACTACAACACACTGAACACAGGGCAGGATGCCAATAGGCAAAGATGGAAGAAGACAGTGCATGTATGAGGACAAGTGAAAGGTGAGCTGTGACTGGCTGCTCTGTGGTCACATGTTCTGCCTTCATTTACATCCTGCTTCTGTATTGGGTGAATGAGATAACACTGTGCTGCTGCCGACTCCTCTCCTACAGTACTTTCAGCAGCAGCTTTCCTCTCTCCCCCTCCAGCACACAGTCTCTCCTGGCTCCTCGCCTCCCCCTCCACCACCAGGCTGACGTCAGCAGCACAGGGAAGGGAGGAGAGCAGAGAGCAGCCGCGGATGGGCCTATCTCTAACAAGGGGCCTGGAGCTGCAGCTCCATCAGCCCCTACGTTAATCCGGCCCTGGCTGCTGCACACACAAAAAAGCACCACTGTGACTGCACACTTACTGGGCAGCACAATCGCTATCAGCACAGGCACAGATTTGTATTTTTTTAGCATTCCTAACGCTCTCCCTTATGAGAACAAGCAGCAACAACCTCTCCCTACGCTAAGATCGGCTGAAGTAAAATGGCGGTCAGCGGCGAGGGCGTTTTATATGCCCTGTGACGCCACAGAAAGCCAGCCAATCACTGCAATGCCCTTCAATAAGATGGTGGTGGAGGCTGCGCACGTCATCACATTGCCCACAGTGTGCGTTCTTCATTATTGTTGAAATATGGCGCTTTTAGCATTCAGGGAAACCGACTGGCGCGATTAAGTCGCCGAACACGTGGCCGACCTCACGCTATGGTCGGGTTTCGGTCTGCGAAACCCGACTTTAGCAAAAGTCGGCGATTTCTAGAGGTGTCCGACCTGTTTCGCTCAGCTCTATTTCTGACTCCCAGGTGCTGTGAACAATGCTGTCAGAGTCTTACGCCACTTTTACAGGCACACAATAAAACATACAAAAACTAAACCAAAATGGATTTTCCTGGGAAATGTGAAGGAACATCCTTTCCAGGGTAATGACTTGTATATAGGGCAAAATAAATACCGTATTTTTCGAACTATAAGACGCACCGGACCTTAAGACGCACCCCAAATTTTCAGAAGGAAAATTGGGAAAAAAAATTATTGTGTCAAATGGGGGTCCGTCTTACAGTCCGAATTTAGCTTACCAGTGAACGGATCAGCACAGGTAGAGGAGTGGTCACTGGGGTCGTTTGGTGGTCCAGGCTGGTGCGGTAGTGGTGCTCTGTGGGGTGGCTGTGTTATGTGGGGTGGCTGTGTTCTGTGGGGTGGTTGGGCACTGTGGGGTGGCCAGGGTGGCCATATACTCACAAATCCGGTGGGGCGGCGCTCCCAGTGCAGCTTCGCTGCGATGCGGTGGTGGTGTCCGGGCAGCAGCGGGCCTCTGGGCTGCGTGGGGGGCTCCGCCGGCATCTCGTGTGTAGCCCAGCTGTGACTGGAGCCACATGTTACCCTGGAGAATGCACGGAAAGGTAAATCCACGATAACCCATTGCACACAACATTTCACATTTTTCCCTGGTACCACCAGAGGGAGCCCTTGAGATGACAGCAGTGAGATAAGGCAGTCTAGCTGCGAGTTAGCTAGTCTTTGGTTTTACCTCAGAACAGCAGAACACCTCAGAGAGTGAGAGGAGAGAGACGTTCCTGTCAGACGAGACGGAAGAAAACGAGCTAGTTACCTCAGACATGCTGAGAGGGAACTCTAGCCAGAAAGAAAGACTTATCTGAAAGCCTGAAGACTTCAGCAAACACTCAGCTTATATAGTGGAGTCCAGTGTAGTGGAAAGGATTGCCACTTGGTCTGGTCAAGGTTGAGTCCACTGAGAGTTCCAACAGTGAGCTGTTTCAGAAAGTAAGCGTGCCGACGCTTGGAGAGCGGTGAAGAGAAGGAAGCTGACATCTACTGCTGCTTGTGCTTATGATAGTGGTGAGAGTAGGACGACAGGCAAGTGGAAAAGGGAAAGAGAGTGACCGAGGTCAACCAGCATTAATAGCTTACCTCGACTCTGCACCACCGGACAACGGGTCCGCGCTTACCAGCATCTGCACGACTGGTAGGAGACACCGGAGACCCTGCTGGACTTCAGGTCACAGAGGGGCCCTTCAGTGCTGATACGTAACCGGGGTCAGGAAGAACAAGAGTCTAGCAGGGCCCTGCATATAGAGACTAGTTCTGTCCAAAAGAAGGCTCCACCACAAGATCAGCCGGGCGTAGCAAAGAGAACAGAGTTAAACTTTGTTTTATGCAAGTTAGAAACTCACACTCATAAAGACGTAAGGAGGCCTTACACCTACTCAGTGGTTTACTGGACATGCATCCTCCACCCTGACGGCCTCCCGGGACGTGCCTGCAACTTCATCATCAGTAAAGGTACAGAAAGAGACTGTCTTGTGTATGTCTGCATTATTGCTCCTGCACCCCTACACCGCCATATACTTCGAGGGATCAGTCTCGCCTGTGGGAGACTTAACACCTTGCTGCCCAGTAACAACCCCTCAGAGGATTCACCCTGCAGCGCTGGTCACCCTGATCAGAAACCACAGGTGGCATCACGAACATTCTACAATCCCCTGTAAATATCCCCCTTTAGTGAGCGCCCAGGGCAACGGACCAAGCTGTGCTACCCGTGACATCCCTAGTGAAGTGAACGGGCTCGGTGCCGAGTACCCCAAAGCCCTGCTACGTGCGACTCACTCGTCCCAGCCGGAAAGCCCCCCGCAGCTGCGACGCGGTGCCTGCATGAGGAATGGCCGCCTGGGGCCTCCGGCAAGATGGCCGCCGCATACTCTCGTTCAAATCTCGGCAACGAGATCTCGTTGAATCCCCCTGAATCCCATTACTGCATCATTCTAATACTGGGTGACAATAGGAATGTTTGATGGTGTGAATATTTTTTCTTTTTCAAGCTGCATATTTTTGTGTTTGACAGTAATCTTTCTGTAGGATTGTTTTCTATCTCCCTTTTAGCTTCCATTAGCATGTTAGCATTGTAATCTTTTTGCAAAAATGAATTTATTAAATTCGATGCTTCTATTTGAAAATCCTCCCCAATAGTACAATTTATTTTTGCCCTCATAAGTTGTCTCCTTGGGATATGGTTTAGCAATGCCAGTAAATGGCAACAGGAAGTTAGAATATAGATGTTGTTATAGGTAGGTTTTTTTGTACAATTTAGTTAAAATTTGGTTGTTTTCAACATATATACATGTATTTAAGATCTAAAAGTTGGAATGCGTGCTACAATCAGGCTGGGGTCACACTAGTGATGAATACAGACGAGTGCTATTCGATAAAACATTGCATAGCACTCGGTCCAGTATTCATCTATGGGATAGATCATATCAGCCAAGTTTCGGCTCACTCGCATCCATATAAGCCTATGGGTGAGAGTGAGACAAAGAATATCACTCAGATATCATCCGAGTGATGTGCGATATACGCTGACCCCGGCAATGGAGGAGATGGAGAAATTCATTTCTCCTCCTCCTCCACAGCTGAGCACCGATCCGCTCTGTGGGAGAGGCTCGGAGCACAGTTGCATGACACTCGGCTCCAGCACTCAGCAGAGCAGGAGCCGAGGGTCATTAGCATATCGCATCTGGTGCTCTCTCATCGGATGCCATACACTAGTGTAACTCCGGTCTTAGATGTAAAGTTTAATCTCTTTACTCTCCAAGGCTGTTTGCACCTTCATGACCAGGAAAATATAATAATTCTAATCATTGTCACAATATGAGGACAATCTGGAATGCTTCAACGGATCCCACTGATTCTGAGAATATTTTTGGAGACATTGTACTTCATGACATTGGTAAAATGTCATAATATAATATATGAGTAACCTGACGCTCAAAAGTTCCAGAAGCGTATTTTATTGTGCATACATAATTAGTCATACAGAGTCAGACACTTTATTTCTGACGTTTCGGCCGGAGTGGCCTTTATCAAAGAAAATTATCTAAAGTCAAAGAAAAAATAAACAAAAATAAACACTTTTGTAGCAGAAAAGGGACTGTTCAGACAATAGTGTGAATAAACATACAAGCATTAAATCAAAATAGCATCTTTGTCAAACTGCAATTTTAGATAAGCTGAGGATTACATCATCCAGAATAGCAACTAAAAAGGAAATCATAAATATATCAGTACATGAATTATATAATGCATAACATGAGCAAATAAGATCAAACTGTGATATCAATATTTAAGATATAGTAACACAATTATAAGGATAAATGCAGTTTCTGGCACATCCAGGAAGGCAGAGATCAGGTATGTGAAAACGTGCATAATAAAAGGAGTAATACCTGTATGGCTTCCAATATGCAGGGAAGAGTATAGAAAAATAGACACAGAGAGAGAACCATGAGTGCCCAGAAAGATATGTGAAACTAGGGAACATACTGTAGATGATATCAAGAACCAAATATGAGTAACACCGTGAGACATGAAAAAACATCTACTAACCTGTGAGTATAAAGATAGACACGGGGACTTGCCGCCGTATGCAGAGCAGGTGCTCTAATGGTGAACTGACAGCTTTATATAGTGTGAAAGGAGCACATTAAACAGGCAGGAAGAAGGTCAAATTGGTAAAATTTCATCCATACAACTTGAGTTTATTTGTGAAAAAAATGGAAATTTGGCAAAAATCTGGAAGATTAAGCATTTTTCTAAATTTTATTTGTATGCCCTTAAATCGGAGAGCTATGTCACACAAATTAGTTAATAAATAACATTTCCCACATATTTATTTTACATCAGTAACATTTTTTAAACATTTTTTTTGTTGGAAAGGTTTAAAAGTTGACCAGACATTTCTCATTTTTTCAACAAAATTTACAAAACCGTTTTTTTTAGGGGCTACATTCCAATTGAAGTGACTTTGAGGGGTCTATATGTCAGATAATATCCAAAAGAGACACCATTCTAAAAATTGCATACATCAAGGTGCTGAAAACCACATTCAAGATGTTTATTAACCCTTCATGTGCTTCACAGGAAGTTTTAGAATATAGAAAGAAAAAATTAACTTTTTTTCACCAAAATTTTAATTTAGACCCCAATTTTTTTCTTTTCAGAGTGGTAACAGGAATAAATAAATCCTGAAAATTGTTGTGCAATTTTTCATGAGCATGTTCATACCCCATATGTGTGGGAAAACTACTGTTTGGGTGTATGGTAGGGCTCGTAAATGAAGGAGTGCTATTTGACTTTTTTGAATGCAAAATTTGCTGGAATAGTTAGCAGATGCCTGATGTGCCTAAACAGTGAAAAATCACCACGTTACAGCATTATGGACACTATACCGCTCAAGGAATTTCTCTAAATATATGGTGAAGTACTTGAAATCCCAGGTGCTTCACAGAATTTTACAGCGTTGATTTGTGAAAATGAAAAAAAAATTTCCCACAAAACTGTTACATTTTCACAAGGATAGCAAGAGAAATGGATCCCAAAAATTTGTTGTGCAATTTGTACGATACCTCATATGTGGTCAAAAACTACTTTTGAAGCAGAGTTCAGAAGGAAAAGATGTGCCATATTGGAGTTCAGATTTTTCTTTACGAGTTTGAGGATGCCATACCCCAAAAGAGCCCCTGAGGTGCCAGAACAGAGAAACCCCTGTGAAGGAAACCCGGTTCCTCCCACGTCACCAATGTGACGTAACTACACAGTCATAGCTCTCCGGCGCCCCCCTTGTCTCTCAGGTCAGTAAGGGAACTGCACCTAGAGCAAATGGCTGGCGGGGAGGGTGTCCTGTTACCCACTGGGTATTATAAGATTCGTGATCAGAGTAAAAGCATCAGCCCAAAATTAATTTTATGGTTTAATTGTCTAAAGGGCATACTAGATAATTACAGAAATATACAGTAAGCTATACAATGGAATTACAGTGGATTTGCAGTCAGAGTGAAATATAACAATAATGGTACAAGGCTTAGAGGTATTAGCTAGAGGTCAATGTTACCAGGCTGTAGGTTGCATGTGGACGCAGGGAGCTCTGCGATCTGCAGGTAAGAATCTTAGTCCCCTAAAACGTGTGCCACTGCTCCCTTGGCAGATCTGTCCCTTGTTCCTTCTTAGATCTTCATTGTCTTGTTCTTCTGTGTGAATAGACAGAGTCTGCCATCCGCTCACAGTTCTTAAACCTGCTAGGTCCCTCCCTCGGTGTCAGAGGGTGGGCTAATAATCTCCACCCATAGCTCACTGCAGAATTTATTCCCAATATCTTAGAAAGGGGTTAACTTTCTCCAGGACGATCGGATCAGGACACGAGAGGTACCAGCAAATGCAGTTTGTTTTGCCTGTCGCGTAGAGATCAACCATGGCCCGATTGGCCCTCCTCTGCGAGCCAATCTCTATATTTCAGGTCCCCGAGCCATCACCGACTCGGGAGTTGCACTGTCAGATACCGAGGTCCTCAGGATCATGCAGATATTTTTTATGAGTCTGTACCTCGAAAGGCGTGCTCATAATTCATAATCCTGGAACTGAGTCGTAGTGGCTGGGAGAGACAATGGATGTGTTTTCTGTGTCTAGCTGACAGGTATAATCTAATTGAAGCCCATAGGCATCACCAGGCCCCATGCTGGCATGGCTCCAGACTCCAGCTTTGAAGTCCTGTTTTTTTGCCTGATCTACTTAGCATACTAAAGACCTTGTTATTCAAAACTCTGTTTTCTTCAATATGCCTACAGGCCATGGGGGTTAGGAGCAGTTAGCTGCCTGTGGCTCTGTGAATTCAGACAAAATGGCCCCTGAAACAGGCCAATCTCAGACATGAGGCGAGCCTTATGCCCCATATCCAAGATGGTGGCTGTTCCTTCATCACACCTCCCTGCTTTAGAGAGCGCTGGGGGGTATCACATTCCTGTGTTCCCCCATGTGCCCTTCCGCACCCTCTCCTTGCTGTGACAACCCATCAGCGTTACCAGGGTCCCTACCTCTTTTGTGGCTAATGGTGAAGTTGTACTGCTGGAGAGCGAGGCTCCAGCGTAGCAACCTCCCATTCGTCCCAGAGACCGTGTGTAACCAGCTGAGGGGGTTGTGGTCTGTTTCTGCGGTGAATTGGCGTCCGTACAAGTATGGCTGCAGATGCTGCAGGGCCCACACAATTGCCAGACATTCCTTCTCCATCGTGGAATAGGCCACCTCCCTCGGCAGGAGCTTCCGGCTCAGGTACAAAACGGGGTGTTCATTGTCCGTATTGTCGACCTTGCGGAGCACAGCACTGAGGCTGAAGTTGCTGGCATCGGTCTGCACTAAGAACGGCCGCGTGAAGTCGGCTGCCTGAAATACAGGAGAGCTAGAAAGGGTGGTCTTGAGCACATGGAAAGCTGTCTCGCAGGAGACTGTCCAGTCAACTGCGACGGGCAGCCTTTTCTTGGTGAAGTCCATCATGGGCTTGGACATGGCACTATAGTGTGGAACAAACCTCCTATAGTACTCAGCAGTCCCCAAGAAGGACATCACCTGCTTCTTGGTCCTGGGGGTGGGCCAGGCTGCGATGGCATCCACCTTCCCGGGCTCTGGCTTCAGAGCTCCCCCACCTACCCGGTGTCCCAGGTAGTGGACCTCACTCATACCCAGCTGGCATTTTTCAGGCTTAATGGCCAAGCCTGCTCGCTGGATCCGCCCGAGCACCTGCTCCAGGTGCTCTAGGTGATCCTCCCAGGTGGGACTGAAGATGGCAATGTCATCCAGGTACGCGGTCGCATTCCCTTCCAGTCCCTCGAGCAGCGTGTTGACCATCCGCTGACAAGTGGCAGGGGCATTCTTCATGCCGAAAGGGCATCACCATGGACTCGTACAGTCCGAATGGGTTGATAAAGGCGGAGCGTTCCCATGCCCCGGGGTCAGGGGAATCTGCCAATACGCCCTGCTCAGATCCGTGATGGTCAGGTACTTGGCCCCGGCCAGCTGGTCGAGCAGGTCATCGATGCGCGGCATTGGGTACGCATCAGTGACAGTCACAGCGTTGAGCCCCTGATAGTCCACGCAGAACCGCATAGTTCGGTCCATTTAAGGGACGAGGACTACAGGCGTAGCCCACGCGCTGGTGGACGCTTGGATCACCGCCAGCTTCAGCATCTCGTTTATCTCTTGGCACATTTGCTGCTGCACCTCAAGAGAGACCCGATATGCTCAACACCGGATCGGGGGGTGATTGCCGGTGTCCACGTCATGGATGCCTGCCTCAGTCCTTCCGGGCAGGCTGCCGAACAGCTCCCGAAAGGGGTGTAGGGTGACCCCCAGCTGGGAACATTGGTCCTCCGAGAGCTGGTGGCCCACCCCCACATCCTCGATGGATCCACCCGCCTTGACTTGGGTGAGCAGATCCAGGAGGGTTTCTGTCTCTCCTTCCCCGGGAAGGTTGCACACTGGGTGGGCATAAACCTCTCATTCATGATGGGCCTTAATCACGTTCACGTGGAAGGCCTTCCTCCTTCCACGGGCGTGGTCCAGGGTGACCAAGTAGGTGACGGTGTTGAGCTGCTGGTGCACGAGGGATGGACGCTCCCAGGCCGCCTGAAGCTTGTTTTGAGGTACAGGGACCAGTACCCACACCTTTTGACCCACCTGGTAGGTCCTCTCACAAGCATTCTGGTCGTACCACCGCTTCTGGTCAGCCTGGGCTTGGGCCATATTGTCATGCACCAGCAATGTCAAGGCCATCATTCAGTCCTGAAAGCGCATGACATACCCAATGACCGACACTCCAGGGGTGGCCAAATCCCCTTCCCATGCTTCCTTCACCAGAGCAAGGGGCCTAGGTTCTGTTCCTGGCCTGGAGAGGACACCCCTTGCACTCTGGGGGCTGGATATGGGCCGGGGCAGGATAGGGCTTACTCCCTCTCCAGGTGCTGCTGGCAGGCTTCTTCAGCTCTGGCAGCCCTGTTGTTGGCATACTCGTCTGCCAGGGCGGCTATTAAATGACACATGGTTTACATAGAGTTAACCATGTCTTTTCATGTAGTTTGATATATGGTTTTCACTAACAATTACATGAGTGTATGTGTGCAAAATTGGACACATGTAGGGGTTAATTAAAGGTGTAAATTCGTTGTAAAAAAATGCACTTTTTTGCTTCGAATTTACTTTACTTACTCATGTAATTGTTAGTGAAAACCATATATCAAACTACATAAAATGACATGGTGAACTCTATTTAAACCATGTGTCATTTCATGTCGGGTTCTGTAATTTCACAAAAGCCGGCAATTGAATTAGCGGCTATTATACTATGTAGAAGTGTATGTACTATAAATATATATACATATGTGTCACAAATTCAATGACATGTATATATATATATATATATTTATATATATATTATGAGGTGTAAAATTGTTGAAAAAAAATGCGTGGGCCCCTGTTGTGAATGGGCTTGAGATGAGTTCTGAGCAGAGGCTCCCTCTGGTGGTTACAAGCGGTACTGGTCTGTCCAGTGAAGATTGTGAAGATTGTGAGGATTGGGAATCAGGTGTTACTGACTGGTCTTATATAAGGGAGTCACCTTCCATCAGGGTTGCCGGTGATCAATTGTTCTGGTCTCTATCCTTGATTCCTGTTTCCCTTGTAGCCTTCTGTGTCGTGTCTGCATCTCCTGCTAACAGATAAGACATTTTCTTCTTTTTGTTTTTGTGCTTGATTTTTGCATTTTGTCCTACACTTCTGTGGGGGCCTTCAGGGTCCCCTTCGGGGGCTTTTGCCCTCTCAGTTTAGTTCAGCCACTGATGTTTGTACTTTTGCTTTTTCCAGTTTTTTCAGTGGCTGCTGTTTTGATTTTGTTACACCAGAGAACTAATTTAGGTGGTAGAGGTCGTGTGATCTCAGGTGTTTTTTGAAATTAGTAGAGTTGGTGCTTTTCAGGGTTTTCTGGGATTGCAGTAAGTACCCTTCCTATCCTTTTCTTTTTAGTTAGTTTGGGCCCCAACGTTTGCTCATACTATTTTCTGTCTGTGTCAGTATTTCTTCTTGTCTAACCGCCATTACATGTTTGGGGGCTTTCTATTTCTTTGGGGATCTGCTCCGGGGCAGATAGCTTTCCTCTTCTAACTTTAGGTGTATTTAGTTTCTCAGGCTGTGACGAGGCGTCTAGGACCAACGTAGGAACGCTCCACGGCTGCCTCTAGTTGTGGTGGTTAGTCAGGGTACTGCAATCTCATAGATTCCAACTGCTCTGGTGTATTCCTTTTTTGCCTGCACTCCTCAGCTACCAACATAACAGTATCAGCCTAGTATTTTAAGTTGTTGGCTACAGGGTGAATTTTGTGAAGATACAGGTGTCAGCATTGCTATATATTGTTTCTGTGTGCATTTTTTTTTGGTACCTTTTTTGTTATACCTGCGTAGCTGATGTGTGGCATGTATTATCAGGCTTGCAAGGTTTCATGGATTTGGATCGCTTCGCCTGAAAGGCTCAGATTGTATTGGCTGTTACATTGCCAGATTTCTTTTGTGGAATCCTAATTTCTGCCAGATTTGTTTTAATGTGGAGAGCATAAGTTCAGAATCCCAACTTTCAAAACATAATTGTAAAATTGTATTCTTTATGCTTAAAAAAAGACCCAAACAAAGTCCACCATCTCAAAATTGTGATCATGTTATAGAGGTGGCAATCCAACAGATATGGGTTATTATCCAGACAATTGGGGATACTGTATATTAGCTGAGTCAATGAGCATATATACTAATGCAGGGTTTAGGGGTATTTGTTACATGAGCCTAATGTCACTGTTCAGCTTGAATAAAGTTGTTGAGACAATCTAAATCAAGGAGTCTACATTTGAAAGAGCTGATGTTGTCTAATTCATCTCCTAATAAGTATGCATATGGTCATTTTCAGATTAAACAAGGCCCTTTCCCAACGCGTTTCCTCCTTGCAGGATTCATCAGGGGATATGGCAGCTAGACACATCTATATCAAATGCATTGCTCTCATAGGGAGAAAAAAACATACAACTCCTCCTTATATCAATAGATAAGACACTCCCACCACCATTTAAACCAATTAGTGCAAAACAAAAAACGAACCACCAATAAAACGTGATGTGCATGGTTTAAAAATACATGCCTGTTTAATGAGGTCACAATCTTGCTGAAACGCACGCCACACTTTACATATAGCCTATAGCGATCTCACCATTTGCCAAATAGTGATCGCACGCCGTGTACTCATAGCGCATGCACAGTTAGTCATTTCCGGTATTCCCCTTCATTGGACTTCCGGTCTATTGATACCAACTCACATGCGTCCATTCAGCGATGTAAAAACACCGCGCGCATGCGTCATTCAGAATAGTGGCTTCCGGTGTGTAAAGTGAACCCATTCAAAGAGGCATTCCAGAACGCACAGTTATGCTACGTCCTATAATGGGACGTTAAATGAAATCGCAAATTGCGACGAAAACCAAACGCAAATATACGACTTATGTCATGGCACAACTAAAGCGTCATAATACAATAATATTGAGTCCTAGATGGCGCCATTAAATATTCTTGCAAACAGCCTCAATTATTGCGGCACAGCACAACAGAAGCGTCATAATGCAATTATATTGCGTCCCAGATGGTGCCATTAAATATTCTTGCAAACAGCATCTCATTTTGCGACTAAAATCGTGCCATTGCTTACTTCAAAACGATGTAATACAAAATTAATAAACAATTATTTAGTATGAATAACCTCTTTCAACGGAAGACACTTAGCGACATCATCTTAGTGACATTTAATAGTTTACCAAAATCTGATATTAGCATATAGAAATATAAGGAAGGACAAACAAGATCATTTTAACCCCTTCTATACTATTATTAATACAGACATGATATAAAAAATCTCCAAACTAAAAATAATGGAGATTAATCCTCTCGCACTAAGGGTAAATCCAAGAACATTTAAAGGAGCATCTACCAAAGGTGTCCCATGATACTCCAAACTAAAAAATAGATATGGAGAGAGGGAATACCATTCCCTATAAGGAATTTCATATATATATTAGAGCTTAGGCTGGCTTACCACACTATGGAATGATACCAAAATTATTACATTGCTATATTTGGAAAAGTTGTAAAGGAACAAAATGGAATAGTCAAATATAGGAACCAGCATTCATAGATCATGATAAAAAACATTATTCATTGGAAAGGAAGAAAGGAAAAAGGGAAGCCTGACAGATCCCTGTCAAGTACCTATTTCCATCTGACCCTGCCTAACAGCGGAGGTTGGAGCCCTAAAGTCCTGCGCAAGTGGCCCCCCCGGTCCACGGCGGCTAACCCTAACTAAATAACCCTGCAAAACCCTATACTAGAGAAAGCAAGAATAGGAAAGTTGTTCATTTAAACCATATGGAGAGACAGTTTTTAGTCGAAAAATCCACTTTGTCTCTCGTTGTAATATTAAATTGTCCCAGTCACCACCACGAATCGGTCTGGGTACCTTATCAATACCCATGAATTTTATTGCATTAGGGTCTCCCCCATGTTTGAGGTTGATATGTCTGGCCACAGGTGTATCCATATTCCTCGCTATGTCTCTCATGTGCTCACCAATTCTCCTCCTAAACTCTCTGATGGTTTTTCCAACATAGATCATACCACATAGGCAAATTGCCCTGTAAATAACACCTTCACTCCTGCAGTTGATAAAAGAGGTAATCTCAAATCTTGTTGAGTTATCAGATGCAAAAAATTGTTTGCCAACTTCCACATTTTTACAGGCAATGCAACCACTACATTTAAAACACCCCACAACATTGGATTTTAGCCAGGTTGTTTTTTCGACATTTACAAAGTGACTCTTAACCAGTCTATCCTTTAAAGACCTTCCCTTACGAAAGGTAATTTGGGGATGACAGGGCAAGAGATCCCCAATGTCCTGGTCCATTTTCAGGATAGGCCAATGGTTTTTCAAGATCTGCCTTAGATCATCGGCCCCGTTATTAAATGTGGTAATAAATCTAAGACCCAAAAATTCATCTTCTTGTTTAGGGGATTGAGTCAGTAATTCCATCCTGTTTTTAATTTTGATGTCATTATAGGCTCCTTTTAACACACGATCAGGATAGCCTCTATCCAAAAATCTATGTCGTAGATCATTTGCTTGACGTTTAAAATTATTGTCATCTGAGCAATTTCTACGAATCCTCGTATATTGACCCTTAGGTATACCTTTCTTCTGGGCCAAAGGATGACTGCTCTCCCATCTCAGAAGAGAATTAGTGGCCGTAGGTTTTCTATGAATGCTGGTACTCAAGGTTCCATCATCATTCCTCTCAATCAGCACATCAAGGAATGGCAATTTAGATGGATTCCATTCATACGTGAAACTCAGACCAATGTCATTCATGTTTAGACTCCTGACAAATTCAGCAAAAGATTCTCCTGTACCTTTCCAAATGATAAAAACGTCGTCGATATATCTCAACCAAAAAGAGCCTTTTCAGCTCCGACGACACCATTTTCACCAAAAATCACTGTCTCTTCCCACCAGCCCAGGAGTAAATTAGCATACGAGGGGGCACAAGGGCTCCCCATCGCAGTACCCCTGAGCTGGTGGTAAAATTTGCGATCAAACACAAAAAAATTATGTGTTAATAGATAACGTAAACAATCGCAGACAAAGATGTTGTGTGCCTTAAACTGTGAACCTCTACTCTTTAGAAAGTATTCAGTTGCCTCTAGCCCTTTGTCGTGGGGAATGGATGAATAAAGTGCCTCAACATCGATACTGGCAAGAATAGTGTCAGGTTCCATAACAACCCCATCGATTTTACTTAATAAATCTGTCGTATCCCTCGTGTATGAGCAAAGGGCAAGGACAAATGGATTTAAAATCTTATCCAGATAAATGCCCAGATTTTTCGTGAGACTGCTCACACCTGACACAATTGGTCTACCCTTAAGGGGATCGACCCCTTATGTACCTTAGGGAGACAGTAGAATGTGGCCAATGTAGGGAACTTTGGTATAATGAATTCACACTCATTTTTATCAATAACCCCTATTGAGAGGCCATTCAATGTGATTTGTCTTAACTCATTAGTGAATACCATGGTGGGGTCAGAAGAAAGAACACAATAACACTCTCTGTTGTTCAAGATGTTAAGGCACATTTTCTTATAATCTAAAGAGTTTAGTACCACTACATTACCACCTTTATCAGAACTTTTGATGGTAATGTCCTGATCTTTTTCCAGATCTTTAAGTGCCATCATTTCATGACGGGTCAAATTGTATTGGGTAAAAGAGGGAGATTCACCAAGTTTCTGTATGTCTTTAGAAACCAAATTCAAGAATATATCGATCGACGTAAGATCTGATTGGGGAGGTGGCATTTTTTTACTCTTACATTTAAGATCTGTAAAAGGACCTTTACCACTTATACTAGAGTCAGTGTCAGAAAGGTTATACAGGACTCTAATATCCTCCAGGAGGGAGTCCGAAACCCCTAATTCATTGCATGTCTTTTTTTGAGATTGAATATGAAATTTCTTCCATTTAAGTTTCCTGACAAATAAATTAAGGTCTTTTGTACCCTCAAACGAGTCAAAGTTACTCGAGGGAACAAAAGACAACCCTTTACTTAGCACACACATTTCGATTTCAGTTAGGACTCTATCCGACAAATTTATGACCTGTGGGTTTCCCCTTGAAATGGTGTGCCTGTAGGGTTTGATCTGCTCCGTAAGGGGTAACCTTGCTCCAAAAAAGAAGCCGAAGAGGAAGTTGAGGGGTTAGGACCAGCAGAATAATTTGGACCAGCGGAGTAATTAGATCTCCGATCGTATCCCCTTCTCCGATAACCACCACGACCACGTTGTCTACCCCTCTGTGATTTATAATGACCCTCAATATCAGATGCTTCAGTGTCTGTGGAGGTGTAGACAGGTTCAGGTGGTCTATTGGGGAAGAGATAGGCCTTATTTTCTTTGAAATCTTGTAGGTCACGAATAAATTGTTTGTGTTTCCTTTCTTTCAGGTGATACTGAAAGCGTTCAAGAGTATTCTGTACACCTAATTCTTTTGCAGAGAATTCTGCTTCAGAAGAAAATTTTTTTGTGACCTCGATTTGCTCTTTAAGTATCTCGTTACACTTATTCAAAGTTATACGTTCATCATCGAGGAGAATCTGCATAAATTTGAGTGAACTATTAGTGGCCTCTCTTTCCCATTTACTTAATAAATCAGGACTCTTATATCTCAAGCCAGGTGCCAAAGAGATTCTCAAGTGGCGGGGGACAATACGGCTTTGATGTAATATTCCAGTCCTTGTACTTCCCACCAAGACACAATCTGGTTTTTATATACTCTAGTCAGTTCTTTAAATGCAGAGTTAAAGGATGGAGTATATTTCCTTTGCTGAAAGTCACGATCAGAAAAAATATCCTTTACTTCAGTAAGCCAATGATTAGTATCTATTCCAGTCGTTAGGAAGCCAGCCATGCTCCAGGGTATAGATAGTCAATGAAGCAGTATGATAAAGATTTGCCCCAAAATGTATTTAAATATGTAGCAGCAAAAAGAATGGGGATATAAAACTTAACATTTAAATGGGGATATAAAACTTAACATTTAAATGTTAAGTTTTATATCCCCATTCTTTTTGCTGCTACATATTTAAATACATTTTGGGGCAAATCTTTATCATACTGCTTCATTGACTATCTATACCCTGGAGCATGGCTGGCTTCCTAACGACTGGAATAGATACTAATCATTGGCTTACTGAAGTAAAGGATATTTTTTCTGATCGTGACTTTCAGCAAAGGAAATATACTCCATCCTTTAACTCTGCATTTAAAGAACTGACTAGAGTATATAAAAACCAGATTGTGTCTTGGTGGGAAGTACAAGGACTGGAATATTACATCAAAGCCGGTATTGTCCCCCGCCACTTGAGAATCTCTTTGGCACCTGGCTTGAGATTATAAGAGTCCTGATTTATTAAGTAAATGGGAAGAGAGGCCACTAATAGTTCACTCAAATTTATGCAGATTCTCTCGATGAGAACGTATAACTTTGAATAAGTGTAACGAGATACTTAAAGAGCAAATCGAGGTCACAAAAAAATTTCTTCTGAAGCAGAATTCTCTGCAAAAGATTAGGTGTCAGAATACTCTTGAACGCTTTCAGTATCACCTGAAAGAAAGAAACACAAACAATTTTTTCGTGACCTACAAAAATTCAAAGAAAATAAGGCCTATCTTTTTCCCCAATAGACCACCGAACCTGTCTACCCCTCCACAGACACTGAACCCATCTGATATTGAGGGTCATTTTTAAATCACAGAGGGGTAGACAACGTGGGTGGTGGTTATCGGAGAAGGGGATCCGATCGGAGATCTAATTACTCCGCTGGTTCCAAATTATTCTGCTGGTCCAACCCCTCAACTTCCTCTTCGGCTTCTTTTTTGGAGCAAGGTTACCCCTTACGGAGCAGATCAAACCCTACAGGCCACACCATTTCAAGGGGAAAACCCACAGGTCATAAAATTTGTCGGATAGAGTCCTAACTGAAATCGAAATGTGTGTGCAAGTAAAGGGTTGTCTTTTGTTCCCTCGAGTAACTTTGACTCGTTGAGGGTACAAAAGACCTTAATTTTTTTGTCCAGGAAACTTAAATGGAAAAAATTTCATATTCAATCAAAAAAAGACATGCAATGAATTAGGGGTTTCGGACTCCCCCCTGGAGGATATTAGAGTCCTGTATAACCTTTCTGACACTGACCTAGTATAAGTGGTAAAGGTCCTTTTACAGATCTTAAATGTAAGAGTAAAAAAATGCCACCTCCCCAATCAGTCTTACGTCGATCGATATATTCTTGAATTTGGTTTCTAAAGACATACAGAAACTTGGTGAATCTCCCCTTTTAACCCAATACAATTTGAAACCCCTCATGAAATGATGGCACTTAAAGATCTGAAAAGATCAGGACATTACCATCAAAAGTCTGATAAAGGTGGTAATGTAGTGTTTCTAAACTCTTTAGATTATAAGAAAATTGCCTTAACATCATTGAAACAACCGAGAGTGTTATTGTGTTCTTTCTTCTGACCCCACCATGGTATTCACTAATGAGTTAAGACAAATCACATTGAATGGCCTCTCAATAGGGGTTATTGATAAAAATGAGTTTTGAATTCATTATACCAAAGTTCCCTACATTGGCCACATTCTACTGTCTCCCTAAGGTACATAAGGGGGTCGAATCCCTTAAGGGTAACCAATTGTGTCAGGTGTGAGCAGTCCTCACGAAAAATCTGGGCATTTAACTGGATAAGATTTTTAAAACCATTTGTCCTTGCCCTTTGCTCATACACGAGGGATACGACAGATTTATTAAGTAAAATCGATGGGTTGTTTATGGAACCTGCCTATTCTTTCCCGTA
>JARQOD010000002.1:233628051-233708485 GCA_033576555.1 Oophaga sylvatica
TTCTTTAGCGCAAACAAGTCTTTTCTGCTTGTTGCCTGTCCTTAGCAGTGGTTCCCTAGCACCTATTTTACCATGAAGGCCTGCTGCACAAAGTCTCCTCTTAACAGTTGTTGAAGAGATGTGTCTGCTGCTAGAACTCTGTGTGGCATTGACCTGGTCTCTAATCTGAGCTGCTGTTAACCTGCGATTTCTGAGGCTGGAGACTCGGATAAACTTATCCTCAGAAGCAGAGGTGACTCTTGGTCTTCCTTTCCTGGGGCGGTCCTCATGTGAACCAGTGTCTTTGTAGTGCTTGATGGTTTTTGCAACTGCACTTGGGGACACTTTCAAAGTTTTCCCAATTTTTCGGACTGACTGACCTTCATTTCTTAAAGTGATGATGGCCACTCGTTTTTCTTTACATAGCTGCTTTTTTCTTGCCATAATACAAATTCTAACAGTCTATTCAGTAGGACTATCAGCTGTGTATCGACCAGACTTCTGCACAACACAACTGATGGTCCCAACCCCATTTATAAGGCAAGAAATCACACTTATTAAACCTGACAGGGCACACCGGTGAAGTGAAAACCATTCCCTGTGACAACCTCTTGAAGCTCATCAAGAGAATGCCAAGAGTGTGCAAAGCAGTAATCAAAGCAAAAGGTGGCTACTATGAAGAACCTAGAATATAAGACATATTTTCAGTTGTTTCACACTTTTTTGTTAAGTATATAATTCCACTTGTGTTAATTCACAGTTTTGATGCCTTCAGTGTGAATGTACATTTTTCATAGTCATGAAAATACAAAAAAATCTTTGAATGAGAAGGTGTGTCCAAACTTTTGGTCTGTACTTGGTTTTACTTGTTATAATTTTCAAACAAATCCTGACATTGTGCATTTAATATACAGGATAGTTTAGTAGAATGTTTAGGTATAATCCTTGGTCTGCACAGCAATAGAAACCATGAAAATGCTTCTAATAAAACTCAGATTTTCTGTTTTACACTGTGCCAGCTGCCTGTTGATCCAATCAAAATGATTGTAAGGCAATGCGTCATGAGTATGCAGGGTGCACAATTACTATTTTAGAATGAATTCATCCAAAAAGGCCCACGGCAGCATAAACAAACAGAACCCTGCTGTCAATCCATAAGCAAACCCATATAAAACTTACTGTGCAAAATTCATTTGACTGAATTAAAAAAAATGATTGTACAAATACACATTTTTGCAATGTAGCCAGTAAGTACATAGTAATTAAAACTCTAGATGTAAAGTTGAGCATATAAATTGTAAATCTCTGTGGACTATGAGCAATTTATCTAGGAAAAGATTCAAGTCTTTCTCAAGGATGCTTGCTGGTTATGATGATGAATGATGTGCTCAGCAAGTCAAACTTCAGCAGAAAATTATTGATATGAGACTCTGTGAGACCATTACCATAGTTCGTTCCAATTAAGCTATAACTATCAATGCATTTCTCTATTGAAAGCCCAGTAAAATAATGAAGAAAAATAATCTGAGCTGTTTTAATGATGAAATAAAGATAGCTTACTCAACAGTTCCACTGTAATATTACATTTATGCAGAATGTGTGATAGACAGCAATAAGCATACACAGGGATGTTTTGCTGGTACAAAATAGAGCAGAATTTAGTAAGCTAAATACTATGCAAGTACCCAGTCACCGGTCTAGGATTGCCCTTTCTATCTAATAGAAGTGAGGTCAGTCATAGACTAATGACTTTTCTACATATAGTCAAAAGTGTGCAGAAATAACCCTAATGACTGCAGATGAGGTAAAATTTGAATTTACTAGTCCACGTGGTTTTTTTCCCGCAAAATTAGAATTACAGAGTACTTATTTTCAGTTAATTTTAATATCACTTGTGATGCTCTGGTGTCAATCCAGACCCCTGAGTATAATAAACATAATATGTAAAAAATTTAAAAAAAATTATATTCATTTTCCGCTCACCTCTCTGGCTCCTCCACTACTCTACTCCTGTTCGTTCCTTGCAACATCTTTCGATCCGCCGCCACTCACGTTGGAATGTTTGATCCCTTCGCACTTTACGAGACTTAATGGTGCTATGCTGCCTGGGAAGGTTCTGCACATGTGCGCAGGAGGTTAATAGATTCATGACATCATGCTGTAACCTTCTAAGTGCCATGACTCCTGGAAGTCTGGCCCAAGGGAAAGTGCTGAAATCAAAAGATGTGGTGATGACCGGATGGGGGGACGGTGAGAAGAGGGGGGCAAAAAGGTGAGCTGTTATGTTTCGGTAGCTGAGGAGTGCAGGCAAAAAAGGCAATACAACAGAGCAGTTGGAATCTATGAGATTGCAGTACCCTGACTAACCACAACAACTAGAGGCAGCCGTGGAGCGTTCCTACGTTGGTCCTAGACGCCTCGTCACAGCCTGAGAAACTAACTACACCTACAGATAGATATTGGAAAGCTATCTGCCCCGGAGCAGAACCCCAAAGATAATAGAAAGCCCCCAAACATGTAATGGCGGTTAGACAAGAAGAAATACTGACACAGACAGAAAATAGTATGAGCAAACGTTGGGGCCCAAACTAACTAAATAGAAAAGGATAGGAAGGGCACTTACTGCAATCCCAGAAAACCCTGAAAAGCACCAACTCTACTAATTTCAAAAACACCTGAGATCACACGACCTCTACCACCTAAATTAGTTCTCTGGTGTAACAAAATCAAAACAGCAGCCACTGAAAAAACTGGAAAAAGCAAAAGTACAAACATCAGTGGCTGAACTAAACTTAGAGGGCAAAAGCCCCCGGAGGGGACCCTGAAGGCCCCCACAGAAGTGCAGGACAAAATGCAAAAATCAAGCACAAAAACAAAAAGAAGAAAATGTCTTATCTGTTAGCAGGAGATGCAGACACGACACAGCAGGCTACAAGGGAAACAGGAATCAAGGATAGAGACCAGAACAATTGATCACCGGCAACCCTGATGGGAAGGTGACTCCCTTATATAAGACCAGTCAGTAACACCTGATTCCCAATCCTCACAATCTTCACAATCTTCACTGGACAGACCAGCACCGCTTGTAACCACCAGAGGGAATCTCTGCTCAGAACTCATCCCAAGCCCACTCACAACAGTACCCACCCCTTGAGGAGGGGTCACCGAACCCTCACTTGAGCAACCAGGTCGGTCAGGATGAGCTCTATGGTACGCACGGATGAATCTCCCAGCATGGATGTCCGAAGCAGACACCCAAGAATTGTCCTCCTGACCATAACCTCTCCACTTAACCAAATACTGGAGTTTCCGTCTAGAAAAACGAGAATCTAATATTTTCTCAACCACATACTCCAGATTGCCCTCAACCAAAACAGGGTCAGGAGGCACAGCAGCAGGAACCACTGGCTCAACAAACCTCTTCAACAAGGACTTGTGGAACACGTTATGGATCTTAAATGTCCCTGGAAGAAGCAAACGAAAAGAAACAGGATTAAGAATCTCCACGATCTTATAAGGTCCAATGAACCTAGGCTTAAATTTAGGAGATGCTACTCTCATAGGAATATTTTTTGAGGACAACCAGACCAAGTCCCCTACTTTAAACCGAGGACCATCAGTCCTATGCCGGTTAGCAAACCGCTGGGCCCTCTCCTGAGAGAGGGACAACCTCTCCACTACCTGGTCCCAAATCTGTTGCATACGCTCCACAACAGAGTCAACACCTGGACAGACAGAAGCCTCCGTCTGTCCTGAAGAAAATCGAGGGTGAAACCCAGAATTACAGAAAAACTGAGACATCAAAGTGGCAGAGCTAGCCCTATTATTAAGAGCAAACTCAGCCAAAGGCAAAAAAGAGACCCAGTCATCCTGATCAGCAGACACAAAGCATCTTAGATAAGTCTCCAATGTCTGGTTTGTTCTCTCAGTTTGACCATTGGTCTGAGGATGAAATGCCGAGGAGAAAGACAATTGAACACCCAGTTTAGAACAAAAAGTCCTCCAAAATCTGGAAACAAACTGGACTCCTCTGTCAGACAGGAATGCCGTGTAAACGAACCACGTGCTGAAGGAACAACGGCACCAATTCAGAGGAGGAAGGCAACTTAGGTAATGGCACAAGATGTATCATCTTGGAAAACCTATCACAAATCACCCAGATGGCGGTCATTCTCTGAGAAACAGGAAGGTCGGAAATGAAATCCATAGAGATATGGGTCCATGGTCTCTTGGGCACAGGCAATGGCATCAACAAACCACTAGAGCGAGAGCAAGGCTTGGAGCGAGAGCAAGTCCCGCAGGACTGCACAAATTCCCTGACATCACGAGACAAGGTAGGCCACCAAAAGGACCGACTAACCAAGTCTCTGGTACCAAAAATTCCGGGATGCCCAGCCAACGCGGAACAATGAATCTCAGACATCACACTCTTTTTCCACTGGTCCGGGACAAACAATTTTCCAACAGGGCAGCGCTCGGGCCTATCCTCCTGACACCCGTCCAGAGCAAGTCTCAAATTAGGTGAGATGGCGGAAAGAACTACACCCTCTTTCAAAATAACAGAAGGATCAGATAACTCAGGAGAGTCCGCAAGGAAACTCCTCGAGTTGGCATCCGCCTTAACATTCTTAGTGCCAGGAAGAAAGGAAACCACAAAATTAAAACGTGTGAAAAACAAGGCCCACCTGGCCTGTCTAGGATTAAGTCGCTTGGCAGATTCCAGATAAACCAGATTCTTATGGTCAGTAAGGACCACCACCTGATGTTTGGCTCCCTCCAGCCAATGTTTCCACTCTTCAAAAGCCCACTTCATGGCCAATAACTCCCGATTACCCACGTCATAATTACGTTCAGTAGGAGAAAATTTTCGAGAGAAAAAGGCACAAGGGTTACTTTTAGAGGTCTCTGGATCTTTTTGGGACAAAACGGCACCTGTCCCAATTTCAGAGGCATCAACCTCCACCTGAAATGGCAGAGAAACATCAGGCTGCCGTAGAACAGGAGCAGAAGTGAATCTCTGCTTAAGTTCCTGAAATGCAGAGACTGCCTCAGGAGGCCAATTAACCACATCAGAACCCTTTTTGGTCAAATCAGTTAATGGTTTAACAATAACCGAGAAATTACCAATAAATTTACGATAAAAATTGGCAAAACCCAAAAATCTTTGAAGAGCCTTTAATGAAGTAGGTTGGACCCAATCACAGATGGCCTGAACCTTGACCGGGTCCATTTCAATAACAGATGGGGACAAAATGAATCCCAGAAATGAGATCCTCTGTACGCCAAAAAGACACTTTGATCCCTTCACATACAGAGCATTCTCTCTCAAAATCTGGAATACAGTTCGAACATGTTTCACATGAGAGTCCCAGTCATTAGAAAAAATCAAGATATCATCCAAATAAACAATCAGAAATTTATCCACAAAATCCCTGAAAATGTCATTCATGAAGGACTGGAAGACAGAAGGAGCATTAGAGAGCCCAAAGGGCATCACAAGGTACTCAAAATGCCCCTCCGTGGTATTGAATGCCGTCTTCCATTCATCCCCGTGCTTAATGCGAATAAGGTTATATGCCCCACTGAGGTCAAGCTTGGTAAACCAAGTAGCGTTTTTCACCCTGGAAAACAGGTCAGAGATCAAGGGTAACGGGTATTGATATTTCACAGTAATATTGTTCAAAAGACGATAATCAATACACGGCCTTAATGAACCATCCTTTTTGGCCACAAAGAAAAAACCGGCACCTAAGGGTGAAGAGGATGGTCTGATATGACCCTTCTCCAATGACTCCTTGATATAAGACCGCATAGCGTCATGTTCAGGTACAGACAAGTTAAAAAGGCGACCTTTAGGGAATTTACTACCAGGCACTAATTCAATAGCGCAGTCATAGCTCCTATGGGGAGGCAAGGATGCAGATTTACTTTCGCTAAATACATCAGAAAAATCAATCAAAAAGTCAGGAACATCCTGAGCCTGGGGGGAGGCAGAAAAAACAGGAGTGTTGGTATTAACACATTGGCAGCCCCAACTGGTTACAGACACAGATTTCCAATCCAAAACAGGATTATGAGACTGTAACCAAGGGAAACCCAGTACGATAATATCATGCAGATTATACAGAACCAAAAATTTGCAGCACTCTTGATGATCAGGTTCAACCCTCATTATCACCTGAGTAGAGAACTGAGGTTTATTCTCAGCCAAAGGGGTAGAATCGATCCCCAGTAGGGGAATAGACTTCTGTAGGGGTATCAAGGGAAACCCACAACGTTTAGCAAAATCATAATCCATCAGGTTAATAGCTGCTCCAGAATCAACGAAAGCCTGAGCAGAAAATGAGGACAGAGAGCATATCAGAGTGACAGTTAATAAAAGCTTAGTCTGAACACTACCCAAGACAACTGAGCGTGCAAAACGTCTTCCCCGCTTAGGGCAGACTGAAATAGCATGAGAGGCATCACCACAGTAGAAACATAACCCATTGCGCTTTCGAAACTCATGACGCTGTGCCCCAGACACCACTCTATCACACTGCATGGATTCAGAAGCAGGTTCACAAGGCAACACTATTCCACGCATACTTCTCCGCTCACGCAAACGTCTGTCAATTTGAATCGCTAATGACATAGAATCATTGAGACCAGAGGGGACAGGGAATCCCACCATAACATCCTTTACATTATCTGACAGACCCTTCCGAAAAAGGGCCGTCAAAGCGTCGTCATTCCACTTGGTCAGGACTGCCCACCTACGGAATCTCTGACAGTATAACTCAGCGTCATCAAGCCCCTGATTTAATGCCAACAAGGCTTTTTCAGCTTGATCAGTGACATTAGGCTCATCGTACAATAACCCCAAAGCCTGAAAAAATGCATCAACATCACTCAAAACAGGATCCCCAGGTGTCAGGGAAAAAGCCCAATCCTGAGGATCGCCGCGCAGGAGAGAGATGACAATTTGAACCTGCTGCGCTGCGTTCCCTGAGGACTTAGATTTTAAGGCAAAAAACAATTTACAATTATTTTTGAAATTCTGAAACTTAGCTCGATCCCCTAAAAACAAATCTGGCATGGGAATCCTAGGTTCCACAACAGGCAACCTAGCAAGATAGATAGCAATACTCCGAACCTCAGTGGCAAGCTGATCCACACGGCCAGACAACTGTGCAAACTCCATTGAGAGAAAAAATCCTCCCCAGCACCCAGAGATACAGAGGGAAAAAAAAAAATGCAACAAACAGAAAAATATCTCTGACAACTCTGACAACCGTTTTTTCTTTCACAATTTTTTTTCCTTCTGTGAGTACCATACAATTTTAAATTTTAGGCCGGTGATACTGTTATGTTTCGGTAGCTGAGGAGTGCAGGCAAAAAAGGCAATACACCAGAGCAGTTGGAATCTATGAGATTGCAGTACCCTGACTAACCACAACAACTAGAGGCAGCCGTGAGCGTTCCTACGTTGGTCCTAGATGCCTCGTCACAGCCTGAGAAACTAACTACACCTAAAGATAGATATAGGAAAGCTATCTGCCCCGGAGCAGAACCCCAAAGATAATAGAAAGCCCCCAAACATGTAATGGCGGTTAGACAAGAAGAAATACTGACACAGACAGAAAATAGTATGAGCAAACGTTGGGGCCCAAACTAACTAAATAGAAAAGGATAGGAAGGGCACTTACTGCAATCCCAGAAAACCCTGAAAAGCACCAACTCTACTAATTTCAAAAACACCTGAGATCACACGACCTCTACCATCTAAATTAGTTCTCTGGTGTAACAAAATCAAAACAGCAGCCACTGAAAAAACTGGAAAAAGCAAAAGTACAAACATCAGTGGCTAAACTAAACTGAGAGGGCAAAAGCCCCCGGAGGGGACCCTGAAGGCCCCCACAGAAGTTCAGGACAAAATGCAAAAATCAAGCACAAAAACAAAAAGAAGAAAATGTCTTATCTGTTAGCAGGAGATGCAGACACGACACAGCAGGCTACAAGGGAAACAGGAATCAAGGATAGAGACCAGAACAATTGATCACTGGCAACCCTGATGGGAAGGTGACTCCCTTATATAAGACCAGTCAGTAACACCTGATTCCCAATCCTCACAATCTTCACAATCTTCACTGGACAGACCAGCACCGCTTGTAACCACCAGAGGGAGCCTCTGGTCAGAACTCATCCCAAGCCCACTCACAACAGTGAGCGGTCAGGTGAGTATGAGGATATTTTTAACCTTTTGATTGCCCATTGTGGTTCAGAAAAGTGGTTGGCTAGAAGCCGCCATTTTGCTTAGTCCACATGGAAGCAAACTGCAAAAAAAATCCTCATTTTGGCGAATGCGGATTTTTGTAAAATTCTGGAAGTATCCAATTGCACTAGAATTTATTCTCTCATTTCTACTGATGACCCCCAAAAGAGCCCAATTTTCTAGCATATGTTACATTGGAATGTTCGGGTTGTGGAATCTTGACATGCATAGCTGGATCCCACAGCCCTGCGTGGATACTCCCTTAGCGAAAGCCAATTATCTTTCTGCAATAATTTAGAGAAAGATAAACATCACAAGTTAGAATCTAAATAAAACTATTGAGAATAATTCCATTCTTACTCCAAACACAGCTAACTTTTAAAGGGTTATTAACCCCTTCATGACACAGCCCTTTTTCGTTTTTACTTTGTTTTTTGCACCACTTCTTTCCAGAGTCATAACTTTTTTAATTTTTCCATCATTATAGACATGTGAGGGCTTGATTTTTGAGGAACGAGTTGTACTTTTGAATGACACCATTAGTTTTACCATATTGTGTACTCGAAAACAGGAAAAAAATTCCAAGAGTGGTGAAAATGCAAAAAAGTGCAATTCCACAAGTGTTTTTTGGACTTTTTTTTACCTTGTTCATCCCATGCTAAAAGTGACCAGCTATTATGATTCTCCAGGTCATTATGAGTTCATAGACACCAAACATGTCTAGGTTCTTTTTATTTAAGTGGTGAAAAAGAATCCAAAGTTTGTTAAAAAAAAAAAAAAAAATGTCATTTTTCGAGACCCGAAGCATCTCCAATAGTGATGAGCGAGCATTAAAATGCTCGGGTGCTCATTGCTCGGGTCAAGCAAATTGGAATGCTCGAGTGCTTGATTCAAGCAATGTAAGTCTATGGGAAACCCGAGCTTTTTTGCCACAAGCCCCCATGGAGGTCTTTCTAGGGTATCAAAACATTGGAAATCTATGAGAACAATGCACAAATGACATAGGAACATCATGGGGAAGACCCCTGGAAACATTTCTGACTCCTAGGTCACTGCTGTGAACAATGTTGTCATAGTGTTACGCCACTTTTACAGGGGCACACTAAGGCCAGGATCACACTTGCAAGAAACTCGCATGATTCTTGCATCAACACCCGGCACTGACGCCGGCAATTGGACCGGAGCGTGTGGCTGAATAGAAATACATGCTTCTCGCAAGAGTGATGCTGGCCTAAAACATTCAAAAACAAAACCAAAATGGATTTTCCTGTAAAATATGTTAAGGAACATCCTTTTCAGGGTAATGATTTGTATGTAACGCAAAATAAATAACCCCAAATAAAAATGTAACTCCACCACTTGTGCCATGTACACACTTAGCATTTTTGATGCGTTTTTTAACTTTAGCATTGCTTTCAACCAATACAAATGCATTCACAGGGAAATGTAATTTTAATATTTAACAACCTTAGCTGGCCATGTGGTGTGTGACACATCATCAGACTCATCCTGTTTCATTTATGAAGGCGAGACTCTGAAAGTCACAAAGCCTCTTTTTATAGGAGCATCAGGCGGCATTAATATTCTTAAAGGGCCATCAGGCTGCTATGCTTTGTTGTTCCCATTAATAAACAGTGAGTCTCCTATACTGCTATTGCCTATGCAGTGAGTGGCTGGGCTGCCAAAAATTAGGACGTACCCCCATATCCCTTTGAGGAGACGTAAAGGAGCGCCTCATGAAAATTGTTCCCATTATAAGAAAGTGGGTCTCCCATAGTGTTTGCATATGCATTGAATGAGTTACACTTGGTCCCCGTGCTGGCTCTGCTCCCCGTTCTTTTCACTCACCTCCTGTTTTTCATGCTGTCCCTGTGCAGCAGCGAGCTCCCTGTCTGAGGTCTCATGCTCATTCTACTTCTCAGCGTCCTCCTCTCTCTCCCTTCCCCATTCCCTGGCGTGCTGTCAGCAGATCTTCTGGGAATACTATTAGGACGCAAGCGCGTACGTCTGTTTTCTTAAAGGGACAACGTGCATTTTTTGAATTTAGTATTTATCCAATGGCAGCGCACTGATTACTATTTCTGGTCTCTCCTCCACTGGGAGAGCGCCGGAGCAATGAGTATCTACCATTGCTACATCGGTTCTGTGTCTGACCTGTCTGCACTGCGTTAGCAGTCTGTGCATTTGGTCATACTATTTGTCTCCACAGAGTATCAGTATCCTGTATTCTGTTATCCCTGACAACCTCTGCAATCACTTGTGCAAGTGTCATCCTGTTCCGCCAACAGCCATCCGAATCCATGGACTGTGACAAGGTTACTGGAGCCAGCTTGCTACCATCTACCCAGAATCAGGACCTTCCTCACCTGTGTCTACCTCTCCACGGTCTCTGCCATTATATCTGTTACCCCTTTTGGTCCCGCTGGGACAGCTGCCATGCATACAGGGTCTAACTGGAGGTAGCACCTGTGTCCTCCAGGTATGCCACTCTGGTCCTGTTCGAGGGGCCTTATTACGGGTACTCGGAGCTCACTAGTTATGCCCCCAGACCGTGGTCCCGAGGTTCCACTTCAAAAATAAAAAACGAATGTGAATTTCACCATCTCTGCCTCCGCTTCCATTCATTACAGATGCAAGGCTTGCCCTGCCCCAACATTACACGCACCCCAATAACCCTTTGAACCGACGTAGTGGACGGCCACATGAAGCCAAAGTTCCCATTATGCTTAGTTATTTTACTCCCATACAGTTTGCCCATGAAGTGAATGCATGGCCTGTCCTGCCCCAACATTACACGCACCCCAATAACCCTTTCAACTGACGTCCTGGATGGCTACATGAAACCGAAGTTGCCATTTTTTTCATTTGGTACTGCCATACTGTTAGCCTATGTGTTGAATGCAAGGCCTGTCCTGCACCAAAGTAACAAGCACCTCAATAACCCTTTCAACAGACATACTTGAATGCCTCATGACAAAAATCTTCCCATTAGAAGAAAGTGTGTCTCCCATAGTATTTGCCTATGCATTGAATGCAAGTATTTGCCTATGCATTGAATGCAAGGCCTGCTTTGCCCCAAAGTCACATGCACCCCAATAACAATTGGAACAGACATCCTTGATGGCCACATGAAACTAAAGTTCCCATTATTCTGAATGTTGTACTCCCATACAGTTTGCCCATGAAGTGAATGCAAGGTCCGCCTTGCCACAAAGGTACACGCACCCCACTGACCCTTTGAACCTACGTCCAGGATGGCTACCTGAATCCAAAGTTTCCATTATTTTTCATTTTGTACTGCCATACTGTTTGCCTATGCACTGAATGCAATGCCTGCCCTGCTCCAATGTTACACGAACCCCAATAACCCTTTGAAGTGACTTAGTGGATGGCCACATGAAGCCAAACTTTCCATTATTAGGAACTTGGTGCTACCATACTGTTTGAATATGCAGTGAATTGCAGTGTTAAGCTATAAGAACCTGCATCAGAGAATTGCAGTGTTGAGGATGAAGAACCAGCAGTGGAGAATGAGCCTGAAGAACCTGGATTGGTAAATTGCAGTGGTGAGGCTAAAGAAGACCTTGCAGTGAAGAATTGCATTGTTGAGGCTGAAGAACCTGCAGTGGAGAATTGCATTGTTGAGGATGAAGAACCTGCAGTGGAGAATTTCAATGTTGAAGCAGAAGAACCTGCAGAACAGAATCTGTGTTGAGGATGAAGGCCTAAAAGTTGACAATTGCATTGTTGAAGTAGCTGACTAACCCCTATAGTTCCCATTATTATGAACTTGGTCTCCCATACTGTTTGGCTATGCAGTGAATGCAAGGCCTGCCCCAAATATGCACGCACCCCAATACCCTTTGGAAGAAACGTGGAGGAGAGCCTCATAAAATTTTTCTCCCATTACAAAGGAGAGAGTCTCCTATACTTGTAATTCCCATACACTAAGTGTATGGGCTGACAAACATTTCCCCCCTGGGGGGTGCACAGCAACATACTGTGTCAAAATTTTTGTTACGGGCATCATAAACACCATTGAAAACACTAACGTGGCTGTTGCATCATGTACCACGGTCACCATGGTGATCTAGTGGTGGTGGATGATGGGATGAGAAAGGAGGAGGATAACACCAAAGAGCCAAAACCAGGAAGAGTATACCCGTGTGTGAGTGTGAAGAGGTGCATGGGAATACACCTCCCAAAAAAAGATACTGTATTTGTGGTTATGCTTCGCTGTTATCATTCGGTGGTGTACAGAAGTCTGGCCCTATCCAGCTCTTGTTCATTTTTATAAGAGTCAGCCTGTCAGCATTTTCAGTTGGCAGGCGGATGCGCCGATGAGTTATAATTCCACCAGCGGCACTAAAAATCCTGCTCTGAAAAAACACTAGCAGCAGAGCAGACAAGGACCTACAAGGCATAAAGAGCCAGATCTTGCTACGTGTCCAGCTTGGATACCCAATAATTAAAAGGCACAGAGGAATCACATAGGACGTTGGTACGGTCAGCAAGGTACTCCCCAGCATCTTCCAAAACTTTGCACTCCTTTTGAGAGTACCCAACACCTCAGGGCCAGTGAGATGGGAGGGTCTGAGAAAACTCTCCCAGAACTTTGTCAGTGTTCCCCTGCCTCTGCTGGATTGGACTCTTTCGCCTGTACTCCTTGGTTGTCCAAAGAACTGTGACCTCTGCCACCAGCATTTTCAGATGGGAATTTTTTAAATAATTCCACAACTGATACTGCACCATTTTGGTACACCTGTCTGCCTCTGGAAGAAGAGATTGAAAGTTCTTCTTGCAGCGTGGGTCTAGAAGTGTCACTAACCAGTAATGAGTGTCACTCAAAATTTTGACAATGCGAGGGTCACGGGAAAGGCAGCGCAACATAAAGTTAGCCATGCATGC
The DNA here is from genome assembly GCA_033576555.1 of Oophaga sylvatica. Lineage (NCBI taxonomy): Eukaryota > Metazoa > Chordata > Amphibia > Anura > Dendrobatidae > Oophaga > Oophaga sylvatica. The sequence goes on from JARQOD010000002.1 coordinate 233,641,193, forward strand.
CAGACTTCTAATAGGCAAGACTTCCGAGTCCTCACCAAGAAGATGACTGACCATGCTATCCTCCTCCTCATCATCCTCCTCCCTTTCCTCAGGCCATCCAAGCTGAAATGACGGTATGACAGTTGTGCTTGTAGTACTGTCTATAGCGCATGAAAGCAGCTCCTGTTCTTCTTCCTCCTCTTCCTCATTGTCAACCAATCCATGTTGACACCCAGTATGGTTCCTTGCTCTATCTCATTGTGCTCCACCTGCAATGAATCCTCTTTCATTGTGAGCAGAGAGCTTTTCAGAATACAGATAACCGGGGGAGTGACTCTAATTATGGTGTCATCGCTGCTCACCATCGTGGTGGACTCCTCAAAGTTGTGTAGGATGGTACAGTACATTTGTCTGACATCCATGTCCACTCCTGAGATCTTATGTGTGGAGTATGAACTGAATACTGACGGCCTTTTTGATGCTGGTAGTCAACAACTGCCCTCTTCTGCTCACATATTCTTTCCAACATATGCAGTGTAGAGTTCCAATGTGTGGGGACATCACACAACAGTCGGTGAGCCGGAAGTTGCAAATGCTGCTGAAGGACTGCAAGGGCGATGGAAGTTGTAGCTGACTTTCTAAAATGGGCACACAGGCAGAGTACTTTTACAAGTAGATCCAGCAGCTCCGGGTAGCTTTTGAGAAACTGTTGAATAACGAGGTTAAGCACATGGGCTCGGCATGGTACATGTGTGAGCTCGCCTCTGAGCCGCCACCAGGTTCCTGCCATTGTCACACACGAACCATGCCTGGCTGTAGGTTCAGCGGTGTCAGCCACATTTCTGCCTGCTCTTTCAGAGCTGTCCACAACTCTTCAGCATTGTGAGGTTTGTCACCTAAGCATATTAGCTTCAGCACAGCTTGTTGCCGCTTGGCTTAGGCAGTGCTTCCAGCTTGTGACTGATGTGGTCATTTCAGAGAAGGAGGCTGAAAAGGAGGAGGATGAGGTGCAGGAGCTGTACACTGAGGGAGCTACCCTGACTGACCTAGTGCCCGCAATCCACAGTGTCGGGAGGACGTGTTCAATTCCAAGGTCCGACTGGGTCCCGGCTTCGACTATGTTAACCCAGTGTGCCATCAGTGAGATGTACCATCCCTGCCCACAAGCACTTGTCCACGTGTCTGTGGTTAGGTGGACTTTCCCAGTAACAGCATTGTTGAGAGCACGGGTAATGTTGTGGGGGACATGTGTTTGTGTAATGCCGGGATAGCACACTGGGAGATATAGTGGTGGCTGGGGACCGAGTACCTTGGGACGGCTGCCGCCATCAGATTGCGGAAAGGCAACATTTTGAGTGCAAGCAGACGAGAAATGTGTGAATTTAGTACTGTGGCCTATGGGGTGTTGGCTGCATATTTCCACTTGCGTTCCAATGACTGGGTATGGACAACTGAAGGCTGCTCTGGGAAAAGGATGTGGGCGTGCTTGATGGTGCTAGTTGAGTGTAGGCACCGACATTTGCTGCTCAAGAGTCATCTTCGCATGCACCGGTGATAGGGAATTGGTTTGCATGCACAACAGTGGAAGAAGCAGTGGTGTCACCCGCAGACACTATTCCTGGAGCCTTGGGTTCGGCCCACATAGTCGGGTGCTTTGCTGCCATGTGCCTGATCATGCTGGTGGTAGTCAGGCTGGTAGTTTTGCTACCCCTGCTAATGCTGGCATGGCAGGTGGTGCAAATGGCCTGTTTGGGGTCATTGGCAGAGTCTTTTAAAAAAACAACCAGACTCGGGAAGACCTAACAGTTGTACTGCCAACTTCTGTCTTGTTGGTGTTACAAGGAACAGTTGTCCGCCTTCTGTATGCAGCCACCACACTGCTTCTTCCTGCCTGTTGGGGTGCTATGCCTCCCTCCCCCTGTATGCTGCTGTCCTCACTCTGTATGTCCTCCTGTCAGGTTGGGTCAGTTACTGTATCACCCATCACCTCGTTTTCCACGTCCGCACCCTGGTCCTCCTCCTGACTTTCTGGCAATTGTCTCATCATCGTCTACCTCTTGTGACACGTTCCCACTGTCGCATTCGTGTGACTGTGGCTGCTCAAATATTTGGGCATCACTACATGCGATCTCACCTTGCCCCACTTCAAGTGGACCAGGCGAGAGGCCCGAATCTATTAATGGAAATGTGAACAGCTTTTCCAAGTGTCCAAGTGTGAGATCAGTTGTCTCCGGGCACTCGGCATGGTGGGAGGAAGGAGGATCAGGGTGAGGAATATGCGGTTCAGACTCATGGCTACTCAGACTTGACCATGTGGAAGACAGGGTGGTGGTGGTGGCAACGTGGTGGTGGTGGTGGCAGCGTGACTGGAAGAAGCATCAGCTATCCAACCAATAACCTTTTCACATTGCTCTGTGTTCAATAATGGTGTCCTGATGCAGTCTCCTAGTAATTGGGACTGGAAGGTCGAGCAAGAAGATGTTGTTGTGGCCCAATTTCAGCTTGTCCACAGCCTAGACCTCTGCATGCACCATCATCATCACGTCCACTTCCCCGTCCCTTGCCACGCACATTGCCCATTTTAAATGTACTACAATATTTTCCATGTTCACTACAAATGGCTAAATGTATATGTTTTCCGTGTGCAGGAAAACCACAGTTTAAAATATCTGGCTTGTAGGTAACAATTTTTATTTTCAGCAAACTGGTATCAATAACTAGGGTAAGACACAGGAAAAACAGTTGTATGGAGGCCTGAAATGCCAAAATGCCACAATTTTTAGCCTACAGATAAATGAGGCGTGAGATAGAGATACCACACTGTAAAATATGTGGCCTGTATTTTAATTTTTTTTTACAGCAAAATACTGTCAAGAACTAGGGTAGCACACAGCAAAAACAGCTGAATTGAGGCCTGAAATGCCACAATTTGTAGCCCACTGATAGATGAGGCATGTGTCGGCGATACCACACTGTAATATATGTGGCCTTTATTTTTATTTTTTACAGCAAAATACTGTCAAGAACCAGGGTAACACACAGCAAAAAGAGTTGAATGGAGGACTGAAATGCCACAATTTGTAATGGAGAGACCACACTGTAAAATATGTGGCCTTTATTTTTATTATTTTACAGCAAAATAGTGTCAAGAACTAGGGTAACACACAGCAAAAATAGTTGAATGAAGGCCTGAAATGCCACAATTTGTAGCCCGCAGATAGATGAGGCGTGTGACAGATATACTACACTGTAAAATATGTGGCCTGTATTTTTTTTTTTTTACAGCAAAATAGTCTAATAATTGGAGGCACACACAGCAAAAATAGTTGAATGGAGGCGTGCATTTTTTTTGGGGGGAAGGGCCAGTAAAATTGTGTCAATAAGTAGGCTAAGACACAACAAAAATAATTCTATGGAGGCCTGAAATGGCACAATTTTAAGCGCAATGATATGCGATCCATATGGGGGATCAAACCCAGTGTGAAATATCTGCCCTGTAGCTAAATATTTTTTGGGCAGCAAAATGGTGTCAAGAAATTACAGAAGACACTCCAAAAAAATTGTACAGTGCCACAAAAATGGCAGAAATGTCTTCACACTCAGATGTGATGGCTGGGACAGGCAAACCCATTTAAAATAGTTGAATTTTCACGCTGTACTATGAAAAGGATCTGGTTGTATTCTGCAATGTGAACAAGCAAATGAAGAAAAAGGGGGTCTGGATTGCTTTGGAATAAAATAATCAGGATTACGATACAAAAGATTTTTTCCTGGCCACTGATACCTGGGGCTATGTATATACAGTCAATATATGTAATAGTCAGCAGCAGCAAACAGTAATGGAATGGACCCTCTTGATGTATGCAATGAAGTATTCCACATACAATGTCTGCTTGCTACTGATTTGGTATATATATATATTTATATATATATAACCCATATACAGTGCCTGCATGCCTTACACTAATATTTATATACCCACAGACACTCCCTGTCTACCTAGCACTGCAATCTATGTACCTCGTAATGAGTCCTTAGAAGGACTTTTGAATAAGCTGGATTTGTGTATTCTATTATGGTATACTCACACTAACGTCTAAACCCCCAAATCTGACCCTATTTTGAGGCAGCTCTCCCTACACTAGCTGATTCCGTAGCTGAATGTGACGAGCATGGCGGCGCCAGGTCTCTTATAGACCTGATGAGACTGGGCGGCCAGCCAATCACTAATTACCACAACCAAGATGGCTGCGGTATTGCAGTGCATGGCACACAGTCCCTGCATGTTGATTGAGAGCTTACTATTTTGCATGCCGAGCTCACATTTTTAATGATACTCTTTTGGTGTAGATACGATCTTTTGATCTCCCGTTATTGCATTTTAGTGCAATGTTGCGGAGACAAAAAAACTTATTTCTGGGGTTTTGACTTTTTTTCGCTACATGATTTACCGATTGGATTAATTATTTTTATAGCTTGATTGATCTGGCGATTCTCAGCGTGGCGATACCAAACATGTGTATGTTTGACTTTTTTGTTTTATTTTTAATGGGGCGAAAGGAGGGTGATTTGAACTTTTATTTTTTTTTTTTTTATATTTTTTATTTTTTTTTTACTTTTTGTATGCTTCAATAGTCTCCATGGGAGAGTAGAAGCTGCAGTTGTCCGATTGGCTCTGCTACATACAGGCGATGGTCAGACTGTATGTAGCAGAATTGCTCACATGCTATGAGTGCCAACCACTGGGCAGCGCTCTTAGCAATCTGGTTATTACAACCATAGAGATCTGCTGGAGACATCTGGTTGTCATGCCAACCCATCGGTGACCCACGATCACGTGACGGGGTCACCGATGGGCGGGATTTCCGGTGTGCTTGCCGGAAGCCCGTGTTAAATGCTGCTGTCAGAGTTAGACTGTGGCATTTAACGGGTTAACAGCCGCAGGTGGATTGCGATTCTGCGACTGTTAGAGGCAGATGTCAGCTGTTGGAAACAGCTGACATGTGCAGGAAAAGATATGGGCTCAGTGCAGGAGCCCACATCAAAGGGGAGACACATCATGTGCAGTACTAGTACAGCACATGTCGTGAAGGGGTTAAACTTTTACAACTTTTATATATTTGAATTTCAATTTATTTGCAAGCAGATTAATGGGTCATCTGAGTCCCGAAACCACCACCCATCTCTCAAACACCTCAAAAACCTACCCACAGACAGTGCTCGTTTCAGGTGATAGGATTGCACAGCTCCCTGACTTAGCGTGCACACATAACGAAGTACAGATTCAACAGAAAAGCATAGATTTAATAGTTTATGCTTTCAGTTACTTTCTACTTATTTGACATGAGCGAACTTTTCAAGGTTCGGTTTACCGAACGTTCTGATGTTTACCGAACAGTTAAACAAATGTACTCGATCTCCATTAAATGGGAGGCCAAACCATTTTCAGTGGGAGGCCAAGTGGCATCAATTGACCCACAGTAGAAATTTTCTAATGGCATAGCAGCAATAAGCCATGGGACATGCATGAGGTATCAGGGTCAGGGCCAGCAATTACAGCTTTGAATTGTAGTTTCATTGAAGACCTGGTGGTTAAGGGAGCGGTGTAAGCCTTATTTTGCTGTGAGCACTGATACCTCATGCAACAGTTCCAATTTTTTTCCCTGCTACACTTAGATGGCACAAACATCAGTTTCATAGAATATTATTGGTAGAAAAATGTATGGATACTAACACAGGTAGTTGAGCGAAAGTAAGTGCAGGCCAGCCTGTCTGGGAGCCTTACTTCTACAGGCAACACACATGAAGGTGACCCAACTTGGAGTCTCCACATTTCAAAAAATAATTTTCAGACACCATTTAAGTCATCAATTTCCACTGAGTAGAAGCAGTATAATAAGCCTCTGACACACCTTCCACTACAGGCAACCCACCAAATGGAGACCTAACTTGGAGCCCAGTCAGCGAGCTGTAACGCCCCTGCCAATGTTTTCTCATCAAGGCGTCACTGGTGAAATGCACCCTCGCAGACACAGATTTTTTTTCAGGGAACAAGTGATGTAGTCTATGACATGCTGGTGTAGTGCAGACACAGCTTTCTTAGAGAAGTAATTGATACTGGGAAACTGGTACTGGGGAACTGCAATGGCCATCAAATTTCAGAAACCAACAGATTGGAGATGGTGAAGTTCAATCTCTTAGCATTGCCATGTGTAGGAGGAAACCTTCTTTTATGCGACCACAACTGTGAGACCGAGAGCTGGCTGCTGTGCTGAGAGAGTGAACAGAACAAACTACTGCATTATACTACAGAGACTCCTTATGGGGAGTGCATTACACTACAGAGGCTGTATATGGGGAGTGCATTATACTACAGGGGCTCCCTATGGGGGTGCATTATACTACAGAGACTCCCTATGGGGTTACAGGAAAGATGTATATTTTGTACCGTGTTAGCCAGTAGATAGGTTAGCCATTAAAAGGTATCAACCACTGAGGACTCTCAATTCTAAATATTTCCCTATGGGGGTGCATTATACTACAGAGGCTCTATATGGGGGTGCATTATACTACAGAGGTTCCCTATGGGGAGTGCATTATACTACAGAGGCTCCCTATGGGGAGTGCATTATACAACAGAGACTCCCTATAGGGTGCATTATACTACACGGCTCTATATGGGGTGCATTACACTACAGAGGCTGCCTATGGGGTGAATTATATTATAGACTCGGCCTATGGGGGTTTATTATAATATAGAGGCTGCCTATGGCGAGTGCATTATACTATATTGAGGATTATCTGGTGTATTATGCTATATGGATGCTATCTAGGGGGCCATCATACAGTGTGGGGATTATAGTGGCAGGGCCATCATACAGTGTTGGAGCCATTAAATAGTTTGGGGATATTAAGGGGTCAGTAATATATATCCAGTGAGGGGGCATTATACGGTGTATTGGGGAGCTTGACAGGGGGGAGACTTGGGACATTATTAAATGTAAAGTGGGCACTTATTGTTATAGGGGAACTCGGGTTACTGTGACTGTCAAAGGGGCACACAGGGCATTATTACATTCTAGGGGACAAAATGTGGGCACTGTTTTCTAGGGCACTTGCATCCAGCATTACTATATTCTAGAGGACTGCTTTAGAATTTAGAGGTCACACAGAACCACCCAGCAGGTGCAGTAATAGGAACACATGCGGCAGCAGCGGCTCAGCATTGGGGTGTCAAGTGCAGTAATAAGGGCACATTCGGCAGCAGCGGCTCAGTATTGGGGTTTGAGGTGCAGTAATAGGGGCACATACGGCAGCAGCGGCTCAGTATTGGGGTTTGAGGTGCAGTAATAGGGGCACATACGGCAGCAGCGGCTCAGTATTGGGGTATGAGGTGCAGTAATAGGGACACACGGCAGCAGCGGCTCAGTATTGGGGTATCAGGTGCAGTAATAGGGACACATACGGCAGCAGCGGCTCAGTATTGGGGTTTGAGGTTCAGTAATAGGGGCACATACGGCAGCAGTGGCTCAGTATTGGGTATGAGGTGCAGTAATAAAGACACATACAGCAGCAGCGGCTCAGTATTGGGGTTTAAGGTGCAGTAATAGGGACACATACGGCAGAGGCTCAGTATTGGGGTTTGAGGTGCAGTAATAGGAACACATACGGCAGCAGTTGCTCAGTATTGGGGTTTGAGGTGCAGTAATAGGGGCACATACGGCAGCAGCGGCTCAGTATGGGTTTGAGGGCAGTAATAGGACACTGGCAGCAGTGGCTTAGTATTGGGGTATCACGTGCAGTAATAGGGACACATACGGCAGCAGCGGCTCAGCAATGGGGTATCAGGTGCAGTAATAGGGACACATATGGCAGCAGCGGCTCAGTATTGGGGTATTAGGTGCAGTAATAGGGACACATACGGCAGCAGTGGCTCAGTATTGGGGTATCAGCAGGATGAGGAGTTTGTGCAGGTTGAGAATAGTCCAATTGGTGACCGTGACAGTGCTAAAAATATGAGAAGTGCAGCGTGTCTTTGTTGTATTTTCTGCAGTAGAGTCCTGGCTGGAGAAGTTGTCATGTCGGTCTGGGTCAGATGGAAAAGACATGAAAAGTGAACAATTCCATCATAAAGAACGTCAGTGGTAAGTCATTATCTGTAACTCTGCTGTAATCTATTATATGTTCTGTTGGACTGGTATTATTTGCCACTGACCATATGGCGGTGATATCAATATTGGTCTTTTTATATATAGATTATTTTCTCTTCGCCACGACAGCACCCACTGAGAGAGGGGATCCGCCCTAGGAACAGGAAACCTACAGAGAGATAAAAGGGGCGGCCCCCCTCGCTCCTCAGTTGTTTCCTGTTCCTAGGAGAGGAACCTACCTGAGAAGAGGAATTCCTGGGCTGGATCGCCGCCTGTGCGGTTTCTTTTGGAGCGGCAGGGGCTCCAGCACCAGAAGCAGCGTCGGGGTTTATCCCTCCTCAGCTGGGACGAGAAAGACACCACACATGCCTGGAGGTAACGGACCGTGAGTCTGAGGACGGCAGGGCAGGGGTCGCAGACCACCGTCACAGGAAGAGATTCCCAGGTGCGAGGCCAGGAGCAGGATTGCTCTGGCTTGCATATAATACGGGTGTCACATACTGGGCCGAGGCTGCCCTACCTGATAACGCTGGGAGCCTCGGCAGGTCAAGAGGAAAGGTCCCATCGCCTCTCTTTCCGGGTAGGGACGGGACCGCAGCAGTCAGGAACGTGCGCGTGGTCAGGAGCGGTCCCGGCAAGTTGCATTTTGAAAAAATCATGGAGCGCTGCTAGAGGAGCGGCCGCGCAGGCGCAGGGAGGCAGAGAACCCGGAAGTGAACCTAGCACTTCCGGGTCGGCGCTGAAAAAAAAAAAATGGGGAAGCTGCATAAAAGCACCGATCATATGGCATAGCGGTGCGCAGCAATGTCGTCCCCAAGCGATCCTGCGTTGCGCCCACCTGAGGAACTGGTGGTGCCACATCACAGCGGCAGCAGCAGCGGCAGAAAAAGTGGAAGTGGACACTCTAAGCAGAGTGGTTCCACAAGCAGATCTGGAGGGAAATCAAGTCGCTCCATACCGCAGCCGGACCCTCCATCCTTAAGACCGGTACCATCTTGATAAAAAGCTTCACTAGGTGAGTGTTATAAGTCACACCTGTCAAGCTGATGGCCCTTTCCCCTCCCCCCTGGTTTGTGTGTTCCTAGGCCAAAAAAACGGAAAAGACCAAACATAAAGAATGTGCCTTATGCTCCCAACCTCTTCCGGACACTTATCTCAAAAGATTATGTCAGGATTGTATTAGCCATACACTACAGGAGGAAAGTTCTGTGAGAGCAGAAGATATCCGCCTGATGATCAGAGAGGAGTTACAGGCCCTAGGGGTAGCCAGTAGTATTACGGGAAGGAAATCCCTTAGTGAGATAACCCCACCTAAGGTGGGATCCTCCACGGACAGCGGGGAACTCAATTCAGACGCTTCACGTGAATCAGGTTCATCAGAGGAGGAGGAGCATACCTGTTTTCCGACGGATAGTATTAATAATCTGATTAAGTCAGTTCGGAACACTATGGGATTATCTGATACAAAAGACCCTAAAACTCCTCAGGAGATCATGTTCGCGGGTATCTCCCAGCGCAAACGGCGAGTGTTCCCAATAGATCCGGCTATTAAGGAATTAGTAAAGAAAGAGTGGGAAAAACAAGGGCAGAAAGGTTATATGCCAGCCGCGTCAAAACGACGATACCCCTTTGATGACAAGGACCTGGCCTCCTGGGAGAAAGCACCCAAGGTGGATGCTGCTGTAGCGTCAACCTCCCGCAAGCCATCCTTGCCAGTAGAGGATGCTGGAATTTTGTCGGAACCCCTAGACCGGAAAGCAGATGCACTTCTTAAAAGGTCCTGGGAGTCGTGTATAGGGGCATTTAAACCCGCAATATCGGCCACTTGTACAGGCAGGGCCATGTTAGTATGGTTAGATCAGTTGGAGGAAAATATAAAGAAGGGCCTCTCCAGAGACAAGCTACGGTCTTCCATCCCTTTAATTAGAGGTGCAGCTGCATTTCTTTCAGACACCTCAGTAGACTCTCTCCGCCTGGCGGCAAGAACAGCAGGACTAACCAATGCAGCCCGAAGGGCGTTATGGTTGAAAGGTTGGAAGGGGGATACGCAAGCTAAATCAAAACTCTGCGCTATACCCTGTCAGGGTGAGTACCTGTTTGGTGCAGTATTGGATGATATCTTAACCAAAGCAGGAGAAAGGAAAAAAGGCTTCCCTAATCCATACGTTCCATCCTACAGGAGGGCATTCAGGAGGCCATCGTTTAGCAGAAGGAAGGATTATAAGTCCCAGAATTCTTGGAATAACAGGGATTTCAAACAAAAGGGAAACCTATTCGGTAAACGTCCCTTCAGATCGGGAGATAAGTTCCGCTAGTACCAACTTACCGGTGGGTGGCAGACTATTATACTTCGATTATCAGTGGGAACAAATTACAACTAACCCCTGGGCCATTAACATCGTAAAATCAGGCCTAACATTAGAATTTGTCCTGAATCCTCCGGACTCCTTTCTATTGACTTCTCTAAAATCCCAGGCTCAACAAGAGGCGTTAGAATTAGAAATTAAAGGCCTACTATCCAAGAAAGTGTTAATAGAGGTTCCGGTAAATCAAAAAGAGAAAGGCTTTTACTCTCCTTTATTTCTGGTAACTAAGCCAGATGGTTCATTTAGAACCATAGTTAATCTAAAAAAACTGAATACCTTTTTGAAAACCCGAACCTTTAAAATGGAGTCTATAAGATCAGCGATAAAACTCTTATTTCCCAGATGCTACATGGTGGTCGTGGATCTCAAAGATGCATATTATCATCTACCAATACATGTCTCGCATCAACGCTTTCTCCGAGTGGCGGTCACATTAGAAGGCCAAATCCGTCATCTGCAGTTTGCGGCAATGCCATTCGGGCTATCTATGGCACCACGCGTCTTCACAAAACTGATGCTGGAGGTGATGTTGTATTTACGAGTAAAAGACACACTGGTAATCCCGTACCTGGATGATCTGCTAATAGTAGGAAATTCATTCCAACAATGTGAGCACAGGCTGTCTGACGTAATTTCATCCCTACAGAACTTAGGTTGGCTGATCAACTGGGAAAAATCAAGGCTACGGCCGGTAACCTGTCAGACGTTCCTAGGCCTTCGTCTGGACTCAGTAAGTCAGAAATGTCGGCTACCGGAGGCAAAGAGATTAACTGTAATTAATAAGGTACAAACGGTAATACAGATCCTATACTATCTCTAAGAGAAGGCATGTCTTTGCTGGGCTCTTTGACCTCATGTATCCCGGCAGTTCGGTGGGCCCAGTTTCATACCAGAAAACTGCAAAGATTAATCCTACAGCAAGAAGAGAGGTTACAGGGACAGTTAGAGAATAAAATATCCCTGACCCCGGAGGTAATCAGTTTCCTAACCTGGTGGCTAGATTCAGATAATCTGTCGGGAGGTGTTCCGTGGATAGTGGTTCCCTCAAATATAGTAACCACAGATGCCAGCCCTTTAGGGTGGGGGGCTCATTGGGAGGATAATGTGGCGCAGGGACAGTGGTCTAGGTCAGAGTCAGAGGATTCGTCAAACATGAGAGAGCTAAAAGCTATATATCATGCCATATGTAATTTCCTTCCGCAGCTGCAAGGGACTCATACAAGGATCTTATCGGACAACAGCACCTCAGTAGCGTACCTAAACCACCAAGGAGGTACACGATCAATGCCACTCATGTCTATTGCAGAAAAAATTTTAACATTGGCAGAAAGTCATCTCCTATCCCTGTCGGCCCTGCACGTCAGAGGAATAGACGATGTCAAGGCAGATTTTCTCAGTCGTCATACCCTACACCAAGGGGAATGGATACTCAATCATCACATCTTCAAAAGGATAACGTTCAAATGTGGCACACCAGATATAGACCTGTTTGCCACACGAAACAACAGGCAGGTAAAAAAGTTTGCCTCCTTATTCAAGCAGGACAATCCGGACATTCTCGACGCCTTGCAGATCCCGTGGACATTCCACTTGGCCTATGCCTTTCCTCCAATGATTCTGTTACCGATTGTCATCCGGAAAATAAGAGAGGAAAGAGCGAGAGTAATCCTAATAGCCCCGTTCTGGCCCAAGAGGCCGTGGTTCTCGTGGCTGAGAGCCATGTCGATTTCGGATTCATGGATCCTCCCTTGGGACCGGGACCTTCTCTCACAGGGGCCCTTCTATCACCCTCAGGTCAAAGGATTGCGCCTCACGGCCTGGAATTTGAAAGGCAGCTATTAAAACTAAGAGGATTTTCGAACGGACTGATTAATACGCTCCTACATAGCAGGAAGGAGACCACTACTAATATATATGCCAGAGTCTGGAGGAAATTTCTAACTTTTCATTCAGTATGCCTATCTAGTGAAGTACCTATCCCAGCTATTCTAGAATTTTTGCAAAAAGGGTATGAATTAGGCCTATCAGTAAATACACTTAAAGTCCAGGTATTGGCTCTAGGTGCCTTATATAGTTGTGACATAGCAGGCAATAAATGGGTAGCTCGGTTTATCTCAGCATGCCATCGAGCAGAACCAGTCCATATACCACAAATGCCACCTTGGGACTTAAACCTAGTCCTAGACGCCTTAACAGAAAGTCCATTTGAGCCCTTTCATTCAGTTCCAATAAAATATGCTTCATTAAAAACCATTTTATTAGTAGCCTTGACCTCAGCGAGAAGAGTGAGTGATCTCCACGCCTTGTCAATAGATCCTCCTTTCCTGTCTATATATCCTGACAAGATAGTGTTAAAAACTGACCCGTCTTATCTTCCTAAAGTGCCGACTAAATTTCATAGATCTCAAGAAATTTATATTCCTTCCTTTTATGATAATCCCTCATCACCACAGGAAGAGAAATTCCACACTCTAGATGTTAGAAGAACAGTTTTGGCATATCTAGATAGGACTAGCCTCTGGAGGAAGAGCAGGGCTCTCTTTGTCTCTTTCCAGGGCAGCCGCAAAGGTACAGGAGTAACGAAAAGCACGCTATCTCGATGGATTAGAGATGTAATAGCACTGGCGTATGTGGCAAAAGAGAAAGTTCCACCACAAGGCGTGAAGGCACATTCCGCACGGGCCATATCATCCTCTTGGGCAGAAAGAGCAGATGTTCCGATAGACCTTATATGTAAGGCCGCAACCTGGGCTTCACCTTCTACCTTCTATGATCACTATAGATTAGATCTATCCTCCTCATCAGACCTAGTGTTTGGTAGATCAATCCTTGACACGGTGATCCCTCCCAGTAATTGTCTCTGAAAGTCTCTCAGTGGGTGCTGTCGTGGCGAAGAGAAAAAAACGGATTACTTACCGGTAATGCTCTTTTATAGAGCCCACGACAGCACCCACTCACTTCCCCCCCCCTAGTTGTAGTATACACGGTGCATTCTGTATGGTGAAGGATTGATTATATTGACTATAGTCCAGCAGTGTAAATAGGTATATATATGTTAAACATGTTATGGTGCAAATTAACTGAAACTTGTGTGGCGGTTCCTCTCATTCTCTGTAAACCAACTGAGGAGCGAGGGGGGCCCCCCTTTTATCTCTCTGTAGGTTTCCTGTTCCTAGGGGCGGATCCCCTCTCTCAGAGGGTGCTGTCGTGGGCTCTATAAAAGAGCATTACCGGTAAGTAATCCGGTTTTTTTGGCAACAGTATGGTCATTTGCTGAGGTTCTCTGGTTAGGGGCCCACTAAGAAGTTTCGCCCCCTCTAAACCAAAACCCTAGCTACGCCTCTGTGTTCAATAAGTTGATGATTTCTTAATTACTCCATTGCTTCTTTTTTGTGAATAACTATTAACAATACAACAAATCAGAGAATACATAATTTCAAGTAGTAGTATTAATAATATTGATAATCTACTATTCACTGTGATTCATGCCTCAAACAAACAGTAAATAATTTGCTCATACTTCTATTTAAAATTCTTAAACTTCCTTTCCTACTTTTTTAAATTTTTGGTGATGGAAATCTATGCCCTTATTAAGGAATTAGAACACTTAGCTTAGAGAATATCCTTATATAATTAGATATACTTTGCCAAAGAATCCATTAGGTGGTGTTAGTGCAGTAATGTAATACATGTTAAAGGATTATGTTCATTATATTTGTTCTTATTTTATGCTTTATCCAAAAAGGTGCATATGTAAAATGGAAACAAGTGCATATGTAAAATGGAAACAATCTAATGTCTTTTATGCCATCACTGCTGCAGCTACTGCAATCCTGCTGATTTTGTGGTTTGCAGCCTACCCGTAGTGAAGAACAGAAAAAAGAAGAGAAGAAAAAATCAGCAATTCTACTATTACTATTTTATGTTTGAAATATTTCTGTAGTAACGTGACACACAAATAAAGAGTTAAAGAAGCACTCCCATCAAAGTCTTTAGCCTCTCAAAATATTGCAAACATTATACTGTATAATATACAGTAATAAGGAATACTTACAATTGCTCATTTTGCCTTTCTACCCAGATAATTCTCTTTTCTCTGATCTACAAAAAACAGGAAGTCACTTTTCCCTGCATGAGTCATCCCCCTCTTCAATTCCTGTTCCTGCTGCTCAGCTCCTCCCCCTGCCAAGGACTTTTGCAGTGATGACCCATGCAGGGAAAAGAGACTTTCTGTTTCTACATAGAGTTTACAAGACTTCATCTAGTCTGTTTTCAATCACGTGGTGTCATTCACCTAATGGAAAAGAGAGCTGTTAACTGGGTAGAAGAGCAAAATAAGCAATCAGAAGTGAATGGTGCTATATAATATGATGAGTGCAATAAATTATGAGGATAAAAATTTTGATGGGAGTGCTTCGTTAACTTCATTCTGTGGGTCAATATGAAAAATTATTTCTTAAAGGGTCAGTGTGAAAAAAATGATTACATACAGTGAAGGAAATACATTTTTATTTTATTTTTTAAAATCCCTTGCTGATTTTGTAAGTTTTCCCACTGACAAAGACATGGGAAAGATGTGAGCCCACATCTGTATGGGGACAGCTGACATGTTCAAAACAGCTGACATGTGCCCGCAATAGCTGCGGGTTGAATCGCGATCCACCCACAGCTATTAACTAGTTAAATGCTGTTGTCAAATGCTGACAGCGGCATTTTACAAGCACTTCCGGCAAGCGCGCTGGAAATACGCTCACCGGTGACCCGTGTCACGTGATCGTGTGTCATCGGTGTGTTGACATGACAACCTGAGGTCTCCTGGAGACCTCTATGGTTGTCAGTGCCTGCTTGCTGTGAGTAAATCTGCTATATAGAGGCGATTTGCTCATCGCCTCTATACAGCAGAGCCGATCAGGTAGTGGCAGCTTCTAGTCTCCCATGGAGACTATTAAAGTATGCCGAAAGTAAAAAAAAATCCAAAACTTTAAATCACCCCCCTTTCAAAATAAAACAATAAAAATAAAATCAAACATACACTTATTTGGTAACGCCATATTCAGAATAGCCCGATCTATAAAAAAAAAAGGAATAACCATGCACATGACAGCGTGACAAACACCCGGTGTTCGGCAGCTGAACCCAAACAGTAACATGGACTTCCTGGTGACGTCCGTGTCCATGCCTGAACAGTAGGTGTTCGGTATGGATGCCGAACTTTATTGTTTGGGGTCGCCCATCTCTATTTATCATTTCCTGGACTCCTTGATCTTTTTTTACAAGGAAGACAGTTCTTAATGACACTGGCTGTATGTTTGGGGCCTTTGTCCTGTTGCAAAATAAATTTTAAGCTAATCAGATGCCTCCTGATGGTATTGCGCTATGGATAATTATCTGGCTATATTTCTCAGCATTGAGGACACCATTAATCTCAATCTAAGTCCACACTCTATTTGTTGAAATGCAGCCGCATACTTGCTAGAAACCCCCATTATACTTAACTTTTGACTAATGACACTCATTTTTGTACCACTCACTCATTGGTGAACAAATGGCCTTCTGTTATAGTCACATATCTTAAATTTTGTTCAGTTCAAAGCACCTGCTTCCATTTTTCTGAACCCCAGTTCCTAAGTTTTTATGCATGTTTGAGTCACTTGGCATTGACTTTATCAAAGGTATGGTTTTTGGGTATAATTCTTTCAGATTGTAAGCTTACCAATATGGCCCTCACTCATCTTGGTAACTGATGAATTATCTGTTACTCTGTAAAGTCTTCATTATCTGTACACGTCCCCTGTGAAATATAAAGTGCTGCGAAATATTAGCGCTATAGAAATAATAAAATATTACTATTATTATTATTGATAAAAACAATTTCAGAACACGCTTCTCTGAAACGTAGATGGGTGTAGCTGTACCCAACTGGTTGCTGCCAGTTCTGAGCTGATTCCACCTCTGGACATAGTATGATTTTGAAGGGAGGAAAGCATATGTTTTTCATCTGCTGCACTGTTACCTTGGCTGACAACTACTTCTATGATGCTCAATGTTACCCATTTCCTTGTGTCCTCAATACTAAGAAATACAGGCAATTGTTAATTGATAAAAATAAATTATTAACACTGATAGTTGTCAAAGCATCCTTACTTTGCAACACATTTTCTAATTTTCCACACCAGCCTAAAACTTCTGCACGGTATTTTATTTTCCAACTATATATAACAGAACACAACAAAATTCAGAGGAAAATAAAGCAAATTTAACATAATTCCTCACAAAATCCAAAAATGGGCTGGACAAAATTGTTGGCACCTTTGCAAAATTGTTGGCAAACAACTTTGTTTCAAACATGTGATACTCATTCAAACTCACCTATGGCAAGTAACAGGTGTGTGTAATATGAAAATCACACCTGAAACATGATATAATGGGAGAAAAAACACAAAAAATTGAGCTTGGGTTTAAGTTGGTATACATGCAGTACATAAACCCATGTTCACATAGGTCATTAAACAGACAAAACCTACAAAAATAACAAAATTATCATATTCCCTGCTGTAACTAAAATAGTAAAAAAGCAAAAGTGCATTTAAATAACATAGAGTTATGTCTTGTCCTAAAACGGGGAGAAGTTGACTCAATCTTTGCGTTCTGTGTCTGTGCCACACTTAGCATGGAGAACAGAAAAAAAGAGAACTCTCTGAGGACTTGAGAACCGAAATTATGGAACAATATCAACAATCTCAAGGTTACAAGTCCATCTTCAGAGATCTTGATGTTGCTTTGTCCATTTTTTTTTATTTCTGGTGTCCTTCGACAGCTCTTTGGTCGTCACCATAGTGGAGTTAGGAGTGTGACTGTTTAGGTTGTGGACAGATGTCTTTTATATTGATAGCAAGTTCAAACAGGAGCCATTACTACAGGTAATGAATGGAGGACAGAGAAGCCTCTTAAAGAAGAAGTTACAGGTCTGTGAGAGCCAGAAATCTTGCATGTTTTTAGGTGACCAAATACTTATTTTCCACCATAATTTGCAAAACAAACCTTGCCAAATCAGGCAAGGTGATTTTCTGGATTTGTTTTCTCATTTTGACTCTCATAGTTGTGGTAGACCTATGATGTCAATTACAGGCCTCATCTTTTTAAGTGGGAGAACTTGCACAATTTATGGCTGACCAAATACTTTTTTCCCCACTGTAGGTAGATATATAGATAGAAAATAGATATATAGATATATGAGAGAGAGGGAGAAGTGAGAGAAAAAGAGCCATCCTGTCTGGAAAACATCCACATATATATATTTTAAGTGGATTAAAAAGTGTAGTAAACCAAGAGAGTCAATGGAAGGCAGTGATAGTGACTAGAAAACTCAATTCTAGCAACCTTATGCCAAGCAGCTACTGCCAAGTCAAATAATTTTATAAGTTCAGACTTTGATGAACATAAAAAACATTAAGACTGTCACTAAAGAAGACCTTTCACAAAATTTCTCATGAACTTTATACATGATATAATGCTGGCTGCTAAGCTAAATAAAACATTTTTAGTATTTTTTCTTAAATTTCACCTCTGTTGCAGAGATATTAGCAATCAAATTATTTGACACTAAAAGAGTTAAATTTAGATAAGTTTAAGTGGATGTTAGATACTTTTCACTGGGAGGCCAGTAATTTATATCCATCTATGAGATGCTATCTAATAACTCCCATTTGACTTGACAAAAATTAACTCATTACGTGCCAAAATTTTGAATGCAAATATCTCAGCAACGGAGATGCAAAACAAAAATAAAATAAGCATTTTATTTCACTCTGCAGCCACTATTAAATAGTGTGTTCATTTCAACATGAAAAATTTGGAGAAATGTCCTCTTTAAGGCTGCATGCAAATCTTAATGATGGGCATGCTGAAGTAAGATGCACCTAATACATTGAGGCATAATTCACACCTTACAACTGGCTTAAGCAACTGTGTGCTTCAGCCAGAAAAGTTCATCCATTTTGGGAAACAACTTTCATGAATTTATCGGGTTGGCTGTGCTATACCCGGTCTCATCCCAGCTCTGCCCAGCTTGGTAGAGCTGGCTGAAACTGGAGAGAAAATGGCAAAAGTTGCAAAAACTTAGTGCTCCTTCATGTTTTGCAAACATTTTCTAACATTTGAAGGTGAAGTGTAAATCTAGAAGTGGGAAATACAGCGCACAATTGGGTGATACACTATGGAGGAAGAGTAGGAGAGCGTTGGTTACATTCACCTGTTGGAGTTGTGTCAGGCACAACTTCTATGTAGGCATGAAGAAAAACAGCTGCTGCCCCATGGCTGATGGATAAATCCTCCAGGAGATATTGGATCCAGTTGGATGAACACGAAGGTGGGCTTTACAGGCCACCTATGTGTTCATCCTTCTGGATCCAAAATTCTGATAAACACACCTTCATGAATCTTGGCCATAGTCTTAATTAGAAATCACTGTACAGACTATGGCTAGTATTATGTATATGTGAACGTCTAACTAATACTATACAGTGTTTTTACTCTATAGGAGAGCTATTTTGCACATGATTATCATGGAGTATTCATCAAATATTACTTCCCAACTGAAGCCAGTGACCTAGAAGGAATACCTTATATTTATAACAACAAAACAATAACCAGTTTTATATAGTCTTTTTTAATATAAAATCATTCAATTGTTAAATAGTTATCATATTATTTTGAAAGCCAAAACATACTGAAAAATATATATGAATAAATGGACATTTTATAAACAATAATAACAGAAAAAAATAGTTCATGATTTAACAAAAGTGTTATACTGCAAAAGAAAGCAAAACTCTGCATCCGTAGCTGACAACTCCTCTGTCTTCTGCAACACATCAAATATATCTCTTATCTATCACAGTAATGAAAACAAATCAGAAGAAACAACACAAGATATTTGTTAAAGGTGTGATCCAACATGGTAAGTATAAAATAGAGTGACTGCATTGCACAAAAATACATGTATAATTTGTAGCAATCGTAATGCACCAGATACATTAAGTGCAATAATAGCAGTAACCGAAGATGGAAATGCAGCGGTTCCTGGAGTATTGTTTATTACAAATTCATTTTCTAGAATAATATGAATGCAGGTCTTGTTTTTCAGTTTGTTACTGGAGCACTATAGATGTAATGTAAATGCAACCTGTACAATTCAAAAAATGTTTTTGTTGTTTCATGGCTCTTTGTGACATTTTCAGTGAATAAAAAAATATGGCAGCCATGTGTTTATAAGTGTGCAATAGTCAATTAATATTCTAGAATTTGACAATCACAGGCTTCTGAATGCATATCCCCAAAAAATATGCTTTAGTCCTATTATACTTTGAGTTAAAGTTCAGATGCAGTTGCATAAGTTAGAAGATTTTGGTCCCCAATGTAAAATCTGTACTGGGTTGCCCACCTACCATGTGTAATTACAAATAGTTGTGTCTTGTTCCAGATGGCTTCTGGGTGCATTCAGCGACCAGGTTGTGACCACTATCTCTGTGACTTGTAAAATTACACCTGATGATCGATGTGAATACTTTTCCGTCCAATGATGACAAAAGTATTCTCAGAGTGATACCTTTATTGGCTAACCAGAAAATAATATGTTTGCAAGCTTTCAGAGCACAGAGGCTCCTTCTTCAGGCAAGATTACAATTGGATTAATAAGAAAAAAGGCACAACATTTAAGGCATACTACTTCATCCTCACTGCTGGAACTAATACCAGGCAATCCCCAAACAGGTACCTTCAACATGTTGCCTAAAATACATAAAGAAGGTAATCCTGGGAGGCCTATCATCTCTGGTATTGGGACTTTAACTGAGAATATCTCCGGCTCGGTGGAGAACATTCTGAAACCCTTGGTGAGGCGCACACCCAGCTATATCCAGGACACCACAGATATTCTTTGCAAATTGTCAGCTCTGGACCCACGTCCGGAGGACACGATACTAGCCATCATGGATGTTGAGTCTCTCTATTCCAACATTCCTCATGAGGATGGAATTGCAGCATGCAAATATTTCCTTCAAAAGAACAATCTAACCACAGAACCAACACTGCAATTCATCAGGTTTGTGCTCCATCACAACTATTTTTCTTTTGGGAACAATTTATACCAACAGTGTATGGGCAGTGCTATGGGAAGCAAAATGTCCCCACAATATGCTAACCTATTTATGGCGAAACTGGAGGAGGAGTTTTTGTCATCTTGCTCTATTAAACCTCTTGCATACTTCCGCTACATTGATGATCTGCTAATAATCTGGACATGCTCAAAAGATGATCTGCTCACCTTCCACAATAACTTCAACAAATACCACCCAACCATCAAGCTCACCGTCAACTTTTCAAAGTCCCAAATACATTTTCTGGACATGACCATATACATCAAGGACAACCCCATACAAACATCAATTTACAATAAGCCCACAGGACGTCCGACATATCTTAGATGGAATAGCTTTCATCCAAGACACACAAAAAAATCCATCATCTACAGTCAAGCTCTGAGATATATTCGGATCTGTTCAGACAGCAAAGACAGGGAACTACAGCTGCTATCACTGAGGAATATGTTCCTAAAACAAGGATACCATCCACTGGTAATAGATGAACAGATCCAAGGGCTACAAGAATCCCAAGAAGCAGCCTACTGGATTACAAACTGAAAGAGGACAACAACAGGGTACCTCTTGTGGTCACATACAACCCCACATGAGCATCCTAAGGAAAATTGGTGCTGATCTCCAGCCCATATTCCACAGGGACCACAAATTGAAAAACATATTCCAAGAACTACCACTTCTCTCCTACAAACAGCCCCCTAAGTTAAGAAAGCTCCTTGTCAGAAGTGTCCTCTCATCACCATCAGTGACTGGCACATTCCCATGTAACAATAAAAAATGCAAAACTTGTACCCACATATTACCAACAAATACAGTCCGCGTACCAAACACAAATAAGGACTATAAGGTCATGGATTCCTTTTCATGTACATCCTCCAATGTGGTGTACATGATACAATGTACGAGGTGCCCTGGAGCTATCTATATTGGGGAAACCATGCAAAAACTACAAACAAGGATGAATTTACACAGACATACAATCAGGAATGAAATGGACACGCCTGTGGGAAAACATTTTCTCTGGATATTGTATGACAGACTTAAAAGTCCTAATACTAAAAAGTAATTTTAAGGATGACAGAGAGAGGAAAATATGGGAATTCAAACTTATAAGGATGTTCAATACTTTGAGACTCTTTGATACTAGGACTCAATTTAACACCTGGATTTTTGACTCACTACATGGACACAGTTCACACCTTCACCAGAAAGCCTCCAGATAGCTAAGAACATCATTCCCACTGCCTCTCCATTTGTAAGAAAATGCTAATTCGATTTCCTTTGCTTATCTTTAGAAGGCATCACACCTCCCACCTCATGAGCAAATTTCCTATTGTAGTATGCCTTAAAGGTACTGCCACACTAAGCTATCCCGCTAGCGATCTCGTTAGCGTTGCATACTAATGAGATCGCTAGCGGGATTGTTTCTATATCGCTAAATGCTGCCGCATTTAGCGATTAGTTAACGACGCTATCGCCGTTAGCGATCTTCTTAACGACTTTAGCGGTACAAAAGTACCGCTAAATCGCTAAGAAAAGGTGCCACACAGCGATTAGATACTTACCCAGCGGGAGCGCCAGCAATGAAATAGGGTCCGGAACGATTCCAGCGACGAGCGAGATCACAGCAGGAAGCTCGTCGCTGGAAGCTGCCGCACTGAACAAAATCGAACGATGCTAATTATGTGACTTTTTTAGCGATCCCCTTAGCGAATGTTTAGTGTGGATACCTTAAATGTTGTGCCTTTTTTCTTATTAATCCAATTATAATTTTGCCTGAAGAAGGAGCCTCTGTGCTCTGAAAGCTTGCAAACATATTATTTTCTGGTTAGCCAATAAAGGTATCACTCTGAGAATACTTTTGTCATCATTGGACGGAAACGTATTCACATTGATTATTCTGGCTAACACGGTACCACAAAATAATTTATTATTGTACATCACCTGATGATCAGAAGAGATTTAGACATCTACTGCTGAATCCAGTGGGAACCTAACAACCGATTCATGATGCCCGACCCACAGGAAGCAAGAGTCAAAACTAAGTGTGTTATTGTAAGCATATGTTTCACTATAAAACTCAACAGTGTTTCAGAGAAAACATACTTTTAGAAGACAGTCGGAGACAATGATACTCAGTTGACATGTCCAAGAGGCAGGTCCTCTGTGGATCCTCTTCTCCCTGCACCCCTTGATGGGAAGGTCTCTCTCTACATAGATGGGGAGGAATGTTAATCAAGGAATGTAGGGTGGGAAGAAGCCAAAGAAGACTGGCCTCTTGGACTAATTACCTATTATTGTACACAGCATTGTTCCTGAAACCCATTGTCTCCAGGCAGCTTTTAAAAGTTTTATTTTTATGAAAAGTTGCAGACTTTCTGAGTATATCATTAATGCTCATTGAGGCAGATCATGGTTCAGGCAGCATGAATAATAAGATGTAATAGTAATATGTATCACCTAGAAATAATGAACATATACTCTTAGATCAGCCCCACTTAAAAAAAAGATGACACTTATTGTGCCCATTCAGTAAGGGGTCCAGGCCTTCAGGTATTTTGATGGCAAGAAAAATGAAAAATAATACAAAACTGGAAGCTGGTGAATAGCAACAGATGGGAAATATATTAATATTATTGGGTTCCATTTAAAACTGGATTAGTAACCCTATATTTGGATCTGTTATGAATGAAAGTCATAACTATTTTGTGGACAAAGCCTGAAGGGTATTTCCATAGATTGAAAACAAATCTTTCAATGTACAAAGTACGACAATTGCTAAAAACAGTCCATGTGTTAAGTCCCATTGATTTTTACTGAAACTGAAACAGTAAGGCCGGGTTCACATTTGCGTATCAGTGCGCAGCATAGGGCTGCATACTTCTTTCCATAAGATCCACATAGATCCGCATGCATCCTGCATACCTATGTTTAACATTGTGTACACAGGGACATGCGTTGTATGCGGATGCGTCCCCGTGAGTCGTTTTGACGTGCCCACTGAATGCAACATTTTGCGTTCAGCGTGCACTTCAACATGATGCACGGGGACGCATCTGCATACAACGCATGTCCCTGTGTACACAATGTTAAACATAGGTATGCAGGATGCATGCGGATCTATGCGGATCTTATGGAAAGAAGTATGCAGCCCTACGCTGCGCACTGATATGCAAATGTGAACCCGGCCTAAGACAGGCTCTTTACTTTCTTGCCCACCGATGTCAACATACCACTAAAGTTTCCAATATTTATTTTTCACTTCATCAAAAAATAAAAAAGAATTGTAATTTAATAGGCTAAGCATTAGGAGGTATCATTTTTGTACGCATCTAGTCATTGATACCCCATCATACTGATGACCATACAGGCATATGTTTTATTAAAATTGTCTCTGTACATTGAAAAGAAGATGAAAAGGAAAGTTTTTTATATGGAAGATAAAAATTATCCTCTGGCTGACTAATTAACTAAAGTATCAAAGCAGCTAATATGGCCAAAAACAGCTTACGGCTACGTTGTATTCTAGTAACTGAAAGCAAGTGGAGAATGGGAAAAAATTCCTGATAGACGGCAAACAATAAAAAAAGATTCAGTAACTATTTTTTTTTCCTTTTCTTAGAGGAAAGTATGGCATCTTGACTTAAACTGTACAGTTGTATTGTGCTTAAGGCACGCAGTTGTTAATGTGCAGAAATGTATTGTCTCGCCTTTGTTATACTCTAAGATAATGATATGTACAGTAATCCTATAGTACTTGTGCTTTTGTTTATCAATGTGAATAGCATGTTTACTTTTGTACCAAAATCACTAATTTTAAATTAATTTAAAAAAAAATCATATGAAATATGCTAAAAGACTAGACCTCATGCACATGGCAATGTTTTATATCAAGACTCTTTACAATGAGTCTCTTCGGGTCCACATTACACATCCACATTACTCTAGGATTCATAGGCCATCTGTAAGAAAAAAAACCTCGGGATCCAATAAAATTGTAAGCATACGGTCAAAAATGATCCCAAACAAAGCCTTGTGCATTTCAGTGCTACTGCTTATTTTAAATATATATATATTGAGGTATGAAACATAGATGGCACAAAAAAATTGATTACTTTTCTCTATGAACATGGAAAAAGCAATGAAATGTACAATAAACCACATAAAACTACTAAGATAAACTATATCTTATGACATGTTGGAACACACCTTTAAAAATGTATTATAAAAAACACAATTAGAGAACATTGAGGTGCCAAATCTAAATTAGATAAACATAAATCTCTTGTCACTTTTACAACAGAGAACACTAATTGTATTGGATGTAAGTGATATAAATGTGGCTTAGAAAAAATATATTATCTTCATTTTAGAAATAGCAGGAGTAGATAAAAAGTAAATAATAGTAACGTTTCAGAAATTGATGCAGCTTAATCACCAGTCTAAAAAAATGTTTATTTTTGTGAGGGCGTGTGAAAGGTTTGAAATAAGTGTGAAGAATGTTTATTTTCTTGTTTTCTTTTGCATAAAAAACAAACTGGTAATCTGAAAGTTGATATATTGTGCTATAAAGCATATGTGATTGTACCATGCTACATACTGGATGGTTTTCTTAATATTGAAATATGTATAAAGTAAAGGGTATATAACTAATTGTGCTAGCAATGCATTTGTAGGGTACGTCTAAAATGTTAGACAAAAATATGACAAGGCATGCTGTCACAATAGCAAGCACAACGCAAAATACATTGCTAAATTATATGTATATATGCATTCTATGTAAATATATTTTTAATTTCCATGCAGTGTAATAACAATGCTTGAAGGGGTGAGTGTACTTTGAAATAAAATACATTAAAATGTTTCACAGCAAATATCCTGAGATTTGTCCATTTTCAGAGGATTAACAAACTGGATTAAATTTACTCTAAAATATACTGGGCAAATATATTGTGTGCCACTGTTGGTGCTCACTCTGCATGTCAACATTATTATGACAAAAAAAATCACTAAAATAATCTAAACATTCATATAGGATAAGTTTATATAATGGATACAATGATTGTTGAATGCTGCACAAATAGGAGGTCATGCCCCATAAGAGAAGAAATAAAATATGTGCCCAAAATATTACCCATCACAAACATTGTATTATTCTTAATACATAGAGAGCCAAATACATTTCCTACCTGTCACAACTTGCTGTTTTTCAAGTTTAAGTTTTCTTTTAGTGCACCGGCTTGGCCCTACTTACTCCCTCCAGGGATGCTTCACAACTGCCATCCTAGTATTTCCTAATATGGCAACAGATGTGACATCACAACTACTACATGTGACCGCTGCTTCCAATCACTTGTTTCAAGGTTGTCCTTCCAAGATATTTATACACAGAGCATGACTAAGAACTAAAACAAGTGTTACCCTGGTGAACCTCTTTGGGCCAAGTTTAAAAGTAAAAGTAAATTAAAATAACAGTAAAAAATATGGAGCATTTTTTTTATATCTCCATTTGTATTTACATTATTTATTTTCCATGGTTAATTTGGAAAACTTCTGAACTCTGGGTAGCATGAAACCACTATGTCACCCCCCTCTGTTGATATTCAGTCAATGTCTCCACCTTCAGGCTCCAAATTTATGATGTCAGTTCAGGTGACTGAGAACTGTATGGAATTAAGATGTAAAGGTCTTTTACCATGAGATAAACTTAGAAGAACGTTGTGTGGAGAACTGATCTTACCAAACATTGAGCACACCAGAGTTAACTTCTAGAAACAAATTATTTCAGCCACTAAATGCTGAATTGTAAATACATGGTAATGACAGAAAATAAAATATTAAAATAAGAACACATAAATTAAAGTGTTTTAAGAATGGGGCACCATTTTTTCAATTGAAGAAACATTCAAAAAGTTTTGGATGTCTTGAAGCCTTAGGCCGGGAATACACAAACATATTTCATGGACCACAATGCTGGGTCTACCTGCAGGTCTCTCAACCTGAACTTACAGTTCGGTTTTGTTGACCCTGGCCAGTAGGTATATGAACCGTGAAATACGCTGATATGAACCCAGATTTTAATTAGAGCAGCACAATCACACCTCAAAAATGAACCATATATTTTTCCTACATTCTTTCTGATCTCTTAAATATTATGTATCATTATTGCAGAGATCTGAGATCAGAAAGAAATTATTTGAGGCATTTTTCCCCACATCTCAAAACTCAGAAGCTTGCAAGAGATATAAAAAATGGAAGGTCAAACACATACATAACTAGTTAAAGTAGGCACCGCAGTGCTTAAAATGTGCTTCAATGTTGATTTATAAATGACCTCCACTTTGTTTTATAAAGTAGGGCTAAAATGGGTGTTATGTTATGCCAAAGTTTCATTATAGCCTATCTAAGTAGAAAAAATATACTGCTCTGTACAACATGTGGTTTATAGAAACAGGAATCCAGCAATGGGTTAGAGATCAGTGCATTAAAATGGATTCCCAGATAATGTTGACATGTATGACATTATGTGCCATAAGATAATTTCCAGGTGCAGTCATGGTGGGCGACCAACAAGTGATTGACAAACTGTAATAATGGAAATTCTCAAAACATAAGAAAACAATGAAGATAATGAACTGAAAAAAGTCTGGGATATGAAACACATTAGTCTATAAAACAAAGTACACCAGTATGAAAAAAGAACCTTGATGGTCGATTGGTAACATAAGGAACGAAGAAATAAAGGTGGTGGTTGTAATCCCATTCTTGAAGTAACATATCAGAAACCATGAAAAGTGTATCTCAAGCAGTAGTTTAAAAGGTCCATCTTTTAAGGAAGCTCTGCATTGTTCAAAGCTGAAAAATGCTCTGTCAATTTTCATGTCTTTTGCTGCAGAATATATTTACTCATCTCATATGAACGTGTGTGAGCATTGAGATGCGCGTGCACATTCATTCATATATTCAACATAGCATATGCTAGTGAATTCTTTCCTGCTTCACTGCATACAAGTAACTACTATGTAACATCATCAAAATCCTAGTCCATCAGTTGACATAGTATAACCAGTAGATTAGGTTGAAGAGAGAAAATGTGATAGGAAATATCATCCTTGACCATCTGTCTATGGCGTTTACATCAGTTAGATCTGGGATTTTGATTTTTAATTGTGAGGATCGTCTCCTTAGATGGTTCTTTTTGCCATGAGGAGTTCTGTCCATTGTGCGACGCCCAAATCCATCACGAGTAACACTCTGCTTTCTGTACTGAATTCCTGAGTTATCAAAAGATGTTGTTGAATTTCTAACATCAGTGACACTTGTTGTAATTTCATTACCAGTGACTTCATTGTGGATTTCAAGTGTTGTAAGCAATATATTTCCATGAGCATCCACCTAGGAAAAAACATACATTTTTTGCTTATTTATATTATACAAATTATTTTATGAACTAAATATGTTATGTGACATTTAAAGGGATTTTACCTTTAAAGTATGGATGACTTATCTCCAAGACATGCCATCCTCAATGATGGATGGATGTTTAACTGCTTGGACCCTCACCAATCATTAGAATAAAGATGTTGCAGCACTTGTTAGCTCTCCTGCTATTCACTGATGTACCAGCCTACTGATGGTCTCAGCCAACAACTGTACACAGAACTATAAATCTAATGCATTTACTTAAAGGGAAGCTGTCAACTTGAAACATGCCATCTACCTGCAGAAATGGGGTTAATCTGCAGGTAAATAGCGTTACAATTCTGCCCAGCCGTGTGAGATATGGGAAAATGATATCTAAATGATATAATTTTGATTTTGATGGAATTCCCCAGCAAGATAAAGTATAGCCCAAAATTACTTGCTTAAGACCACTCAGCCTCCATCCCTTGGCATGCATTCCCCAGTGCCATAAAAAGCAATGCAATGTTTTCCTTTAATTAAACTCAAGGAACAAGTTCTTTGAAGCTTGGTCCCCACCAATTATCACAAGGGTGTGAACTCTCCTGCAGGCCCAGGGAAACTGGATTCCTTCATCTGACTCAAGCACATGGAGACAGCGTGGCACAACAGGTCACAGCAAGGCTTTGAGGTATTGAATCTGGAAAATGATCTGTAATAACAGAATGCAATATCTCTGAGACTAGCCGAGCACATAATCGGAATCGGCATTCCTTCCCCCACATGCCTGTGCCTGGCACCACCTCTAGCACTCTGCGTTATGGAGTTATAAAGCATAGCTACCAGGAATTACATACGGTAGGCATATTTATTCTATGCACACATAAAATCCAGCAGAAACTAGTAGCACTGCTGCCATTCCATTCAGAGCTTTGGGCAGAAAGTTATGAGCCTCCACTGTTCTGGAGAGAAAATCATATTCTCAGATATGGGAGGAGAGAAGCTGCACAAGCCCAGGATGGGAGCAAGCAGTTTAGGAGATATAAGGCAGCCCCTCATTTTGGACTTAGTTTTTTCTACTGGCAGGAGGATCCGTTACTTGACGCGGTCAGGAAAAGTCTGTAATTATGATTTGTATCTGTGATCCATCAGCACCTCCCTGTGGTCACATGCTACATAGCAATTGCAACCTATCTATACCCTACCATTGTACCACACTCCTGACCTCATACTTGTATAGTGTTCTGTAAATATATGCCTGTATATTTCTAGTGCGCCTTTTTGGAATATAAATATAAAGTGATCTTAGGCTGCTCTTTTATCTCAATACACAAATCCCCACCTCTGAACGCTCTGATGTATATTATACGCTACCCGGATTGGTTTCTGACCTGATATAAGCCTGTTGTCGGACCGGCTTATTTCGAACAAGGAACTGGTGGCAGCATACCGTACTGGTTAGTGAGGAACTCTGACAATGACGGCCGGGAGACTTATATATATATCCCCAGCCTTGACTGGTGATATATATCCCCCTCACTGGGAGCGTCTCAATAACTCATACCTATAAGGAAAGCCATTCCGGCAACTATTTGCCCTCGGTGCAGTTCCCTGACTGATCTGGGGCAAGTGGTGGCGCCAGAGAGCCCATCCCTGCTGGGTTCTTCTCTCCCCTCCCCGAGGTGAGCAAAGTCGACACCCCCTTCTCCTGTGCGATCCGTCACAGGCCGTCTTACTGAAAGTGTGGTTACTGTGAGAAAATAAATTTTATTTTTCCCAAAAGCCATTGGCTTTCAGTCATGGGGGTGATCACACAGTGGCTGCAGTCACCGTTCACAGCACCACTCATTGTCAGCTCTGCAGTTCATCTGTTCAGAGTGAATTGTCAATCAAAATGCCAGGGCGGTGCTGTGAGCAGTGACTTTAACCACTACAAACATGCCTTTTTGACTGAAAGCCAGTGGCATCCGAGAAAAATAAGTTCACTT
Source organism: Oophaga sylvatica (assembly GCA_033576555.1). NCBI lineage: Eukaryota > Metazoa > Chordata > Amphibia > Anura > Dendrobatidae > Oophaga > Oophaga sylvatica. The sequence continues at coordinate 233,671,234 of JARQOD010000002.1, forward strand.
TCTCTTGGTAGTGACAATTTCAGTAAGGTGGCATGGTAGCATTGTAATGCTATTCACCTGCATATTTTCCCTATATCCACCGATAAATAGCATTTTTCGAGGTGACAGGTTCCCTTTAAATTGCTAAAGCAATATATGTTCCTTTGTTACTTGGATCAGCATAGGTTCAAAATGTTGGACCCCCTATTTATTATATTGTTATGGCATCCATATCTTTAATAAACCAAATGCTTTTTATTTGCAGACTCATTTCATGGGTGCATAAACAAATTATACTACGCACACTAAATTTTTACTGTCCAACAATGTTATCAGCTGCATATAGAAAGCTCTTTGTTTTCACTATTAAAAATTTTCATTGGTTTGCTAAATATAGATTTTTTATAACAACTTGCTACCAAGTCTTTTTCATTATAAAGTTTTCTTTGCAGCTCAAAAGATGACTGTTTTGCACAGAATCAAAGTTTATTATTGTAAAATAACTATAAATACAGTACCAGTCTAAGTTTTGGACACACCTCGTCATGTAGTGGTTTTCCTTGTTCATTTTGGAATGCGCACATTGTAGATTCAATCTGTAAGCAGCAAAACTACAAAAAATGCATTTGGAAACAAAAAGTAAAGAAACTTGCATAAAGCCAACCAGAATGTGTGTTAAATCATAGATTTATCAAAGTACCTTCCTTTTACTCTGATGACAGTCTTACACCACCTTAGCATTCACTCAGTTTAATCAAGTATGCCTCCTCAAGAGTTCATTTGTGCAGTCACAGGAACATTGAAAAGTGTTAGCGGACATTATATGTGTTTTGTAGAGGAAGTGTTGATCCATACAGGTGCTTCTCACAAGATTAGAACATCATCAAAAAGTTAATTTATTTCAGTTCTTCAGTACAAAAAGTGAAACTCATATAGAGTCATTTCAAACAGAGTGATCTATTTCAAGTGTTTATTTCTGTTAATGTTGATGATTATGGCTTACAGCCAATGAAAACCCAAAAGTCATTACCTTAGTAAATTGGAATACTTTATAACACCAGCTTAAAAAATTGTTTTAAAATTCAAAATGTTGGCCTACTGAAATGTATGTTCAGTAAATGCACTCAATAATTGGTTGGGGCTCCTTTTGCATCAATCATTGCATCAATGCGGTTTGGCATGGAGGCAATTAGACTGTGGCACTGTTGAGGTGTTATGGAAGCCCATGTTGCTTTGATAGCAGCCTTCAGCTCGTCTGCATTGTTGGGTCTGGTGTCTCTCATCTTCCTCTTGACAATACCCCATAGATTCTCTATGGGGTTAAGGTCAGGCGAGTTTGCTGGCCAATCAAGTTCAGTGATGTGGCTGCTTTTCAACCAGGTATTCATACTTTTGGCTGTGTGGACAGGTGCCAAGTCCTGCTGGAGAATAAAATTTCCATCTCCAAAAAGCTCGTCGGCAGAGGGAAGCATGAAGTGCTTTAAAATTTCCTGGTAGATGGCTGCGCTGACTTTGGTCTTGATAAAACACAGTGGACCTATATCAGCAGATGACATGGCTCCCTATACCATCACTGATTTTGGAAATTTCACACTAGACCTCAAGCAGCTTGGATTTTGTGTCTCTCCACTCTTCCTCCAGACTCTGGGACCTTGATTTCCAAATGAAATGCAAAATTTACTTTCATCTGAAAACAACACCTTGGACCACTGAGAAACAGTTCAGATCTTTTTCTCCTTGGCCCAGGTAAGACGATTCTGGCATGGTCTATTGGTCATGAGTGGCTTGACACAAGGAATGCGACACTGGTAGCCCATGTCCTGGATACGACTGTGTGTGGTGGCTCTTGAATCAATGACTCCAGCAGCAGTCCACTCCTTGTGAATCTCCCCCAAATTTTTGAATGGTGATTCCTTAACAATCCTTTCAAGACTGCGGTCATCCTGGTTGCTTGTGCACGTTCTTCTACCACACTTTTACCTACCACTCAACTTTCCATTATTATGCTTGGATACAGCACTCTGTGAACAGCCATCTTCTTTAACCATGATGTTTTGTGGCTTACCCTCCCTGTGGAGTGTGTCAATGCCTTCTGGACATCTGTCAAGCCTTCTGGACATCTGTCAAGTCAGAAGTCTTCCCCATGATTGTTGTCGTGCCTACTGAAACAGACTAAGTGACCTTTTAAAACGCTTAGGAAGCCTTTGCATGTGTTTTTTGCTAATTATTCTAATTTACTGGTAACAAATTTTTGGTTATCATTGGCTGTAAGCCATAATCATCAACAAAAACAACAGAAAAAAACAATTGAAATAGATCACTGGGTTTGTAATGACTCTACTTTCTGTACCCACTGTATATTATATAATCAGATCCCTTTAAATTTTTCACTCTTTGTTTCATTGCATCCATTTGGTAAATTCAAAAAAGTTCATTTTTTTCTCATTAATGTACACTCTGCACCCCATCTTGACTGAAAAAAACAGAAATGCAGACATTTTTGCAAATTTATTAAAAAAGAAAAACTGAAATATCACATGGTCATAAGTATTCAGACCCTTTGCTTAGACCCTCATATTTAAGTCACATGTAGTGTTGAGCGATACGATAATGTAAATATCGGCTATCAGCCGATATTAGCTCTATCGGCCTTTCGATAATTCGTTTCGATATTTTCGTCTTATCGAAACCGGAATCGGATTTGTCACTGTCACTGTGAGTGTCCGTCGGTCGGGTCTGTCAGAGTCAGCGGCACTTACCTGGCAGAAGATCTCCGGCGGTCACGGCCTGGACTGCTTCATGGCCGCCATCATCTTTCCCCGGCGGTCACATGCAGTTTCTCGCGATAACTGCAGTGACTGCTGTTTAATCCCGGCGTAAAGCACTCAGTCCGATGACGTCACCGCCGGGGAAGCAGGTAATCAGCTGTGCTGCGCCGGGATGACAGGCTCTGCCTGTCATTCTGATGTAGCAGAGCTGGATCGTCGTGGGACACTCGTTACTATGGACTGCGTCGGTCAGGTGGTATACTTTTTTTTTTTTTTTTTCATTTTTTTACAGGAGATCGATGGCGTCGCAGGATGAGACTGTAATAAAAGTAATGAAAACTGTGTTTTTTTTTTTTTATTAAATTAAAAAACTTTTTTATGAACATTCACCCGTCCGGGTACATAAACAATTTAACTATTTACATACAGTGACCCTGTCCGGGTTATTTATAATTCTTTGGCAGGGGTGTTCCAGGTACCACCTGGTACTCTTCTGATGCTTGCCAAACATCCGAGGCACCAAGGACCACCAGGACCTGATGACGTCGTGTGGCCTGTACAGTCAAGTCGTGACCCGCTATCTGGGTCTGTGTGGCCACCTCTTTCATCTCCCTCCGGGTCTGGAACCCTATGTCACGGACTGAACGAACCCCAGGGGGCCTAACAGGCGCCGGGTACGGGCCAGCTATACTTATCATGTCCATAGCTGGGGCTGCTGAGGAGACCACTGAGGGAGGCTGGGGAGATTTACGGCGTGGGGTGGGCACTTTTGCAGAGGCCTGGATGTGGGAGGCTGAAGGCTCCGAGGGTCTCACAGGTTCCTGACACTCTGGGGAGTAGGGGTCGCACCTGGTAACATTTAGGGCGTACCATCCATTGTAACCCCAGTGTCGGGTGTAAGTCACCAAGTCTCCTGGCAACAGGTCCCTCCCCGGGTGTCCTTCTGGGAGGTGAGCCTCCACGTCCCGCCGGTTCACAAAAACTTCTAAATAAAGTCCAGGCTCCTGGATGAAGCCCCAACCACCTTTCAATTTAAAGCTCCGTACTGCACCCTTACGCCGCGGCTCCCTCACCGTACTTTTATCTTTTCTCATCCGGTCCTTATCTGCCCGGTCCTTCTCCAGCTGACGTTGGCGAAGTTTTTGGGATTCTCGCTGCTCCCTTTGTCGCTCTGCTTCCTTCTCCCAACGTCTCCACTCTTCCTCCTGACGCCGGTTGAAATTCTCCTCCACCAGCAGCTCCATGTCTCCACCATCAAACTGCAGCTTACAGTGTCCGGTTTGCGGCAGCTCTCCTGGCGCCCCCAGTCCTGGCGGCGCTCACCTGCGGAGGAAGCAGCCGGCTCTGGAACAGATGACAGTCGGGGCTCCGGTACAGGCAGGTAGTGCTCTGGTGCCTGCGCGGCCTCCTCCATGAGGATGGGTGTCGCTTCTTCTGTCTCAGCGACGGGGGCAGACAGCGGGATCTGGGGTGCTGCCGGTGCAGCGTTTTTTGCACGAACGGGTGCCTCCACTGCGACAACGTCAACCGGATCACATTGCAAGGGCTGGGATGCCCGCACGGACTCCTCTACTAGAACGGGTGCCTCACCTTCCGGTACAGACACTTCAGGTAAGAGGGATTGGCGCCGCTCCAAGTTTAGTTTTAGGACACGCCAGCTGGCTTCCATCCTGGTGACCTCCTCCAGGTGCCGGGCCAGGTCTCTCAGGGTATCCTCCGCTTCTTGCAGCGTGGGAGGGTTTCCAGGCCGGGTGCCCAACGGTGGTTCCGTGGCGATCGGGTCGCTTCCGTGGGGGGAGAGCTCTGACTGCTCCATCCCTTCACACTTCTGCTCGTGTCCATTAGCCATCTCTGCCAAGTCACATGTGTCATTAGCATCTGGAGAGGGCCCCTCTTTTGTAGGGAGGCGGGACCTTCGTGTTAGTTTCCGCACACTGAGGAGGATGAGGAGGCGGAACTGAAGAGCTGTGGGGCACAATCTTACATTGCAGTACCATTTAGAGTGGTCGGCCATCGTTTTCACGCCACTGAGTGAGTGTACACCCACGAAGAGCACGCCCTTCTTCTTCACCAGTGCCTCGTCGTGACGCAGATATGGCGGAAAAATGGCAAATACATTCTCTGATGATTTTAGCAATTCTCAAGCACAAAACCAGTTCAATTCAGGCACACAGGACTCGCTTATAGCGAGCTACAGAATCCTGTTCGTGACGCCCAAGTTGAGTCGCACAGAGCCAGAGGTTTTTGGGGTACTCGGCACTGAGCCCGTCGACTTCTATGGGGTATGTCACGGCTTTACCCGGCAATTGAATCATAGTCTATTTTACTATGTAGAAGTGTATAAACTATAAATATATGTATATATATATGTCACAATGACATGTATATATATATTTTATGTATTCTATGTGTGTATATTTAGTGTTTACAAGGACTTCTATGGGGTATGTCACGGCTTTACCCGGCAATTGAATCAGAGTCTATTTTACTATGTAGAAGTGTATAAACTATAAATATATGTATATATATGTCACAATGACATGTATATATATATATATATATATATATATGTATTCTATGTGTGTATATTTAGTGTTTACAAGGAAATAAAGGTTTTTTTTAGTTGCGATATTTTGTTCCCATAGACTTACATTGGATTTCCGGTATCGAAATCGGATATCGACGATATTTAGTGCTATCGGCGATACAATTTCGATACGATATTTTTAGATATCGAGCACTATCGCTCAACACTAGTCACATGCTGTCCGTTTTCTTGTGATCCTCATTGAGATGATTATACTCCTTCATTGGAGTCCAGCTGTGTTTAATTAAACTGATAGGACTTGATTTGTAAAGGCACACACCTGTCTAAATAAGACCTCACAGCTCACAGTGCATGTTAGACCAAATGTGAATCATTAGGTCAAAGGAACTGGCCAAGGAGCTCAGAGAGAGAATTGTGGAAAGGCACAGATCTGACCAAGGTTACTAAAGGATTTCTACTGTACTCAGGGTTCCTAAGAGCACAGTGGCCTCAATAATCCTTAAATGGAAGACGTTTGGGACCACCAGAAGTCTTCCTAGACCTGGCCATCCAGCCAAACTGAGCAATCGTGGGAGAAGAGCCTTGGTGAGAGAGGTAAAGAAAAACCCCAAGATCACTGTTTCTGAGCTCCGCAGATGCAGTAGTGAGATGGGAGAAAGTTCCACAAAGTCAGCTATCACTGCAGCACTCCACCAGTCGGACCTTTATGGCAGAGTGGCCCGACGGAAGCCTCGCCTCAGTGCAAGACATATGAAAGCCTGCATAGAGTTTGCTAAAAAACACATGAAGGACTCCCAGACTATGAGAAAGATGATTCTCTGGTCTGATGAGTCGAAGATAGAACTTTTTGTTGATAATTCTAAGCAGTGTGGAGAAAACCAGGCGCTGCTCATCACCTGCCCAATACAATTTCCAACAGTGAAACATGGTGGTGGCAGCATCATGCTTTGGGGGTGTTTTTCAGCTGCAGGGACTTGACGACTGGTTGCAATTGAAGGAAACATGAATGCTGCCAAGTACAGAGATATCCTGGATGAAAACCTATTCCAAAGTGCTCAGGACCTCAGACTTGGCCGAAGGTTCACCTTCCAACAAGACAATAACCCTAAGCACACAGCTAAAATAACAAAGGAGTGGCTTCAGAACAAATTCTGTGACAATTCTTGACTGGCCCAGCCAGAGTCCTGACCTAAACCCAATTGAGCATCTCTGGAGAGACCTAAAAATGGCTGTCCACCAACGTTCACCATCCAACCTGACTGAACTGGAGTAGATCTCAAGGAAGAATGGCAGAGGATTCTCAAATCCAGGTGTGAAAAACTTGTTGAATCATTCCCAAGAAGACTCATGGCTGTACTAGCTCAAAAGGGTGCTTCTACTCAATACTGGACAAAGGGTCTGAATACTTATGACCTTGTGATATTTCAGTCTTTCTTTTTTTAATAAATTTGCAAAAATTTCTACATTTGTTTTTTTTCAGATGGGGTGCAGAATGTACATTAATGAGAAAAAAGTGAACTTTTTTGAATTTACCAAATGGCTGCAATGAAACAAAGAGATGTATGAGATTCACTTTTTGTATTGAAGGACTGAAATAAAATAACTTTTTGATGATATTCTAATTTTGTGAGAAGCAACTGTAGTTCCACAGAGTGCTGAGCCCTATTCTACAACTGTTCTAACCCAGAATAGCTCTCTAAAAAAGGGAGACAAAAGAGACATGCCAAAAACACGGGTCAAGCGATAAAAGACAGACAACATACAGCAGCCCCAAAAATGGGAATTAACAAGGGATGACGTGCTCATAATAGAGCTAGTGTCAAAACCTCCAATACCTACAACAGATAATAAACACTTAATATCAGTCAGATCTCTATAAAGTTATACTGTATAATACATAACAATAAATTATGTTGTAAACCAGTAGTAATACCAAGATATGCCGCAAAAAATGAAACAACAATATAGTAATGAAAAGGATAACAATAATTATGGAATGAAATGCCTACTTATCAATCCAATACTATCAAAGACATGCTGTATGAGCCACATCAGATATATGCTACCGGCACAACTAAGAATGAAACATGGGATATACACTACCAGCATAACCTGGGAGAGTGTAAACTGCAGACAATCCTGGACATGAGTCAAAGAGACAGAGTTATCTGTACAAGGTTCAAACAGGTAGTGGAGAAAGAAGAAAAAGCCCCTTGCTTATTGCCACCAACGTTGTTGTGGCTTCCTCAGGGCTATTTCTTTGAAGTAACCCAGAATATCTCAAAATCACTCAACTAGTAAAGAGAAATGGCAGTCTGTTACTACTTTAACACATGAGGGTTAGTCAATTAAAAGAACCAATAGAGCCTTGAAGTTATCTTTAAGTACAGTTTTGAAAACCATCATTTACTATGATGAAACTGTCTCTTATGAGGACCACCCTAGAAAATGCAGACCAAGAATTACCTTTGCGGCACAGGATAAGTTCATCAGAGTTATCAGCCTTAGAAAACACAACTTGACAGCACCTCAGATAAAAGCTATAATAAATGATGCACAGAAAGACATTAAGTAGCAGACACACAAGAGGAGACTATAATAAGTAGGCCATTATAATTGGATTACTGTGAAGAAGCCATTACTTGTTTGGTCCAAGCAACACAAGGACTGGACAAGAGATCAGCAGAAATTTGTACTGTTGTCTGATCAGTTACAGTTTGAGATTTTTTGTATCAGCACCAAGATCTTTGTGAGATGCATCAAATGTGAGGATAAGATTTCTAGACGTGTGATAACTACCAAGAAGCATAATGTAGTAGATGTATTGTGTGTTTGCTTTGCTGGTGACATTGTAGATGAATTGTTTTTTACATCAAGGCACAATTACCAAGCATTTTACCACAGCATTCTGCAGCAACTTGCCATCCTGTTTGGTTTGCATTTGGTAGAACAAACATTTCTGTTGCAACACGACAATAACACAAAACACAACTCTGGAATATGCAAAAAGTATGTGACCAACAAGCGGAAGGATGGAATGCTGCATCAGATGACATGGCCTGCATAATCACCTGACCTCTAACCAATTGACATGGTTTGGGATGAGTTGGACCACAAAGTGGAGGTAAAGCAGCCAGCAACTGCTTAGCACCTCTGGAAACTCCTTCAAGACTGTAGAAAAAGAAGTTCATGTGGCTACCTGATAAAGCTTCTGAAGAGAATGTCAAAGAGTATAAAGCTGTCATCTGAGTAAAATGGTTGTATTCTGAAGAGTCTGAGCTTTAACACAAATTCTGGTTTGTCCCACATGTGTTTCTTTACTCCTTGCTTCCATATGTGTTACTTGCTGGTTTTGCTGCCTTCAGTCTGAATCAACAATGTGAACATTTCAATAAGAACAAGGAATACCACAGAATGAACATGTCCAAACTTTGACTGCTACTATATAATAAGTTGTACCTTTCCTTTCATGTAACTTTTCAGAATAAGCTGTTGAGTGTGTGTACATGAGGTATGCAAATTGCCTCTTCAAACAAAGAGGACTTGTACTCTATAGCGCCACCTATTGGAAGTAGCGATCCTACAAGTCACAATCAATGAGGTATAATTTTATTTTTGGCTATTATGTGATTTGTATCCTGCATTCTTCAGAACTTTTCCCTCTTTAGGATCCTACTCTAATTTTAAGTTCTCTCTAATAGGTGGAGAGCAACTGATATGATATCTCCCACCCACAGTACACATGGAGATATATTCCTGCTCTTTTTTCTCTGCAGCACGCAGACATAAGCAGTATGAAAGACATTATATAGCTGTACTGAGCAGTGTGTCTGAGAATTCAGCAATGACGTTTAATGCTTTCACTGAAAGAAGAATGATCTGCCTGGTCTGTAACTGCCTGGGCTCTCACTGCGCTGAGTTCTCTTCACTCCACCCTCCCCTCTCCATATACTTTAAAGAGCTCTTTAACCTTATACTTCACTGTGCTGGTAGTGCATCTTTTTATGAACAAGATGATTTGAGCTGTTTTTCATAGTGGGATGGTGTATTCAGGAGATCGGGAACATTAGAAGAACTAGCTTCTAAATGGAGAAAGAAGCAGATTTACCTTATAAAATATATTACAAATTTTCTTATATTTACATGTATATTGATTTATACAAAGTTTTGAAAAAATACTGACCATTTAAGTACAAAGTAGCAGACAAGACTGTGACTTAGTGGAAAGCCCTGATGTCATTCAACTCTGGATTACGGGGCTTAAATTTAACCAGGGAAACATCTGGATGCATTTTGCCTGTTTACCCTGGATTTTTTCAACAAATATACTGTGATGAGTGCTAATAGGTTAAAGCAGAACTCGAGTGATTTTATTTTACCTCTAGAGTGATGTCACTAATATAAGTTCCCTGTCCCTAGTATTATACTTACACGCCACCATCTTCATTTGTTATCAGCACCACTCCTGTCCTCTACTGCATGTTGTGACCTGCTGGATCTCTCTAGTGTTTGCTGCAGCAATTTGGAAGTGACTTTTCATTGTTAGTCTATGAGAGCCAGATTGAGGCTCTCACAGACTAATATTGAGAGCTTGTGAATTGATCATTACTTCTGACTTCTGGTAAGTCAGAAATTGTGGTCACCAGATGTTGGATCAGGACCTGAGTGGTGCTGGCAACAGCTGAAGACGGTGGCTGGTAAGAATAATACTAGAGTGAAGGAACTTCCATTAGTGGCACCATTCCAGAGCTGAGAAAAAAAAATGCTGGATTGGTGCCTTAATTATATTTGATTCAAATCTATTATTTACCTGGCTTGTAATAACTGGAATTTGTGTTTGAGATTGGGAATTTGAGTAATGACACTTTCTGCATAGAACCTGAGAATATGTTGATAATATATAATCAATGGGAAATTAAAACGCTATATACAAGAATATTGCAAAGTGGCAATCATACGCATCATCAAGAAAATGACTATTGATTTACATAGGATTGAAAAGCTGAAATGTCACTCTCCACAATCGTGGCTAAATAAAAACTAAGGCTATGTGCGCACATTGCGGATTTGCTTGCAGAAATTTCTGCACGTTTTTATGCAGATTTTATGTGTTTTTGATGCGGATTTACAATGCGGATATGTATGAGGATTTATAAGCTAAATAAAGATATATTATTTAAAAAAATAAAAAAATATGATGTCACTTTCTTGTCCAACCTCCATAGGATAGGACTCTATTGTTGATGTGCTTCAACCAAGATGGGTACTATTTTATATTCTCTTCCCACACACTCATTTCCTCTGAAAAATCTGCAGCATTTTCCACAGCAAATCCACAGTAAGTCCACAGTAAATCCGCAAACCTTTTAACAGCTGCGTTTTTGCTGCAGATTTGACGGACTCAATGGAAGTCAATGGGTGAAAAACGCTGCAGATCCGCAAAAAGAATTAACATGCTGCAGAAAATAAAAGGCTGCAAATAAGTTCAGAAATTTACGGATCATGTGCACAGCACTTCTGGATTGTCATTCATTAACCTTGCTTTAGTAATCCATTGCGTTCTTGGAGCATTTCCGAGTGGAGAAAAGCTCTGCGGAAACGCAACAAATTCGCATCATGTGCACATAGCCTTAGACGAAAGGGATGCTTTAAATATTTTGATTGGGGGAATTTAGAGGTATGTTTTGTCTGTCACTAGACCCTTTTTTCATGTGTCCCTCCAAGATCAACAGGTTGGGAGTACACTCGTCGAGAATGTTTGATAATGCCATTCATTGGTCTTCTTTTCAGTGGCCTACAACATATATGTGTATATTGTGACAACATGTGGGCATGAAAAAAAAATCATTGGAAATTATTTTAATTTATTAAAGAAGCACTCACATCAAAGTTTTTATCCTCTTAATATATTGCAATAATTATACTATATAGCAATGTGTATTAATTGCTTATTTTGCCTTTCTACCTATTCTCTTTTCTCTGCTCTATGTAGAAACAAGAAGTCTCTTGTCCCTGCATGACTTATTCCCCTCTTCAACTCCTGACCCAGCTGCTCCCCCTGCCAGGGACTTTTGCAGTGACTCATAACTTGTGCAGAGAAAATTGACCTCCCGTTTTTACATAGAGCTTAGAAGCAGGGCCAGCGTCAGCACCCGGCATACCCGGGCAAGTGCCGGGGCCCTGAGTCCACTCGCCGTCGGGCACCCCGGCGCCCGTTAGCGGTGTCAGCGCCACCACTGGGCCCCCCCGCTTGCTCAGGGCCCCGGCTGCAGCCGGCGCAGTACTTACCTCTCCCGTGCCTCCACTGCCGCATCTCCGGACTCCAGGGGGCACCTGCGCTGGCGCCTCCTCTCTCACAGCAGCGCCGCTGAATGATGTCATCATTCAGCGGCCGGCTGTGGCAGAGAGGGCGCGGACGCTGGACAGGTGAGGTGTGTGTGTCTCTGTGTGTGTGTATGTGTGTGTGTGCCTGTGTGTGTGTATGTGAGAGAATGCTGCCTGCGGTGCTGTATGTGTGATGATGGTGGGGGGAGGCAGTGATGGTGGTGAGGAGAGGCAGTGATGGTGGTGAGGAGAGACATTGATGGTGGTGAGGAGGCAATGATGATGGGGAGGCAATGATGATGATGATGATGATGGGGAAACAATGATAATGGGAAGGCGATGATGATGATATTAATGGGGAGGCAATGATGATGATGATGATGATGGGGAGGCAATGATAATGGGGAGGCAATGATGATGATGATGGGGAGGCAATGATAATGGGGAGGCAATGATAATGGGGAGGCAATGATGATGATGATGGGGAGGCAATGATAATGGGGAGGCAATGATAATGGGGAGGCAATGATAATGATGATGGGGAGGCAATGATGATGATGATGATAGGGAGGCAATGATGATGATGATGGGCAGGCAATGATGATGATGGGGAGGCAATGATGATGATAATGGGCAGGCAATGATGATGATAATGGGGAGTCTTTCCACAGCGCCCTTTCCTGAGCCGTAACAGTGCAGAACGCAGCGCAGTGTAGAGGAGAGCTCCATATTTTGTATGGAGCATTATATGTGGTCCAGTATTCTGTATGGAGCATTATATTGGGTCCAGTATTCTGTATGGAGCATTATATGGGGGATGGGGGGTGACATCCTGCATGGGGTATTATATGGGTGATGAGGGGGAGACTATGTGGTGCCCATAATATTGTATGGAGGACTGTACTGTCCAGTCTGTACTGTGCGCTGTGAGGATTTGGCGGTTTTTGAGCTATTGTACAATTTACAATAGGTATCAGTCATGTAATGGAAGAAGTGAAGTGTTTGGCATTGTGCTATGCCCATATTTCTCTGCAGTATCTGTGCATCATGAATCGTGGTTTGTGTTAAGGGGGCCCACTGAGACTCTTTCGCCCGGGGCACATAAAAACCTGGAGCCGGCCCTGCTTAGAAGGATTCAAATAGTCAGATTTTAATCACATAATGTCATAGTCCTAATGGAAAACAGAAAAATGAACTGGGTAGAAAGACAAAATGAGTAATTGTAAGTACACAGTGCTATGACAACTGCAATATATTAAGAGTATAACAACTTTGATGGATGTTTTTCTTTACCTTTTCATGACCTTGGACTTATCAATATGTCCTTCTCGGTAGCTACTTACTGACCTTGGATGTATGGATACGTCATATCTTTAACTCCTTTACCCCCAAGGGTGGTTTGCATGTTAATGACCAGGCCAATTTTTACAATCCTGATCACTGTCCCTTTATGAGGTAATAACTCTGGAACGCATCCATGGATCCTGGTGGTTCTGACACTGTTTTTTCATGACATATTATACTTCATGATAGTGGTAAAATTTCTTTGATATGACTTGCGTTTATTTGTGAAAAAAACAGAAATTTGGCGAAAATTCTGAAAATTTTGCAATTTTCCAACTTTGAATTTTCATGTCCGTAAATCACAGCACAATTTTGGAACCAAAATTTATTTTTGATAGGAAGTTATAAGGGTTAAAAATTAAACAGCGATTTTTAATTTTAACAACACCATTTTTTCTTAGGGACCACATCACATTTGAAGTCACTTTGAGGGGTTTATATGGTAGAAAATACCCAAAAGTGACAACATTCTAAAAACTGCACCCCTGAAGGTGCTCAAAACCACATTCAAGAAACTTATTAACCCTTCAGGTGCTTCACAGGAATTTTTGGAATGTTAAAAAAAATGAACATTCAACTTTTTTTCACAAAAAAATTACTTCAGATCCAATTTTTTTTATTTTACCAAGGGTAAAAGGAGAAATTGGACCCCAAAAGTTGTTGTACAATTTGTTATTAGTACGCTGATACCCCATATATGCAGGTAAACCACTGTTTGGGCACATGGCAGAGCTCGGAAGGGAAGGCACGCCGTTTGACTTTTCAATGCAAAATTGGCTGGAATTGAGATCCGACACCATGTCGTGTTTGGAGAGCCCTGATGTGCATAAACAGTGGAAACTCCCACAAGTGACACCATTTTGGAACCTATACCCCCTAAGGAACTTATCTAGATGTGTGGTGAGCACTTTGAACCCCCAAGTGCTTCACAGAAGTTTATAACGTAGAGCCGTAAAAATAAAAAATCATATTTTTTCACAAAAATTATATTTTCGCCCCCAATTTTTTATTTTCCCAAGGGTAACAGGAGAAATTGGACCCCAAAAGTTATTGAGCAATTTGTCCATAGTATGCTGATACCCAATATGTGGGGGTAAACCACTGTTTGGGCACATGGCAGAGCTCAGAAGGGAAGGAGCACCGTTTGACTTTTTCAACACAAAATTGGCTGGAATTGAGATCAGACGCCATGTCGCTTTTGGAGAGCCCCTGATGTGCCTAAACAGTGTAAACCCGAATTTTGAAAAAAACGGATCCAGCCACTAATGCCGACGGATCAGTTTTTTTCTCAGTGACTTGTATTAGCGACAGATTGCGATGGATGGTATCACGTTTCATTCATCGTTCGCCGGATCCATCAAAAATTGTTTGTCCGGTGGCCGGAGACAAAGGACATAGGAACATTTTTGTGTACGTCAAAAAAACGGACAGCGACGGATCCGTCAACGTCCGTCATTTGCTAGAATGGAAGCCTATGGATGCTGGATTCGTCAAATGACGGAATCCGGAGACGTATACAGCTTTTTTTAACTGAGCGTGCTTGGATCCAATTAGCCAGCCCCCAAGTAGGAAAGGCATATAAACCTGCCTCAAATATTCGTGAAAACATATATACAGTCTATTTATATATATATATATATACAATATATATATATATATAATATATATATCAGTGAGACACATATATATATTTACATTTCATACAGAGTTAGATAACAGAATAGCCGATAATTCAATTGTTGGCATCTGTAAAATCATTACAGAACCCGACAGGATATGAGACATGGTTTACATACAGTAAACCATTGCATATCCGTTATTTTTTTATATTTTCCTCACTAATAATATTAGTAGTGTGTGTGTGTGTAAAATTTTGGAGCCGTAGGTATTAAATTAAAGTATTAATTCACGGAAAAAACTGGCATGGGCTCCCAAGCAATTTTCTCTGACAGAGAGGGCAAGCCAGTGACTGAGGGCAGAAATTAATAGCCTAGAGGGACCATTGATTTTGGGCCCCCCCCCGGCTAAAAAAACTGCCCCTGCCACCCCAGTAAAGATGCATCTGCAAGATGCGCCAATTCCGGCACTTACTCTCTCTCTTCCCATTTCCCTGTAGTGGTGGCATATGGTGTAATAGGGGGTAAATGACACCTTGCTATTTGCTAGGTGACATTAAGCCTGGTTAATAATGGAGCACTGTCAATAAGACAATTATCCATTATTAATCCACTAGTCTGAAAGGGTTAAAACATAGATGTAGCCCTGTTAACTGCACAGAAGCCACTTGCCAGCCGTTTAAGATGTGCATGCAACTCACGCCAGGCATACGTGCTGCCAGCCGGTGTGCAACCGGGCTGAGCAACTCTCTGTTCAGCTGGCAGGCGATGCCACAGTTCCGCGCCCCGCAGTCTTCTCAGGGTGTATAGCTACCCTCTGTCGGAGCTAGACTGCGCCACATTGATTACCTGCCTAGCATCAACTAAACTGCCTGAAGGACCTGTGCTAATTAGCCGAGCTAACTTTGGCATCGGCAGGTCCCGGAGAGCAAAACTAGAGAGCACGTGGAGCCCAGATTTGAGAGGCGTCCACACATGAACACGACTTATTTAGTATGATCTGACCGCACCGCCATGCTTGTGATTGGGCTATTTAAGGGCTAAGCCCTGCCCCCAGCCATCTCGTTAATCGCATCACTAATGACGTCACCCGTGGCCAATCAGGCGGTGCCAGGTCACCGGATCAGCTGACATCAAATCACCAATCACGGTCCGCCACGTCACGGCATGCTCAGTGCAGGAAATCCTGGACATAGGCTATACAGCCCTGTTTCCTTCTTTAACCTATGCTTAAGGCTACTATTAACAAAGACCCTGGAGACAGATTGTACTTCTCTTGTATTGGCTAGGCAATGGGACCGACGGCGAAGCCGAGCAGCATCTTCCCCAGCTGGACCAGGATGGGAGACCACAGATTCCTCAGATCCAAGTTCGGATCCAGCCGTCGCCCGATGCCTAACACAGCCTTAAGACGCTAAATGTGCATCTGCTCAGAAAGGGTGATAGCAGAGCCCAATGTAGTGACAACATGCTGGTGGTCAAGCACAAGAGGGATGTCCTTTTCTTGACCATCATACATAGGGATGGCAGCACCCCCATCACTGTACGACGTACCTCTACACAGGTCACCAAACCAGACTGTTTACCGGGGTACAACGAGAACATTGTGGGAGCTGATCTCTCTGATCAAATCCTCCAGCCGTACAGAGCCATGAGAAAAAACAAGGTGTGGTACAAGAAGCTGGCTGTGCACATTGTACAGATGGCAATGTACAATGCTTACGAGCTATTGTGATATGCAGGCCAGACCAGGAGGTACCTTCATATCCAGGAGGTAGTGATCAAGGTCCTAATCTTTGGAGGGCAGGAGGAAGAGAGCCCCAGTACTTCCAGAACTGTGCTCATATCGTACCAGGCCAACATTTGCCCAGGTAGGTCCCTCTGAAGCACAAAGAAAAGAAGGTTGCAAAAGAGGTGCCAAGTGTGTTACAGAAAGGGGATATGTAAGGACACCACTTATCAATGTGACACCTGCTCCAACAAACCTGACCTGTGTATAAAATAATTCTTCAAACTGTACCATACATCCATGGACTACTAAATTCACTTACACAACTCACGTATGTCAACCTGATGCACTCTACACGAATTACGTATGCCACATTTGAAAATGTACATACTAGGAGACACTAGATTAGTTACAAAATGAAGCGGGGGATTTCTACTGTTTAGGCACATCAAGGGCTTTCCAAACACAACATGATGTCTGCAGAACATTCCATCAACGTCTGCATTCCAAAATGTCACTCCTTCCCTTACGAGCCCTGCTGTACACTCAAACAGTAGTTTTCCACCACATATGAGATAATGAAGTATACAGGAGAAATTGCGCAACATATTTTGGGGTCCATTTTCTCCTGTTACCCTTGTGAAAATAAAAAAAATTGGGAATAAAATAATATTTTTGTTGCAAAAAAGGGGATTTTTCATTTTCATGACTCAATGTTATAATTTTCAGTGAAGCACCTGGGGGTTTAGGGTGCTCACCACAGATTAAGATAAATTCCTAGGGGGGTCTAGTTTACAAAATTGGGTCACTTGTGGGAGATTTCTATTGTTTAGGCACATCAGGGGTTCTCCAAATGTGACCTTCTGAGCCCTGCCGTGCACCGAAACAGTAATTTTCCTCCACATGTGGGGTATCAGCATACTGAGCATAACTTGCACAACAGATTTTGGGGTCCATTTTCTCCTGTTACCCTTGTGAAAATAAAAAAATTGGAAATAAAATAACTCAACGTTATAATTTTCTGTGAGGCACCTGCTCATGACAAATCTAGATAAATTACTTAGAGGGTCTTATATTCCAAAATGGGGTCACTTGTGGGGGGATTCCACTGTTGAGGCATATCAGGGGCTCTTCAAAGATGACATGGTGTCTGTTTTCGATTTCAGCAAATTTTGTGTTTAAAAAGTCAAAAGGTGCTCTATCCTTTCCAAGTCCTGCCATGCGCTCAAACAGTGGTGTCCATCCACATATGGGGTATCTCTGTAATCAGGAGAAATGCACAACAATTAATAGGGTCCATTTTCTTTTGTTCCTCTTGTGGATATAAAAAATTGGGGCTAAAAGATTTGGTGGAAAAAATGTGATTTGCTATTTAAACGGCTCTATGTTATAAAACTTCTGTGAAATATTTGGGGGTTCAAAGTGCTCACCACACATCTAGAAAAGTTCATTGAGGGGGTCTTGTTTAGGCACAATTTTGCATTCAAAAACTCAAACAATGCTTTCTTCTCTTCTGAACCCTGCTGAGCACCTAAACAATGGTTTCCCCCATATGGGTTATTTGGCATACTCAGAAGAAATTGCACAACAATT
This sequence comes from Oophaga sylvatica, assembly GCA_033576555.1. Classification (NCBI taxonomy): domain Eukaryota; kingdom Metazoa; phylum Chordata; class Amphibia; order Anura; family Dendrobatidae; genus Oophaga; species Oophaga sylvatica. The sequence continues at coordinate 233,689,135 of JARQOD010000002.1, forward strand.
ATTGTGGTCCATTTCTCCTGTTCTCCTTTTGAAAAAAAACAAATTGGGGTAAAAGATCGATTTTGAGGAAAAAAAATGTATTTTTTATTTTCACGGCTCTACAGTATAATTTTCTGTGAAGCACCTGGGGGTTCAAGGTGCTCACTACCCATCTAGATAAGTTCCCTGAGAGGTCTAGATTCCATAATGGGGTCAAGTGTGGTGGGTTTTCACTGTTTAGGCACATCAGGGGCTCTCCAAATGTGACATGGCATCCACTTTCGATTCCAGCCAATTTTGATTCAAAAAGTCAAACGGTGCTTCTTCCTTTCTGAGCACTGTCATGTGCTCAAACAGTGGTTTTCCCCCACATATGGGATATCGTCGATATCGGTGTACTCGGAAGCAATTGCACAACAATTTTTGGGGTCCATTTTTTTCCTGTTACCATTGTGAAAATAAATAATTTGCAACTAAAGATCGATTTTGTGGAAAAAAATTGGATTTTGTTTTTTCACTGCTCTACGTTATATACTTCGTGAAGAACCTGAAGGTTAAAAGTGCTCATCACACATCTAGATAAGTTCTTTTAGGGGTTGTAGTTTCCAAAATGGAGGTCACTTTGGGGTTTGCACTGTTCAGGCACATCAGGGGCTCTCCAAACACGACATGGCATCCGATACCACCCAACTTTGCATTCAAAAAGTCAAACAGTGCACCTTCCCTTCCAAGCCTTGCACCTAAACAATGGTTTTCCCACACATATGGATTATCTGCATGTTCAGGAGAAATTTCAGAACAAATTTTGGTGTCCATTTTCTCCTGTTAAACTTGTTAAAATAAAAAAATAGGTCTAAAGTACAGTACAGACCAAAGTTTGGACACACCTCATTTAAAGATTTTTCTTTATTTTCATGACTATGAAAATTGTACATTCACACTAAAGGCATCAAAATATGAATTAACACATGTGGAATTATGTACTTAACAAAAAAGTGTGCAACAATTGAAAAATATGTATTATATTCAAGGTTCTTCAAAGTAGCCACCTTTTGCTTTGATGACTGCTTTGCACACTCTTGGCATTCTCTTGATGAGCTTCAAGAGGTAGTCTCCGGAAATGGTTTTCACTACGGTGTGCCCTGTCAGGTTTAATAAGGGGGATTTCTGGCCTTATAAATGGGGTTGGGACCATCAGTTGTGTTGTGCAGAAAGTCTGGTGGATACACAGCTAATAGTCCTACTGAATAGACTGTTAGAATTTGTATTATGGCAAGAAAAAGCAAACTAAGTAAAGAAAAATGAGTTGGCCATCATTACTTTAAGAAATGAAGGTCAGTCAGTCAGAAAAAATTTGGAATATTTTGAAAGTGTCCCCCAAATGCAGTTGCATAAAACCCTCAAAACGCTACAAAGAAACTGACTCACATGAGGACCCCCCAGGAAGGAAGACCAAGAGTCACCTTTGCTTCTGAGGATAAGTTTATATGAGTCACCAGCCTCAGAAATCATAGGTTTATAGCAGCTCAGATTAGAGAACAGGTCAATGCCACACAGAGTTCTAGCAGCAGACACATCTCTACAACAACTGTTAAGAGGAGACTTTGTGCAGCAGGCCTTCATGGTAAAATAGCTGCAGGAAACCAATGCTAAGGACAGGCAACAAGCAGAAGAGACTTGTTTGGGCTAAATACCAAAAAAATGGAAAATTAGACCAGTGGAAATCTTGCTTTGGTCTGTGAGTCCAAATTTGAGATCTTTGGTTCCGCCCACTGTGTTTTGTGGATGCAAAAAGGTGAAGGATGACTTACATGCCTGGTTCCCACCCTGAAGCATGGGGTGGAGGTGTGATGGTGTGGGGGTGCTTTGCTGGTGACACTTTTTTGGGGATTTATCAAAAATTGAAAGGCTTTTGAAACAAGCATGGCTCAACAGCATCTTGCAGTGGCATGTATTCCATCCGGTTTGCGTTTAGTTGGAACCATCATTTATTTTTCAAAGGACAATGACCCCAAACACACCTCCAGGCTGTGAAGGGGGTATTTGACCAAGAAGGAGGAAATGATGGGGTGCTAGCCGATGACCTGGCCTCCCAGTCACCAGGACCTGAACCCAATCGAGATGGTTTTGGGGGGGCTGGACCGCAAGTTTAAGGGCAAAAGGGCCAACAATTGCTAAGCATCTCTGGGAAAACTCCTTCAAGATTGTTGGAAGACCATTTCCGTTGGGCTAACCTCTGGAAGTCATCAAGAGAATGCAAGAGTGTGCAAAGCAGTAATCAAAGCAAAAGGTGGCTACTTTCAAGAACCTTAGAATTTAAACCTAATTTCAGTTGTTACACCTTTTTTTTTTAAGTATATAATTCCCCATGTGTTAATTCATAGTTTTGATGCCTTCAGTGTGAATGTACAATTTTAAAAGTCATGAAAAGCAAAAAAATTTTTAAAAGAAAAAGGTGGGTCCAAAATTTTGGTTTTGTACTGTAATTTTTTGTAAAAAATTTTTTTTCCTTAAAAATTGCTCATTTCATGTGAAGCACCCGACTGGTTAAAAAAAACTTCTTGAATTGGGTTTTGAGACCTTGAGGAGGGGTGTAGATTTTAGTATGGTGTCCCTTTTGAGTATTTTCTGTATTAGACGCCTCAAAGTCACTTCAAATGGATGTGGTCAATAAAAACATATGGGTTTTGTAAATTTTGTTGGAAGATTGAGAACTGTTGGTCAATTTTTAAACCTTATAACAATTCTAACAAAAATGTTTTTTAAAAAAATTGTGCTGATGTAGAATTTGAGGAAATGTTTTTTTATTTTGTGTGACATTCTCTCTGTTTAAAAGGGCATAAAAAATTCAAGTTTGAAAATTCCAAAATTTTCCAAAATTTTCGCCAAATTCTGATGTTTTCACAAATGCTGAAAGTATATCGACAAAATTTTACCACTTCATGAAGTAAAATATGTAATGAAAACAGTCTCAGAATCAGTGGGTCCATTGAAGCTTTCCAGAGTCATTACCTTATAAAGTGACACTGGTCAGAATTGTAAAATTGGTTATCATGAGGGAAAACAGGTTGGGTGGGTGAAGGGGTTAAATTTATTATATTTTAAAAACCCAATAAAAAGGGCTCTAATGTTTGTTTAGTATAGGTTGGTGAAAAAAGGATGTGTTTATTTCGTAACTTAATTAGAGATTTTATTTTTTTGATGTACCCCACATTTTTTTTAGCTATTTGGTGGAAACCTGATGATCAGACGGCACAACATTAATTATTATTCACCGTTTATTTTCTGTTCACTGAGATGGCCCTTCAGATCCTGTTTTTTGCTGCTGAGTTTACAATGCTGACAAAATTGTCAGACCTGAAATATGCCAGGCGTAAAGTTACACTATTTTTCCTTCTTATCAAAATGGAACTATTAAAAAAATTTTTAACTATATTTTATAATGATGGAACCAGGCACACTGGGAATGCATGAGAGCATTGACGGTTTGCCTAAATTGAAATTTCAGTGAAGTGGTGATTTTTTTTTTGCTGCAAAATGTAATGGGTTAGATTTTTTTACAGGACAAGTTTATTTTAAAAGTGCTTCGAAAGAGATTGTACATTTTTTCGGTTTTTTGATTGGACTGTATTAGATTGTATTTCGTTCTTGTTCATTTTAAAGTGCAAAATTTATAAATGGTGGGTTAAGCGAACATTTGTTAGTGCTCGGGAAGAAAGTATGCTTATTTGCAGACTGCCTACTCTAAAAGGGCTCCCTAGGGTCATGGTTTGGTTAATTGATTGGAGCAATGCAAAATATGATATGGTTTTTGACAGTCCTATTGTCTTCCTAATTTGGCCTTCAGTTTTATCTGGGTCCCTTTTTCCTACAGTGAAAAGATAACATTGTACAACCTTTTTGTTTGGAAAACAAAAAAATATCCCGGAAACAAATAGAACCCGGGGGGTATTAGAAAAAAAAGCCAAAGGGGTTTCCAACTAAACAATCCCGCTTGCGATCACAATAAAGACGGCATACTAATGCGGGTTGCTAGCGGGATTGTTTCTATATCGCTAAATGCTGCCGCATTTGCGATATAGTTAACGACGCTTTCGCCGTTTTGCGATCTTCTTAACGCTTTAGCGGTACAAAAAGAAGCTAAATCGCTAAGAAAATTGCACACAGCGAAATTAGGATACTTAACCCAGCGGGGGCGGCCACGAGAAAATAGGGTCCGGAAAAGATTCCAGCGAATAGCCCAGTAAAAGCAGGAAGTCGTGCTGGGAAAACTTTCCGATGAAACATCGCTAACAGGATCGCCCAAATTTGTGACGTTTTTTTGGGGATCCGTTAGCGATATTGTTTAAATGTGGCATACCTTAAGGGGTTAAATTTAGGTCAAAAAAAGGAAACTAAAAGTGCAGTTATTTGCAATTTAAACATTAAGGGCCCTGTACACATAGGACACACCGATCCCCGACAACGATATCACTTGTCAGGATGCTGGTGTTCCGCTACATGTCGTGGTGAGCGCCAAAAAAGGCCCGGGTCGGCACGATCAAGACCCGCGACAATGGGGTAACCCTCGGTTTGTAACCCGCAAGTGAGTTGGTACCAGCGCTGGTGCAGGGAACTGGTAACCAAGGTTTCACACGGGTTTCCAGGTGCCAGGCGGCACCTGGAAAAAACGATGTTACCTTGGTTTTAGCTCCCCGCAGCAGTGCGCTGGTATCCAAGTACCCCATGGGTTTCAGGCGCCGCCCGGCGCCCTGGAACCCATGTGTTCCTTGGTTACAGGTTTGCTGGTTTCTGCCTGCCAACACGCAGCGATGCGTGTGTCCACAAGAGCCAATGATCAAAAAAAAAAAGTCCAGGAATTCAGTGACGTTTATCGATACCCAGGGGGGGCTGATTGTCGTTGGGGGAAAAATCAACCCACAGCGATTCGTGGGGAGATTCGCTGTTGTTTTCAAAACTAGTAATTAGCAGCGATCTCGCTAGCGAAATCGTGTGTTGCGGGGGGTTTTTTAAATATTGCTTTTGAGGGGTCTACCCAATTACCAAGGAAATCATCATAAAATTGTGCAATTTTATTAAATACAATAAAAAGAGTTTTACCCGGTTAATTTCAATTTGGGCGATCGTTTTTTGCCTTAGTGTCTTTTCTCAAGCTTCTTTTGCATTTGTGGGCCTCTTCCAAAAAAGATGGTTTGACAAAGGCATACTCAAGCAAGGCCAAAAATACTTACAAAGCATCCCATTAAATACATGTCAATGGCTTTAACATTGGGATTTTAGGTAATGTCTCTCGGAGTTTGAGTGTTGATGGTTGTCTAGTCAGTACAGTAGTTATACCTGAAAAATTAAATAAGGATTTTAAAAGTTATTAAAACAGATAAATGTTTTAAAAAAAAGAATAAAGTAAGTCAAAGAAAAATAAAAAAAATATTGATACCTGCACTACTTATGTGCTTTTACCTGAAAAATGCTCCCTATTCCTTGGGTTTTTAATGTCTTTTTAAAGGGATCCTTTAAGCTCTAAGGCTACATTCCCACAATTTAAGTTTTTTGGGTGAGTTTTTGTTGTTACAAATTTTGGGTTTCAATTTCTGCACCCATTATGTAAATTAGCTAAACTTTCATTTGTATTGCCTTTTTATTACATTTTTGACGTGGTGTTTTTTCGTCTCTTGTTTTGTGTGTCATGTTTTAAACAAAGCCACTTTGTTTTTCATCTTCTGGTTTTTTGCTTTTTCGATATAGTCATTGTGTCTACATGTGGTTTTTGATGCGTTTCTGCTGAGAAACGCATTGAAAATGAAATGCTTTTTTTTTTATGCAAGTTTTCGGGAAAAATCACCACATAAATCTAGCGTACTCACAAGAGAAATTTAACAATGTTGCAGATTTAAAACTGCACCCTAGTTCAATTTGGGGAATAAACTAAAAGGGACAGTGGGCAGAGATTTCTATAATCCCTCACTTTTCTGGAACCCGGAAAAGAGCTGCATTTTCGACAAAAAAAAATATGCAGCGTCAAGCTTCATCCAAATCTTTTTATGCACACATATTAAATGTAGGGCCTATATTTCTTTAAAGTTAATATTGAAATATCAAGGAATTACCCCCAAAATTTTTTGATTTTGGGTGGATTTTAATTTTAGTATGGTTGTTTTTTTCTTGAAAATTTAAAACACTGGAAAAAAGTGTATTTTACAAACATAAAGACCACAAAAAAAACTTTAAAATCACTTGAAATTATGCTGTATTTTACAAAGAAATATTTAATCTGAACCAAAAATGCATAAAGGAGCGTTTTTGGCATGATGGGCGCCATCTTCCATGAAAAGAAAAACCGTTTCATCTGGCGGTTCGTGGCATTTCTTTTAACCCCTTTAACTTTTTGGGGCTTTTTTTTCCAAAAGTGCCTGGCACATATGACCCGGGGGTTTTGGTTTTTACGTCATAGTTTAAAAGGTGCGTAAAAGGGTAAGGGGGGTTCCCCCGGGTGGGCGTCAGCTTTTTTCTCACAGCTGGCACCCTGCACTAATTTTCCCGGGCAGTCAAGGACCCCTTCCCCAAAATTTTAACCCCCCCAAAAATGCGTCCCCAAAATTGATTGCCGGTTCCGGGGCTGCACAAGGGTGATTTTTTTTTTTTTTGTTTAAAAGCGGGGCCCAAAGTTTTTTAAAAAAATATAAAAATACTGACCAGGGGGAATAAAAATTTTCCCTTTTCAATTTTCCACCCGGGAATTGGTTTTAAAAAAACCCCCCAAAAAAAATTTTTTAAAATTTTGCTTTTTGTTCATTCTGCCTCCTAAAAAAAACAATAAAAAAAAATGATAAAAAAGGGGTTAAATTGGGGGCCCGGAAAAAAGGGACCAAAAAAATGTCAAAACGTCCCGCAAAAAAAAAAAAATACATGCTTATAGGGGGGGGGGGAAAAGGAAAAATTTTATTCTCCAAAAAATTTTTGGGGTTTTAAAATATTTTTTGCAAATTTTAAAACTCTTTTAGGGGTGTGTGGGTTAGGGTCTGCGGAACGCACCAAATATATAAAGTGGAGGGTGCCCTTTTCAGCCCGGGGTCCACCCTTTTAAGCAAAGCCTGCTGCTAGTAAGTTGAGAAAGTTCGGAAAACTGTTTTCCCGCCCCAGTCGCTAAAATAAACGGTAGCCCCCTTTTTGGGGGTAAGGGCAGACTCTGTTTAATTCCAGAGCGCTAACCCCGGTGCCCCCCCCCGCTTTGGGATATGTGCGAAAACACTTAGCTTCCCCTGGGCCCCCAAAATTAAAAAAACTAGGGGCTGTCTAGGTTTTAGAGCGAACCCTGGTTTTGGACAGAGCCGTGAGAACAAAAACGTGTCCTGGGGGGCTCTTTTGGGAAAGGGTTAAAATTCTAAAACGGGGCATAATACGTGGTCATGCGCTAATGTCCTCGCGGGGGGCACCCGCAAACTATGGCGTCTGAACGCCAGCCCCCGAATAGGGGGAAAAAAAATCCTCACCGGTTATGCCAAAAATTTTTGGGATTAGGACCCCGCCCCGACCAGCTAGACACTAAACTCCCCCCCAAAATTTAAAATGGGGGATTTAGTGGCTTTTTTTACCCCGGGGCCCTAAAAAACCCACGGACCACCCCTGGCGCATAGCATACAATGGTTGATTTTTTCCCCCTGGCGGCCCGGGGATCCCCACCCTTTTTGAAAAACTAAGGACCTTCCAGGAAAAAAAGGACCAATGGGGAAACCGTTCAAAAAAATTTTTTTGAAACGGGGCCCTTCCCCGGGGGAAAAAAGGGAAAACTTTTTTTCTTTCCTGAGCATGTGCCCCCCGATCCCAATGAGAGTCTCACTTGGGAAAAGCTCAAAAGGGGGAAAAACAGGATTTTTCCCAAAAAGGGCTGCTCCGGGGAATGGCTATTTATCAGTTTCCGGAAAAAAACAGCAAGCCCCTGCCCGTAGTGGATGGGAAGACGCCTGGAAACGACGTCTTTTTCAAAGGGGGGGTCCCCCTGCGGCCGGGGGGTAAATTGGGGGACCGCACCCGGGGACTGGTTCGAGACTCCCTTGTGCAGGAGGGGGAATCGTCCCCAAAACTTACCCCCCCCTCCTAGGGCCCCCTTTTCTGGGCCTCGCTGCGTTAAAAGGGCCCCGCGATGAGCTGGGAAAAGGGAACTTTTCTCGGCAGGCCCCCCAAACCTTCCTCGGGCCCCCCAAAGCCCTCCGCCCCAAAAAAAAAATTTTTTTCCCGAAACCCCCTTAAAACCCCCAAAAGATGGGTTCCCCTCATTTTTATCCGCGATGAACCCGTTTTTCCCCCGGAAAAGGGGCTCAGAAAACCGGGAAAATGAGCCCGGGTTTCAGGGGGGAAACGTGAAAGGTGTCGGAGATCCCCCGGCGTGGCCCCCCAAAAGGGGTTTAAAAACCCCAAGGGGAAAAATGCTGGGGGGCCTTAAAAGGGCCCCCCGGTTTGGGGGGGGGTGCCAACTTTGTGGCTCAACTCGCACCCTGATGTTACGGGCGGAGGGGCCACCCCCAAAAACCCCCGGAGCAAATTTTGGGAAAAGGGGGGGGCCCCTTTTGGGATGGCCCCCAAGGGGTTTTATCCTCTTTTTGGGGGGCATGAATGGCTTTCCCTTTTCGGTCCCAAAGGGGGCCCCTGCCCCCACACCCCCGTCTGCCCCCCGGGGAACGGGGGGGGAAACAGGGCATAGGCACTGGTACCCGGGGAAATTTTTACCGTAGTTAAAGGGGGGGAAGGGGTCTGTCGGTGGAAAAAGCCACAGGCCCCTTTTTTAAACAAAATCAGCCTTGGGGGCAAAAGGTGCCCAGTCATTTTTCCCGGCTGAGACAAAATGTCGTGTAGGGGACCAAAAAGGCTGGGGTTTGGCCCCCCCTACCAAAAACCCAAAATTGTCTCAGGATGGTACGCGAAAAGGGTTTAACTTTTAAAAATGAGTAACGAAAAAAACTTCTCCAGAAAAAGGGGGGGAATTTGGGGACCTCGGTCAATGAAAAATTTTGTCCGGAATTTCCCCGTAAACGGGAAAAATTTTCCTAACAAACCAAAAATGCCCCAGCCCGGGGCAGGAAGGGGGCCGTGGTTTTTGGCACCGTTTTACCTTTTGAGGGAAAAGGCGGGGGTTAACCCCCAAAAAAGGTGCAAAAACCCCGAGACTGGGGCAAGCCCCCCCCCAAAATCCATCCCAAAACCTTCCCAAGGGCCCCTCTGCCCCCGGCCAAAAAGGGAAAAAAAAAACCCGCTGGGGGCCTTGTCGTGGGGGAATTAAAATTTTTGGGGGGAGGAGACCACGCCCGAACATAGTTTTCCCCCCAAATCACGGACCTTGCGGCCCAATATGTCCTCCCAGCAATTCAGTGTCCTCTTTGCCCCAAAAGTGTCCCCCCACCCTGGGGAAAATTTTCCCCCAAAGATCCTAAAAGGCGCAATTTTTTTGGAATAAAGGGGTTGCCCCCGGGGGACAGACTCTAGCGAAAACCGGGGCCACTTTTTCGGCTCTTGTGGGGGGTTTTTCCCCGGGGCCTCCACCTCCCCCCAGGGCACCAACCCCGGGGAGAGAGAGGTCCCCGGCAGAATGTTCTTTTTTCCCGAGAGGAAAAAACAGTGTGAATGAAAAGGGGAAGAACAAGGGAAAACCCGGCTTGGGGGGGAATTAAGCCGCTGGGCCCCTTGAAGAATTTTCCCGGTTTTTGTGAAGTGAAAAATTGGAAAAGGGAAAGCGAGCTCCCCCCCAAAAGATGTTTCCAATCCGAGAAGGCCCCAAAATTTTTTTTGGGGAGCAATCCTTTTTCCCGAGGAATTTTAATTTTCCCCCCTGCGGGTTTTTAAAAAGGGTTTTGGAGAAAAAAAAAAAAAATTCTTCCGAACCCCCTTAGAAACCTTTTTTGGAAAGGGCGGGGCCCCCCCAACGGACGAGGGAAAACCCCCTCCAATTTAAATGGTTATCAAATCGGGGCGGTGGATGGGGCTCTAGCGAAATGAGACTTAAAACGTGAAGGCCTTGGAGACCCTTCAGACCCCCAATTTTTTGGGGGTTTGTCCCCCTTTTTGGTAAGGGGGGGAAACCCCCGGGGCTACCCCAAAAATTTAGAAAAAGGGGAATGAACTGCGGTAGTTTTAATTTTAAGAACCCCCAAAAAAGGCTGCAACCCTTTAGAGAGTGGGGTTCTTGCCAAATCCTTTTTGCCCCTAGTTTTTTGGAACGGATCCATTTTCCAATCCCTGGACGGAGATGATATAGCCCCCGGGAAAAGGGAAGGACTCCCCCTCAAAAACACAAAATTTTCCAACTTTGGGGGTAAAGGGGATTTGCCCGTTGGGGTCGAAGACCCTGGCCCCAAATTTTCCCCCGGGGGGGAGTCAATAAAATTTGGGAGGGAAAAAATGGGGGATATTAAAAAAAATAGACTTTTAAAAAGGGGGACATATCCCGGAAGATGTCTTTTTCAAAGTCTTGGGGGAAAAGGCTGGAGCCCCTTTTAGAGGGGCCCAAGGGGTTTTCCAGATTTGTAATGCCCTTTTCCCCGGATTAAAAGCCCTCTTCCATTCGCCCCCTCAAAGGGGGGCGAATAAAAGGGTTTAAAAAACCCCCCCTTTTGTTTATGAAAAACCCCTTTCTCCCCCCAAACCTATCAAAAAACTCAGAGATCCCCGGGGAAAAAGGGGAATTTTTTTTAAAGGGTGGGGGGCGTTAAGACCCCTGTAATAAAACCGGACGCAATTCTCCGTTTTTTTTTTGCCCAAAAAAGAAAAAAAACCCCCCCCTCCCCGGGGGCAAAAATTCCTAATAAAAACCTCTTTGAAAAATTTCCTGAATATATTGCAAACAGGGCCCCTTTTCGGGAAAGAGGGGGGGGAAAAAACCTTCCCCGGGAGGTTCTGCCCCCGGAAAAAGGGGGCGATGGACGGGGTTTTTGGGGCGATGAGGGGGGAAAAAATACCCGGGGAGCCTTCTTGGAAAAAATTTTTTTTCAAAATGCCCCCGTATTTTCGGGGGGAATGGAGTAGATCTGGGGGGGAAATCAGTAGGGGGAAAATTTAACGCAATTCTGACAATTCCCCGTACAGGGGTTTACCCCAAACCCCGGATCCTTTTCCCCCAAAATAAAATCTATATGGGGGAGGGGAAAAAGGAAAAAAGGGTTCCTACCTGTGGGGGTTCGTTATTCCCTCGGGAAGGACGAGTAGGGAAATAAATTCCGGGTGGGAAAGGGTTTAAAAAAAAGAAGGGGGGCTTTGGTGGTAATTTTTTGAGGGAAGACGGACCATTATACCGAACGCCCTGATTTGTAAAACCCCCCCCGAGGTATTCCCCTGAGGGAGCAAAGTAGAGGCAAAATTTCCCCCCTTCCCTGAGTACGCAAAGGTCGGCGGTGAGAATGGAAGTACCAACAGTAGTGTTGAGCATTCCCCTTCTGCAAAATATCGGGTATCGGCCGATTTTGGGGTGTTTTGGGGAATTCCTTTCCCCAGTTGTATTTTCGTTTTTTTTTTTGGATACCGGAATCGGGATTGTCATGTCATTTTTCCGTGCCCCTCGGTCGGGTCTGTGGAGTAGGGGGGATTACGGGGAAAAGATCCCCGGGGGTACCCCCCCCGGCTTTTTTATGGCCCCCAAAACTTTTTTCCCCCGGGGGGTCAATGCAGTTTTTGCGAAATGAAAGGGGATGCTGGGTTTTTCCGGCCTTTTAAACAGTCGCCCGATGACGTCCCCGCCGGGAAGCGGGGGAATTTTAGCTTTGCTGCTTTTCGGGGCAGGCTCGCCTGTCATTGCAAAAGTAGCACAGCTGGTCGTCGGGGGACTGTGTTCTGGACTGGCCCGGCAGGTGTTTTTCTTTTTGGTTTTTTTTTTTTTTTTTTTTCAGGAGATGAAGGGTTGCAGGGAATGAGAGAGTAATAAAATTAAAAAAAACTGTGTTGTTCTTTTATTTTTTAAAATAATTTTTTCTTGTGTGTCTTTTTTTTTATACATTTAATAACTTTGGGTTAATAATGGATCGGTTTTCTTATTGACACCCCCCCCTTTTTTTAACCCCGGGTTATTGTCAGTTTAAAAAAATGGGCATTAAACCTTAATTTTCCCCCCTTGCCAACCCCCAAGGGCAAGTGGGAAGAGCCGGGGAAAATTTTCCCCCAAATTTGGGCCTTTTTTGAAAACCCCCAAAAATTTGGGGTGCTGTAGCATGGTTTTATTTGGTGTTGAGGGCCAAAATCAAAGGGGGCCCTTACATCTTTTAAACCCCCCCCAGCAGTCTGCATTTTTGGGTCGTTTTTTTAAAAAAAATTGGGGGGCCCCACGCCCTTTTTTTTTTTCGAGGGGATCCCTATTTTTTTTAAAACCGCCAAAATAAGCAGACTGCTGTGGCCCCGGGATTATAAAAGGTTGCAAGGTCCCCGGTTATTTTGGTCCCCTTTTAGCCCCAAAAACCCCGGGCCCCAGGGGGTCTCTTCATCTGGGGTTAACAAAATAGGGGGGAACCCCGCCAATTTTTTTCGAAGGGGTTTTCCCAAAATTTTTTTTAATCAGCCAATTTTTTCGACTGTGTGGCCCCGGGTTTTATTTTGGTTTTCAAGGTCCCCGGATCTTGGCTCCTTAACAGCCTGAAAATTTTCCGGCCTCAGTGGGGTTGCTTCATCTGGCTGGTTAAAAAAAATAGGGGGGGGCCCACGCCAAATTTTTTTGAGGGGGGCCCAATTTTTGTTTTTAACAGCCCGATATGCAGATCTGTGGCCTTTTGGATTTTCAGGCTGGCCCCCGGCCCCGGTCTTGGCTCCTTTTTAAAGCCCGGGGAAATTTTCCGGCCCCCGCAGGCTGCTTCAGCTGGCGGGGTTAAAAAAATTTGGGGGGGGCCCCCCGCCAATTTTTTTTTAGGGGATCCCCTATTTTTGTTTTTAACAGCCAAAAAATGCAGATGCTGGGGCCGGGTATTATTGGCTTGGGAAGGGGCCCCGGAAAATTTTGGTCCTTTTAAAGCCCCAAAAACCCGGGGCCCAGGGGTCTGCTTAAAATGGTGGGGGTTTAACCCCAAAAAAGGGGGGACCCCCCAAAATTTTTTTTTGAGGGGATCCCCCCTTTTTGTTAATCAGCCAAAAATTGGGGGGGCTGCTGTGGCCCCGGGGATTATCAGGTGGCAAGGGGCCCCGGTTTTTTGGTCCCCTTTAAAGCCTGAAAAAACCCCCTTTGCGGTTTGCTTGCGGCTGGTTTTTAAAAAAATAGGGGGGACCCCACGCCCCAAATTTTTTTGAGGGGATCCCTATTTTTGTTAATCAGCCAAAAAATGCCCCACGCGTGGCCTGGTTTTTTTCAGGCTGGGGGAAAGGGCCTGGATCTTGGTCCTTAACAGCCTGAAAAAAACCCGGCCTCCGCGGTCTGCTTTTGGCCCCGGGTTTAAAAAAAATAGGGGGGACCCCCCCCCCAATTTTTTTTTTAGGGGGGCCCCCCTTTTTTTTTAACAGCCCGATTTGCAGATGCTTTTGGCCTGTTTTTTCAGGCTGGAAGGCCCCTGGATTTGGTCCTTAAAAGCCTAAAAATTAGGCCTCAGCGGTCTGCTTTTCTGGCGGGGGTTAAAAAAAATAGGGGGGACCCCCCGCCTTTTTTTTTTTAAAGGGAAAACCCCCATTTTTGTTAATCAGTTCCTTTTTGACGCACTAAAATTGGGGCCCCCGGCTGACCTGAAGTAAAAAATGGAAAAAAAACAATTAAGCTTTCCACTTAAGGGCCCGTTCAATAGGGGGAAAAACGTTTTCCCAGATCGTGTGAGTAAATAGTTTTGTGAAGCAGCAGCGAGTCACCAGGATTCGCTTTGTGTTGATTTTTAGGACGATCAGGGGGAAAAGGGGGGGGGGGTGTTTTGCGGAATGTCAACACAGCGATATCGGGGTTGAGCTCGCTGCTGGTCAAAAACCCCTGGATTCAGCGGGGGATTCGGAAAGCGATATGCTATGTGGACGGGCCCTTAAAGCGTTGTTACCCGCAGTTTCGCCCCCAGATCGTGCCTGAGCTGCCTGTTTGGAGTCCCCCGATCATGTAGCAAAAACCCAGCGTTCCTGAAAATTTTGTATCGTTGGGGGGGGATCGTGGGTATCGTTTTTTTGACACCCCCCTTTACTTCTGTCAGGAGGAAAAGGGGAATCTTTTTTTTTTGGGGTTTATTTGGGGGCTGCAGCATTAGTGGGGTCCCTGCAAAAAAACATTAACCCTTTCTAAGGGGTTTTCACCGTGGGCCCCGACTGGTTGGGATAGGAAAGAAATTTTCCCCTTTTTTATTTTTTTTTTTTAAGGGGGAAATGGTTTTAGCAGGAAATTTTAAAAATTTTGGAAAAAAAATGGGGGGATTATTTCATTAAATTTTTTTTTTTTTTAAATTTTTGGTGTTTTTTTTTTTCTTTCATACAATGGTTAAAATATTTTTTAGTTTTTAAATTTAAAAGGGGCCTATTTATTAACCGGGTTTTAAAGTGCCCTTTTTAAAAATTCCCCAAGGTTTTTTAAAAAAAACCCCTTATTAACCCATTCCAACGCTAAGGGCAAGGGAAAAATAGGGGCAAAGTCCCCGAAAGGGAAAATTTAAAATTGAGTTTTTCCCCTTTTGGGGTGTTTTGGGGCAGATGTTAAGTAGCCGGGGGGGGCCAAAATAATGGTCCCCCCGGGCTATTTTTTTTCTGCCCCAAAACACTGGTTTTGTCTGTCTTTTGGTTTTGAAAAATAGGGGGGAAAACCCCGCATTTTTTTCGAATTTTACACCTCATTTTTAATATTTTTTTATATACATGTTATTGAAAATTTTGACACATTATATATATATTTTTTTTTTGTTCATACACTTCTACTTTTTTAAAAACCCTAATTCAAAAGGGGCCCGGTTTTTTTTAAAAAAGAACCCGACATGAAATGGCACTTGGGGGACATAGGGTTAACCATGTCTTTTCATGTCCTTTGCTATCTAAAATTTCACCCCAAAAATTAAATAGACTATGTGGCAAAAAAATTTACCCTGTAGGGGTTAATTTAAATGGAAAAATTTGGAGCAAAAAAAACCCTTTTTTTTTTTAAAAAAATTTACACCCCTTTAAAATTAAAAACCCTACGGGGGGAAAAATTTTCCCCTTTTTTTTGATTTTTAAATTTTTTTTGTGCAAATTTGTTTTCAAAGGACATGAAAAGAAATGTTTAACCCCCTGAAACAAGTGTAATTTGTCGGGTGACCCCCAAAGACACTTGGTGAAATTTTGGGTTTTTAAAAAGTTTTTTTTTTTCCTTTGTATTAATTTTCACAAAACAATTAAAAAAAGGGGTATGTGTCAAAATTTCACACCTGTAGGGGGGTTAATTAAAAGGGTAAAAAAATTGTAGCAAAAAAGTCCGTTTTTTTTTTTAACGAATTTACACCTTTAATTAAAAACCCCCCAGGTGTGAAATTTTTTTACAAAAAATTGATTTAATTTTTTTTTGCAAAAAGTAAAAAAAAAAACATGAAAAGAAATGGTTAAAAACCCTTTCACCAAGTTTTATTTTTGTGGGTTTTTTTGGCTTTTCACTGAAACCCCGGTTTTTCCCGGGAAAAAAAAAGGATATTTTACTATGTAGAAGGTTAAACTATACTTTTTGGTTTTTTTATATGTCAAAAAAGAAATTATTTATATATATTTATGATTTTTGTGTGTATATTTAGTTTTTTAAAAAGGAAAAATGGTTTTTTTTTAGTTGCGTTTTTTTGTTCCCAAAAAACCCTTGGGGGGGTTTCCCCGGATCGGTATCGGGTATCCGATTTTTTTTTGTGATTTTCGGCGATACCACCCCCTTTTCCCATTTTAGGATTTGGGAAAAATTTTGTAAAATTAACCAACGTGATTGTCCCTTTAAATGTTATTCTGGGGGAAAAAACCCCGGGGGCTCTATTTTAACCTCCCCAGGGCCACTAAAAGCGATCGCTTCCCGATCGCTGTGGACATTGTTGGATATTTTCCTGTCTTGTGACTTTGGGTTTAAAAAACCCAAAAGGATACTGGGAAAGGACCGGGGCTTGGGGCCTGAAAAGGGAAAAATTTTTTGGGGGTTTTGGGGTTTCGGACGCCGATCGGGGTTTTTGAAGGTTTGGCAAAGGGGGGGGCCCCAACCCCAAACCCTGCCCCCAGGGGGGCCCCCTAAAAACCCCCGCTCGGGGGAAAAAAGGAGGTCAATGGGGTTTTGATTTTGGAGATAAGCTTCTCCAGTGTGGGGGGAATCTCCTGGTACCAAAGGTTTTAAAAAAGGGGTCGCCAGTCCCCCCGTAGATGGAAAATAAGAATTTATCAGACCATTAGCTCAGCCCCCAAGGTCCGAAATGGAGGAAAAAACTGATGCCAAAAAGAGAACCCTGTGTCAATCCGCAGTTGTGGCCCGTATCGTGGGTGACCTGGGGGTCAAAAAAACCTTTTTAAGAGCCTCCAAAAAAAGAGGGCACTTGCACACCGTCACGCGCTCCCACAGCGGCGTTGCCCATCCAACGCTCTGCCCGAGAGTAGAGAAAGTAAAACCCCCTTGTCCGATCCGTGGGAAAAAGTGCAGCCAGAAGCTCGGTGTATAGAGCATGATCACGAATCCCCGAAATTTTTTTCTATCCCGGCAAAAGTCAGGAAGGGGAGGTGGGATAAGTAGGGGCAGAGGTGGCAGAGGACAAACTGCTGCAGCCCGCTAGCAGCTGAACAGGACTCCCCGGGGGAAATCCAGCTGAGGTTTTGTCTCAAGAGCCCCCAACCTCCCCTTCAGCGGGGGTGACTGAATAGCGCTGTTGTCCGCCTTTTACTAGCCAGACCCGGCGCAATATTATGTTGGGTCTGCGGGGGCACCAAATTTAAATGGGAGGTGCTTTGCAGCCGGGGTCCACCTTCAAGCAAAGCCTTGCTAGTAAGATGACAAAAAGCGAACTTGTTATCCCGCAGGTCGCAAAAAAAAGCCGTGGGTTTTGTGGAGTAAGTGCAGACTCTTTAATTCACAGCCCCGCAACGGGATCCCCAGTGTATATGGCGATTGTGCGAACTTTAGCTTCAGTGAGGCAAAGTAAAACGTGGCGCTGTTTGGCGAGAGAAAACCCTGTTACGTCAAGAGCCCCTGAGAAAAACCGGTTGTCAGGCTCTCAGGCCCCGGTTAATTGCTAAGCGAGCAAATACGGGGTCATGCGCTAAAGTCCTCGCGGGGTCACCCCCCAATCTATGCGTTGAAGCCGGGCCCCCGAATGGGGAATCAAATCCTCACGGTTTGCGGTAATCTAGGGATTAGGACCCGACCTGACCAGCTAGCACCAAAAAACCCCAACGATTAAGTCGGTTTTCTAGTGGCTATTTCAGCGGGTCCCTAACCACACACACGCATGACCCATGGGCATAGCTAAAAGGTTGATTTAGGCATGGGGCCAGCCATGCTCCCTTTTATAGCAACAGTACAGGCCCCGGGGGAAAAAGGGACCAAGAGATATGTTCAAAGACTAGTAGTAACGGGCCTTCCTGGGGGCCAATAGGAGCTGCTGCGTCCGGCATGTGACCCCCGATCTCCAAGAGGATCTCATCGGGCACGTCAGAAGGGAAAAAAAGGACTTTATCCAAAAGACGTCTGCTCCGAAAAGGCTATAAAAGAGACCCGGAAAGGCAGCAGCAAGTCATGCCCTAGTGGGTGGGGGAAAACGCCGGAACGGTCTCTGCTGAGCAGGTCCCTGCGGCCGGAGATGAATGGGAGACCCCCGCGGATGGTTGAGACTCCCCTTTGCAGGAGCGGGAACCGAAAACCCAAAGTGTGACAGCTGCCAAAAAAAAAAAACCCCCCTAATGTAAATCAACCCCACTTTTCACCCCTTAGTTAGGGAAAAAAAAATAAAAAATTTAAAAAAATGTATTTCTTCTATTTTCCCCCTTGGGGGTTTAAAGGGTTTGGGGGTAAAAATTTGGGGGTTGGTTGGGGCTTTTTTGGGGGGTTGGGTTTGGGGGTAAAGTTAGGGTTAGGGTGGGGCTAGGTTGTGGTTAGGGTTGGGGTAGGTTGTGGTTAGGGTTTCGATTAAAAGGGTTGGGGGTTGGGGTTGGGTTTTGGTTTTGGGTTGGGGGGGTGTTAGGGTTAGGTTTGTGGTTAGTGTTATGGTTAGGGTTGTGATTAAGGTGGGGTGAGTTGGGGGAAATAGGTCGGCAGATTCAAAAGTCGCCGACTTTCACCAAAGTGGGTTTCGTTGCCGAAAACGCCAAGTGTGCAGTCGGGGGAGGGGGGTCGTCGCCCCCCGCGCCAAAGTCGGTTTTCCCATAATGTTGCGGGGGCCTTTTTTTACCCCTGAGCAAAGGTTTTAAAAATGGGCAATGAGATCACTGGGCAGGCCCCTCCCATTTAGAGAAAGGGGATTCAGTGATTGGCTTGCTTTGGGGGCTTGGGCTTAAAAACCCCCGCCCCCTGACGATTTTACTTTGTGATCTTAATAGGGAGGGTTGCGAACTGTTTTCAGTGGGAGGGGTTTGGCAGGAAAGAGAAGTTTACTTGCTTGTGGTAGCAATTGTGCTGTCAGTTTGTGTGCGTGCATTTGGGGGATTTTCTGTGTGCTAGCGTGGTTATTTGGTGCCTGCCAGTGACAGGGAAGGTTTTCTTGTGTGCGGATCGCTGGTTAAGGGGTGCGCTAGCTGATTTCTGTGTGTACACTGCTGTGCAGACTGCTTTTTACACAGCACTAAAACTTCTATTCTTTTTTTTCTGCCAGTTACGAGCGTTCATTTTTTTCCCACACCGTATAGGCTGTTTGCTCTCAACACTCCGTGTCCGGTGGTCTCAAGGCAAGTACATGTGATGTCTGTTTTACTCCGAAATATAAAAGGGGGAAATTTTCAATTTTTTCCCAAATGTATATCTGTTCGCTTGTGATACAGTACCCCTTTTTTTGTTTTTTTATTTGGTCTAAACCATATGAGAGAGGTCGTGTGTGACTCCCGGGAAATATATACAGGATTTAAATTTTTTCCCTACTATATAAAATGGTTTTTTGATTTAAAATACCCCTTTTTTTTCTTTTTATTTTTGGTAAAACCATATGAGAAGCGTCTGTCTGGACTCGAAATATATAAGAGTTACAATTACCCCCACACTGTATACAGCTTAGTTCCATCAGTACCTTTTTTGCTTTTTTATTCTGGTGTAATCCTACTGAGCCCGGGCTTGTGTGTTACTCTGAAAAATATCGGGATTTACAATTTTTTCCTATACTATATACACTGTTTTGGGGTTTCGAACCCTTTTTTTGCTTTTTATATTTGGTCTAATCCTTTTGGCTGAGAGCGTCGTTGTGATCGGGAAAAATTTAATACAGAGATTTAAAATTACCCCAACACATTTCACTGGTATTTTGTATAGACCCTTTTTCTC
>JARQOD010000002.1:233708585-233741295 GCA_033576555.1 Oophaga sylvatica
CCCCTGAAGGTGCTCAAAACCACATTCAAGAACTTATTAACCCTTCAGGTGCTTCACAGGAATTTTTGGAATGTTAAAAAAAATGAACATTCAACTTTTTTTCACAAAAAAATTACTTCAGATCCAATTTTTTTTATTTTACCAAGGGTAAAAGGAGAAATTGGACCCCAAAAGTTGTTGTACAATTTGTTATTAGTACGCTGATACCCCATATATGCAGGTAAACCACTGTTTGGGCACATGGCAGAGCTCGGAAGGGAAGGCACGCCGTTTGACTTTTCAATGCAAAATTGGCTGGAATTGAGATCGACACCATGTCGTGTTTGGAGAGCCCTGATGTGCATAAACAGTGGAAACTCCCACAAGTGACACCATTTTGGAACCTATACCCCCTAAGGAACTTATCTAGATGTGTGGTGAGCACTTTGAACCCCAAGTGCTTCACAGAAGTTTATAACGTAGAGCCGTAAAAATAAAAAATCATATTTTTTCACAAAAATTATATTTTCGCCCCCAATTTTTTATTTTCCCAAGGGTAACAGGAGAAATTGGACCCCAAAAGTTATTGAGCAATTTGTCCATAGTATGCTGATACCCAATATGTGGGGGTAAACCACTGTTTGGGCACATGGCAGAGCTCAGAAGGGAAGGAGCACCGTTTGACTTTTTCAACACAAAATTGGCTGGAATTGAGATCAGACGCCATGTCGCTTTTGGAGAGCCCCTGATGTGCCTAAACAGTGTAAACCCGAATTTTGAAAAAAACGGATCCAGCCACTAATGCCGACAGGATCAGTTTTTTTCTCAGTGACTTGTATTAGCGACAGATTGCGATGGATGGTATCACGTTTCATCCATCGTTCGCCGGATCCATCAAAAATTGTTTGTCCGGTGGCCGGAGACAATGGACATAGGAACATTTTTGTGTACGTCAAAAAAACGGACAGCGACGGATCCGTCAACGTCCGTCATTTGCTAGAATGGAAGCCTATGGATGCTGGATTCGTCAAATGACGGAATCCGGAGACGTATACAGCTTTTTTTAACTGAGCGTGCTTGGATCCAATTAGCCAGCCCCCAAGTAGGAAAGGCATATAAACCTGCCTCAAATATTCGTGAAAACATATATACAGTCTATTTATATATATATATATACATATATATATTATAATATATATATATCAGTGAGACACATATATATATTTACATTTCATACAGAGTTAGATAACAGAATAGCCGATAATTCAATTGTTGGCATCTGTAAAATCATTACAGAACCCGACAGGATATGAGACATGGTTTACATACAGTAAACCATTGCATATCCGTTATTTTTTTATATTTTCCTCACTAATAATATTAGTAGTGTGTGTGTGTGGTAAAATTTTGGAGCCGTAGGTATTAAATTAAAGTATTAATTCACGGAAAAAACTGGCATGGGCTCCCAAGCAATTTTCTCTGACAGAGAGGGCAAGCCAGTGACTGAGGGCAGAAATTAATAGCCTAGAGAGGGACCATTGATTTTGGGCCCCCCCCCCGGCTAAAAAAACTGCCCCTGCCACCCCAGTAAAGATGCATCTGCAAGATGCGCCAATTCCGGCACTTACTCTCTCTCTTCCCATTTCCCTGTAGTGGTGGCATATGGTGTAATAGGGGGTAAATGACACCTTGCTATTTGCTAGGTGACATTAAGCCTGGTTAATAATGGAGCACTGTCAATAAGACAATTATCCATTATTAATCCACTAGTCTGAAAGGGTTAAAACATAGATGTAGCCCTGTTAACTGCACAGAAGCCACTTGCCAGCCGTTTAAGATGTGCATGCAACTCACGCCAGGCATACGTGCTGCCAGCCGGTGTGCAACCGGGCTGAGCAACTCTCTGTTCAGCTGGCAGGCGATGCCACAGTTCCGCGCCCCGCAGTCTTCTCAGGGTGTATAGCTACCCTCTGTCGGAGCTAGACTGCGCCACATTGATTACCTGCCTAGCATCAACTAAACTGCCTGAAGGACCTGTGCTAATTAGCCGAGCTAACTTTGGCATCGGCAGGTCCCGGAGAGCAAAACTAGAGAGCACGTGGAGCCCAGATTTGAGAGGCGTCCACACATGAACACGACTTATTTAGTATGATCTGACCGCACTGCCATGCTTGTGATTGGGCTATTTAAGGGCTAAGCCCTGCCCCAGCCATCTCGTTAATCGCATCACTAATGACGTCACCCGTGGCCAATCAGGCGGTGCCAGGTCACCGGATCAGCTGACATCAAATCACCAATCACGGTCCGCCACGTCACGGGCATGCTCAGTGCAGGAAATCCTGGACATAGGCTATACAGCCCTGTTTCCTTCTTTAACCTATGCTTAAGGCTACTATTAACAAAGACCCTGGAGACAGATTGTACTTCTCTTGTATTGGCTAGGCAATGGGACCGACGGCGAAGCCGAGCAGCATCTTCCCAGCTGGACCAGGATGGGAGACCACAGATTCCTCAGATCCAAGTTCGGATCCAGCCGTCGCCCGATGCCTAACACAGCCTTAAGACGCTAAATGTGCATCTGCTCAGAAAGGGTGATAGCAGAGCCCAATGTAGTGACAACATGCTGGTGGTCAAGCACAAGAGGGATGTCCTTTTCTTGACCATCATACATAGGGATGGCAGCACCCCCATCACTGTACGACGTACCTCTACACAGGTCACCAAACCAGACTGTTTACCGGGGTACAACGAGAACATTGTGGGAGCTGATCTCTCTGATCAAATCCTCCAGCCGTACAGAGCCATGAGAAAAAACAAGGTGTGGTACAAGAAGCTGGCTGTGCACATTGTACAGATGGCAATGTACAATGCTTACGAGCTATTGTGATATGCAGGCCAGACCAGGAGGTACCTTCATATCCAGGAGGTAGTGATCAAGGTCCTAATCTTTGGAGGGCAGGAGGAAGAGAGCCCCAGTACTTCCAGAACTGTGCTCATATCGTACCAGGCCAACATTTGCCCAGGTAGGTCCCTCTGAAGCACAAAGAAAAGAAGGTTGCAAAAGAGGTGCCAAGTGTGTTACAGAAAGGGGATATGTAAGGACACCACTTATCAATGTGACACCTGCTCCAACAAACCTGACCTGTGTATAAAATAATTCTTCAAACTGTACCATACATCCATGGACTACTAAATTCACTTACACAACTCACGTATGTCAACCTGATGCACTCTACACGAATTACGTATGCCACATTTGAAAATGTACATACTAGGAGACACTAGATTAGTTACAAAATGAAGCGGGGGATTTCTACTGTTTAGGCACATCAGGGCTTTCCAAACACAACATGATGTCTGCAGAACATTCCATCAACGTCTGCATTCCAAAATGTCACTCCTTCCCTTACGAGCCCTGCTGTACACTCAAACAGTAGTTTTCCACCACATATGAGATAATGAAGTATACAGGAGAAATTGCGCAACATATTTTGGGGTCCATTTTCTCCTGTTACCCTTGTGAAAATAAAAAAAATTGGGAATAAAATAATATTTTTGTTGCAAAAAAGGGGATTTTTCATTTTCATGACTCAATGTTATAATTTTCAGTGAAGCACCTGGGGGTTTAGGGTGCTCACCACAGATTAAGATAAATTCCTAGGGGGGTCTAGTTTACAAAATTGGGTCACTTGTGGGAGATTTCTATTGTTTAGGCACATCAGGGGTTCTCCAAATGTGACCTTCTGAGCCCTGCCGTGCACCGAAACAGTAATTTTCCTCCACATGTGGGGTATCAGCATACTGAGCATAACTTGCACAACAGATTTTGGGGTCCATTTTCTCCTGTTACCCTTGTGAAAATAAAAAAATTGGAAATAAAATAACTCAACGTTATAATTTTCTGTGAGGCACCTGCTCATGACAAATCTAGATAAATTACTTAGAGGGTCTTATTTCCAAAATGGGGTCACTTGTGGGGGGATTCCACTGTTGAGGCATATCAGGGGCTCTTCAAAGATGACATGGTGTCTGTTTTCGATTTCAGCAAATTTTGTGTTCAAAAAGTCAAAAGGTGCTCTATCCTTTCCAAGTCCTGCCATGCGCTCAAACAGTGGTGTCCCTCCACATATGGGGTATCTCTGTAATCAGGAGAAATTGCACAACAATTAATAGGGTCCATTTTCTTTTGTTCCTCTTGTGGATATAAAAAATTGGGGCTAAAAGATTTGGTGGAAAAAATGTGATTTGCTATTTAAACGGCTCTATGTTATAAACTTCTGTGAAATATTTGGGGGTTCAAAGTGCTCACCACACATCTAGAAAAGTTCATTGAGGGGGTCTTGTTTAGGCACAATTTTGCATTCAAAAACTCAAACAATGCTTCTTCTCTTCTGAACCCTGCTGAGCACCTAAACAATGGTTTCCCCCATATATGGGTTATTTGCATACTCAGAAGAAATTGCACAACAATTATTGTGGTCCATTTCTCCTGTTCTCCTTTTGAAAAAAAACAAATTGGGGTAAAAGATCGATTTTGAGGAAAAAAAATGTATTTTTTTATTTTCACGGCTCTACAGTATAATTTTCTGTGAAGCACCTGGGGTTCAAGGTGCTCACTACCCATCTAGATAAGTTCCCTGAGAGGTCTAGATTCCATAATGGGGTCAAGTGTGGTGGGTTTTCACTGTTTAGGCACATCAGGGGCTCTCCAAATGTGACATGGCATCCACTTTCGATTCCAGCCAATTTTGATTTCAAAAAGTCAAACGGTGCTTCTTCCTTTCTGAGCACTGTCATGTGCTCAAACAGTGGTTTTCCCCCACATATGGGATATCGTCGATATCGGTGTACTCGGAAGCAATTGCACAACAATTTTTGGGGTCCATTTTTTTCCTGTTACCATTGTGAAAATAAATAATTTGCAGCTAAAAGATCGATTTTGTGGAAAAAAATTGGATTTTGTTTTTTCACTGCTCTACGTTATATACTTCTGTGAAGAACCTGAAGGTTAAAAGTGCTCATCACACATCTAGATAAGTTCTTTTAGGGGTGTAGTTTCCAAAATGGAGGTCACTTTGGGGTTTGCACTGTTCAGGCACATCAGGGGCTCTCCAAACACGACATGGCATCCGATACACCCAACTTTGCATTCAAAAAGTCAAACAGTGCACCTTCCCTTCCAAGCCTTGCACCTAAACAATGGTTTTCCCCACATATGGATTATCTGCATGTTCAGGAGAAATTTCAGAACAAATTTTGGTGTCCATTTTCTCCTGTTAAACTTGTTAAAATAAAAAAATAGGTCTAAAGTACAGTACAGACCAAAAGTTTGGACACACCTCATTTAAAGATTTTTCTTTATTTTCATGACTATGAAAATTGTACATTCACACTAAAGGCATCAAAACTATGAATTAACACATGTGGAATTATGTACTTAACAAAAAAGTGTGCAACAATTGAAAATATGTATTATATTCAAGGTTCTTCAAAGTAGCCACCTTTTGCTTTGATGACTGCTTTGCACACTCTTGGCATTCTCTTGATGAGCTTCAAGAGGTAGTCTCCGGAAATGGTTTTCACTTAACAGGTGTGCCCTGTCAGGTTTAATAAGTGGGATTTCTGGCCTTATAAATGGGGTTGGGACCATCAGTTGTGTTGTGCAGAAGTCTGGTGGATACACAGCTAATAGTCCTACTGAATAGACTGTTAGAATTTGTATTATGGCAAGAAAAAGCAGCTAAGTAAAGAAAAATGAGTGGCCATCATTACTTTAAGAAATGAAGGTCAGTCAGTCAGAAAAATTTGGAATATTTTGAAAGTGTCCCCAAGTGCAGTTGCATAAACCATCAAGCGCTACAAAGAAACTGACTCACATGAGGACCGCCCCAGGAAAGGAAGACCAAGAGTCACCTTTGCTTCTGAGGATAAGTTTATCTGAGTCACCAGCCTCAGAAATCATAGGTTTATAGCAGCTCAGATTAGAGAACAGGTCAATGCCACACAGAGTTCTAGCAGCAGACACATCTCTACAACAACTGTTAAGAGGAGACTTTGTGCAGCAGGCCTTCATGGTAAAATAGCTGCTAGGAAACCAATGCTAAGGACAGGCAACAAGCAGAAGAGACTTGTTTGGGCTAAATAACACAAGGAATGGACATTAGACCAGTGGAAATCTGTGCTTTGGTCTGATGAGTCCAAATTTGAGATCTTTGGTTCCGACCACTGTGTCTTTGTGCGATGCAGAAAAGGTGAACGGATGGACTCTACATGCCTGGTTCCCACCCTGAAGCATGGAGGAGGAGGTGTGATGGTGTGGGGGTGCTTTGCTGGTGACACTGTTGGGGATTTATTCAAAATTGAAGGCATACTGAACAGCATGGCTACAACAGCATCTTGCAGTGGCATGCTATTCCATCCGGTTTGCGTTTAGTTGGACCATCATTTATTTTTCAACAGGACAATGACCCCAAACACACCTCCAGGCTGTGTAAGGGCTATTTGACCAAGAAGGAGAGTGATGGGGTGCTACGCCAGATGACCTGGCCTCCACAGTCACCAGACCTGAACCCAATCGAGATGGTTTGGGGTGAGCTGGACCGCAGAGTGAAGGCAAAAGGGCCAACAAGTGCTAAGCATCTCTGGGAACTCCTTCAAGATTGTTGGAAGACCATTTCCGATGACTACCTCTGGAAGCTCATCAAGAGAATGCCAAGAGTGTGCAAAGCAGTCATCAAAGCAAAAGGTGGCTACTTTCAAGAACCTAGAATATAAGACATAATTTCAGTTGTTACACACTTTTTTGTTAAGTATATAATTCCACATGTGTTAATTCATAGTTTTGATGCCTTCAGTGTGAATGTACAATTTTCATAGTCATGAAAATGCAGAAAAATCTTTAAATGAGAAGGTGTGTCCAAACTTTTGGTCTGTACTGTATATTTTTTGTGAAAAAAAGTTATTTTTCCTTCAACATTGCTTCATTTCATGTGAAGCACCTGAATGGTTAAAAAAAACTTCTTGAATATGGTTTTGAGCACCTTGAGGAGGGGTGTAGATTTTAGTATGGTGTCACATTTGAGTATTTTCTGTCATATAGACGCCTCAAAGTCACTTCAAATGTGATGTGGTCACTAAAACATATGGTTTTGTCAATTTTGTTGGAAGATTGAGAACTGTATGGTCAATTTTTAAACCTTATAACATTCTAACAAAAAATGTTTTTTCAAAAATTGTGCTGATTAAAGTAGACATTTGAGAAATGTTATTTATTATTTTGTGTGACATTCTCTCTGATTTAAAGGCATACAAATTGCAAGTTTGAAAATTCCAAAATTTTCCAAATTTTCGCCAAATTTCTGATGTTTTCACAAATGCATGAAAGTCATATCGAATAAATTTTACCACTATCATGAAGTAAAATATGTAATGAAAAACAGTCTCAGAATCAGTGGGATCCATTGAAGCATTCCAGAGTCATTACCTTATAAAGTGACACTGGTCAGAATTGTAAAATTTGGCATCATCATGAAGGTGAAAACAGGCTTGGGTGGTGAAGGGGTTAAATTTATATATATATTAAAACAATAGAAGTGGCTCTTAATGTGATGTTGTAGTATAGGCTTTGATGAACAAATGGATGTGTTTATTTCTGTAACTTAATATAGAGATTTATATATTGATGTACCACACATTTTTTTTAGCTATTTGGTGGAAACCATGATGATCAGACAGGCACACATAATTATTATTCACCGTTTATTTCTGTTCACTGAGCATGCCATTCAGATCCTGTGTTTAGCTGCTGAGTTTACAATGCTGACAAAATTGTCAGACCTGAATATGCCAGGCGTAAAGTATACACTATTTTTCCTTCTTATCAGACGGAACTGATTAAATAAATGTTTCAACTATATTATTATTAAATGATGGAACCAGGCACACATGGCGAACTGCATGAGAGCATTGACGGTATTGCCTAAATTGAAATTTCAGTGAAGTGGTGATTTTGTTTACTGCTGCAAAATGTATGTGTTCAGATTTTTTACAGGACATGTTTATTTTAAAAGTGCTTCGAAAGAGATTGTACATGTTTACGGATTTAGATCTGAGACTGTATTAGATTGTATTTCGTTCTTGTTCATATAAAGTGAAAATTATAAATGGTGGGTTAATGCGAACATTAGATTAGTGCTCTGTGACAGAAAGATATGCTATATTTGCAGACTGCCTACTCTAAAGACTCCCTAGAGTGTCATGGCTTTGGTAATTGATGGAGCAATGACAACTATGATATGGATCTTGACAGATCCTATTGTCTTCCTAATTTGTCCTTCAGTTTTATCTGGGTCCCTTTTTCCTACAGTGAAAAGATAACATTGTACACCATTCTTGTTAGGAAAAGCAAAAAGATATCTGACACAGTAGAACCCTGGGTGTATTAGAAAAAGAGCCTAAAGGTACTGCCACACTAAACAATCCCGCTAGCGATCACAATAACGACGCATACTAATGCGATCGCTAGCGGGATTGTTTCTATATCGCTAAATGCTGCCGCATTTAGCGATATAGTTAACGACGCTATCGCCGTTAGCGATCTTCTTAACGACTTTAGCGGTACAAAAGTACCGCTAAATCGCTAAGAAAAGGTGCCACACAGCGATTAGATACTTACCCAGCGGGAGCGCCGACGAGAAAATAGGGTCCGGAACGATTCCAGCGACGAGCGAGATCACAGCAGGAAGCTCGTCGCTGGAAGCTGCCGCA
Source organism: Oophaga sylvatica (assembly GCA_033576555.1). NCBI lineage: Eukaryota > Metazoa > Chordata > Amphibia > Anura > Dendrobatidae > Oophaga > Oophaga sylvatica. Next base: position 233,717,331 of record JARQOD010000002.1, read on the forward strand.
CTGAACAACATCGCTAACAGGATCGCTAAATAGTGACGTTTTTTAGCGATCCCGTTAGCGATATTGTTTAGTGTGGCATACCCTTAAGGGATTAAATTTAGGTCAAAAGGTATCTAAAAGTGCAGTTATTTGCCATTTAAACATTAAGGGCCCTGTCACACATAGCGACACACCAGCGATCACGACAACGATATCACTTGTCAGGATCGCTGGTGTACCGCTACATGATCGCTGGTGAGCTGCCAAACAGGCAGCTCAGGCAGCGATCAAGACAGCGACACTGCGGGTAACGTCGCTTAGTAACCCGCAGTGTACGTTGGATACCAGCCCGCTGGTGCAGGGAACTGGTAACCAAGGTACACATCGGGTTTCCAGGTGCTGCGCGGCACCTGGAAACACGATGTGTACCTTGGTTACTAGCTCCCCTGCAGCAGTGCGCTGGTATCCAACGTACACATCGGGTTTCCAGGCGCCGCCCGGCGCCTGGAAACCCGATGTGTACCTTGGTTACCAGCTGATCGCTGGTCTCCTGCCTGCCACACGCAGCGATGCGTGCTGGCCAGCAAGAGACCAATGATCAAAAAAAATGTCCAGGACATTCAGTGACGATCATCGATACCCAGCAGGGGGGCTGATTGTCGCTGAATGTCACACACAGCGATATCGCTGGGGAGATCGCTGTTGCGTCACAAAACTAGTCACTTAGCAGCGATCTCGCTAGCGAAATCGCTGTGTGTGACGGGGGTTTAAGTATTGCTTTGAGGAGTCTACCTCAATTACCAAGGACATCATCATAAATATGTGCAATTTGATATAAATACAATAAAAAGAGTTTTACCCGGTTACTTTCAAATTTGGAGCGATCGTTATTTGCCTTAGCTGTCTTTTCTGCAAGCTTCTTTTGCATTTGTGGGCCTCTTCCAAAAAAGATGTAGTTGACAAAGGCATACTCAAGCAAGGCCAAAAATACAAATACAAAGCATCCCATTAAATACATGTCAATGGCTTTAACATATGGGATTTTAGGTAATGTCTCTCGGAGATGAGTGTTGATGGTTGTCATAGTCAGTACAGTAGTTATACCTGAAAAATAAATAAGGATTTAATAAAGTTATTAAAACAGATAAATGTATTAAAAAAAAGAATATAAGTAAGTCAAAGAAAAATAAGAAAAATATTGATCACCTGTCACTACTTATGTGCATGTTTACCTGAAAAATGCTCCCTATTCCTTGGTGTTTTTAATGTCATTTTAATAGGGATCCTGTTAAGCTCTAAGGCTACATTCCCACAATAAGCTTTGGGTGAGTTTTTGTTGTTACAAATTTTCGGTACAATTTCTGCACCCATTATGTAAATTAGCTAACTTTCATTTGTATTGCCTTTTTATTACATTTTTGACGTGGTGTTTTTCGTCTCTTGTTTGTGTGTCATGTTTTAAACAAAGCCACTTTGTTTTTCATACTTCCTGGTATTTAGCTTTATCGATATAGTCATGTGTGTACTACATGTGGTTTTTGATGCGTTTCTGCTGCAGAAACGCATTGAAAATGCATGCATTTTTTTTATGCAAGTCTACGGGAAAAATCACCACATAAATCTCAGCGTACTCACAAGAGAAATTAACATGTTGCAGATTTAAAACTCGCACCCTAGTTCAATTTACGGGGCATAAACTAGAAGCACAGTGGGCATGAGATTTCTATAAATCCCATCCACTTTTCTGGAACTGCAAGATGCTGCATTTTCGACAAAATAAAAATATGCAGCGTCAAGCTCTCATCCAAAACTCGTTGTATGCACACATATTAAATGCTAGGGCCATATATTTCTTTAAAGTTAATATTGAAATATACAATGAATTACACACATTTTTGATTTTGGGTATTGAAATTTTAGTATGAGTATGTAATTTTTTCTTGAAAATTTAAAACACTGGAAAAAAGTGTATTTTACAAACATAAAAGACCACAAAAAATACTTCTAAAATCACTTGAAATTATGCTGTATTTTACAAGACAATATTTAATGCTGAACCAAAAATGCATAAAGGAGACGTTTCTGCATGATGAGCAGCCATCTTCCATGAAAAGAAAACAGTTTCATCTGGCGGTTACGTGGCATTTCTTTAACCCCTTTCTAACATCTGACGTGCTATCCCGTCCATGTGCCCTGGGACCATATGACCATGGACTGGATAGTACGTCATAGTCAATCGGCTGCGCTCATAGGGTAAGCGCGGCCGATCGCGGCTGGGCGTCAGCTGATTCTCACAGCTGACACCCTGCACTAAGTGCCAGGGGCAGTCACGGACCATTCCCGCCACTTTAACCCCTGAACACTGCGATCAAACATGATTGCAGCGTTCCGGTGGCTGCACAAGGGCTGATAGTTTTTATTGTATAAAAGCGCCAAACGTTGAAAAATGATATAATCATACTGACCAGACGAATAAAACTGCCTTATCAATTTTACCACACGTGGAATGGTATAAACGCCCAATCAAAAGACATTTATGAATTTCTGCTTTTTGTTCATTCTGCCTCCTAAAAATCACAATAAAAAATGATCAAAAAATGTAATGTGCCCGAAAATGGTACCAATAAAAATGTCAACTCGTCCCGCAAAAAACAAGACCTCACATGACTCTATAGGCCAAAATAAGGAAAAATTATAGTTCTCAAAATATGGGGATGCAAAAACTATTTTTTGCAATAAAAAGCATCTTTTAGGGTGTGTGTGTTAGGGTCTGCGGAACGCACCAAATATATAAAGTGGAGAGGTGCGTTCGCAGCCCGGGGTCCACCGTGCAAGCAAAGCCTGCTGCTAGTAAGATGACGAAAGTAGCGAACTCTGTTATCCCGCAGAGTCGCTAAAATAAACGCCGTAGCGCGTTGTGGCAGTAAGTGCAGACTCTGTTAATTCACAGAGCCGCTAACGGGATGCCCCAGTGCTATATGGCGATATGTGCGAACTCACTTAGCTTCAGTGAGCCGCAAAGTAAAACGCTAGGGCGCTGTCTAGCGTCGAGAGCGAACCCTGTTACGTCACAGAGCCGCTGAGAACAAACACCGTGTCCTGTCAGGCTCTCAGGCACACGGTTAATTGCTAAGCGAGCATAATACGTGGTCATGCGCTAATGTCCTCGCGGGAGTCACCCGCAATCTATGGCGTCTGAACGCCAGACCCTGAATACGGCAATCAAACTCCTCACCGGTTATGCCGGTAATCTAGGGCATCTAGGACACCGACCCTGACCAGCTAGCACACTAAACTCCTCACCGATTAAGTCGGTATTCTAGTGGCTTATTTCAGCCGGGTCCCTAACCACACACACGCATGACCACACTGGCGCATAGCATACAATGGTTGATATTAGCGCATGGCGGCCCAGCCATGCTACCCTTTTATAGCAACAGCTACAGGACCTTCCAGGAACAAGGACCAATGAGAACCTGTTCAGAAGACTAGTAGTAACAGGGCCTTCCTGGCGGGCCAATAGGAGCTGCTGCAGTACCTGAGCATGTGACCCCTGATCTCCAATGAGAGATCTCACTCTGGGCACGCTCAGAAGGGAAAATGCAGGACTTTATCCCAAAGACGTCTGCTCCAGAACTGGCTATAATAGCAGATCCAGGAAAGGCAGCAGCAAGTCACTGCCCAGTAGTGGAGTGGGCAAGACGCCTGGAACGACGTCTCTGCTGAGCAGGCTCCACTGCGGCCGGAGATGAATGGGAGACCGCAGCGGCACTGGTTCGAGACTCCCCTTGTGCAGGAGCGGGAACTCGAACCCTAACATTACCCCCCCTCCTAGGGCCCCCCCTTCTCTGGACCTCGCTGCGTTCAAAGGCAGCGATGAGCTGCGGAGCGTGAACATGCTCGGCAGGCTCCCAAGACCTATCCTCAGGCCCATAGCCCCTCCAGTCCACCAAATAAAACTTTTTGCCCCGTACCACCTTACACCCCACGATGGCGTTCACCTCATGGTCATCCGCAGATGAACCCGATGTCCGGCAGATGACTCAGAAAACCGGGACATGAGCACGGGTTTCAGGAGGGACACGTGAAAGGTGTCGGAGATACCCAGGCGTGGTGGAAGAGCTAAACGGTATACCACAGGGTTAACCTGCTCGAGGACCTTGAAAGGACCCAGGTAGCGGGGTGCCAACTTAGTGGACTCAACTCGCAGCCTGATGTTACGGGCGGAGAGCCACACCAAATCCCCAGGAGCAAATGTAGGAGCGGGGCGCCGATGGGAATCGGCCGAAGACCTCATCCTCTCTTTGGAGGCCTGAATGGCATCCTGCGTGCGGTCCCAAATGTCCCGTGCCTCCACAGCCCAGTCTGCCACCCTGGAATCGGCGGAAGACACGGGCATAGGCACTGGTACCCGCGGATGCTGACCGTAGTTCAGGAGGAATGGGGTCTGTCCGGTGGAATCAGCCACAGCATTGTTTAATGCAAACTCAGCCCATGGTAGCAAGGATGCCCAGTCATTCTGCCTGGCTGAGACAAAATGTCGTAGATAGGTGACCAAGGTCTGGTTGGCCCTCTCTACCAACCCATTCGTCTCAGGATGGTACGCTGAAGAGAGATTTAACTCAATACTGAGTAGACGACAAAGCTCTCTCCAGAACCGAGACGCAAACTGGGGACCTCGGTCACTGACAATCTTGTCCGGCATGCCGTGTAAACGGAAGATGTGCCTAACAAACAACGCTGCCAGAGCCCGTGCAGAAGGTAACCGTGGTAGTGGCACCAGATGCACCATTTTAGAGAAATGGTCGGTGATTACCCAAATGATGGTGCAACCCCGAGACTGGGGCAAGCCCACCACAAAGTCCATCCCAACCATCTCCCAAGGCCTGTCTGCCACCGGCAAAGGGTAAAGTAACCCAGCTGGCCGTTGTCGTGGAGACTTATTTTTGGCGCAGGAGACACACGCCCGAACATAGTCCCCAACATCACGGACCATATGCGGCCACCAATATGTCCTCGCCAGCAATTCAGATGTCCTCTTTGCCCCAAAGTGTCCACCCACCCTGGACGAATGTGCCCAAGAGAGTACCTCCGGTCGCAAATTAGTAGGCACAAAAGTCTTGCCCGGGGGCACAGACTCTAGCGAAACCGGGGCCACTGTTCTCAGGCTCTCTGTGGGGACGATAACCCGAGGCTCCTCCACCTCCTCCTCCGAGGACACCACAGAGCGAGAGAGAGCGTCGGCACGAATGTTCTTCTCTCCCGAGAGGAAATGCAGTGTGAAATGAAACCGGGAGAAGAACAAGGACCATCTGGCTTGGCGAGAATTAAGCCGCTGGGCTGTCTGAAGATATACCAGGTTTTTGTGATCCGTGAAGACTTGGAAGGGAAAGCGAGCTCCCTCCAACAGATGTCTCCACTCCGAGAAGGCCAACTTCATTGCTAGCAACTCCCTGTCCCGATGGAATAATTCCTCTCTGCTGGTGTGAAGGTCTTGGAGAAAAAGAAGCATGGATGCTTCCGACCTTGAGCATCCTTTTGGAAGAGGACTGCTCCAGCACCAACGGACGAGGCATCCACCTCCAATATAAATGGCTTATCAACATCGGGGCGATGTAGGATGGGAGCTCTAGCGAAATGAGACTTAATAGACGTGAAGGCCTTGGAGACCTCTTCAGACCACAATTTGGGATTAGCTCCCTTTTTGGTAAGGGCAACCACGGGAGCTACCAAAGTTGAGAAGTGGGGAATGAACTGACGGTAGTAATTAATGAACCCCATAAAGCGCTGCACCGCCTTTAGAGAGTGGGGTTCTTGCCAGTCCATCACCGCCTGTAGTTTGGCAGGATCCATAGCCAATCCCTGGGCGGAGATGATATAGCCCAGGAAAGGTAAGGACTCCTGCTCAAACACACATTTCTCCAACTTTGCATAAAGGGAATTTGCCCGTAGGAGGTCGAAGACCCTGCCAACATCCTCCGGTGGGAGTCAATATCTGGAGAGAAGATGAGTATATCATCCAGATAGACTACGACGAGGTGGAGAGCATATCCCGGAAGATGTCATTGACAAAGTCTTGGAAAATGGCTGGAGCATTACAGAGCCCAAAGGGCATCACCAGATATTCGTAATGCCCATCCCTGGTATTAAAAGCCGTCTTCCATTCGTCCCCCTCACGGATGCGAATCAGGTTATAAGCACCGCGCAGATCTAGTTTAGTGAATACCCTTGCTCCCCGAAGCCTATCAAATAGCTCAGAGATCAGGGGCAACGGGTACTTGTTTTTAACGGTGATGGCGTTAAGACCCCTGTAATCAATACACGGACGCAATTCTCCGTTTTTCTTCTGCACGAAGAAAAATCCCGCCCCTGCCGGTGACACCGACTTCCTAATAAACCCTCTTGCCAGGTTCTCCTGAATATATTGCGACATGGCCTCTGTCTCAGGAAGAGAGAGGGGATAGACCCTTCCCCGAGGAGGTTCTGCGCCAGGCAAGAGGTCGATAGGACAGTCATAGGGGCGATGAGGCGGAAGAGTCTCCGCAGCCTTCTTGGAGAACACGTCTGCATATGACCAGTAGTGCTTGGGAAGTGGAGTAAGATCTGCGGGTAACTCAGTAGTGGTAACCTGAACGCAACTTCTGACACATCTGCCTGTACATGCATCACTCCAACCCAGTATCCTACCCGAAGTCCACTCTATATGTGGGGAGTGGAAACGGAGCCAAGGTATACCTAGTAGGATCTCGTCTATTCCCTCGGGAAGGACGAGTAGGGAAATAAATTCCTGATGGGAAGGAGATACAGACAATGCAAGTGGGACAGTCTGGTGTGTAATTTGTGAGGGCAATGACGACCCATTCACTACCCGAACAGTCACTGATTTGTCAAGCGCCACCAGAGGTATTGCATGACGGCGAGCAAAGCTAGAGGACATGAAATTCCCCTCTGCTCCTGAGTCCACGCAAAGGTCGGCGGTGAGAATGGAAGTACCAACAGTGATTGTCCCTTTAAATGTTATCTTGGAGGAAAATGCCGCTGTCTCTAGTGAACCTCCTCCCAGGGCCACTAGACGCGATCGCTTCCCCGATCGCTGTGGACATCTGTTGGCATAGTGTCCTGTCTGCTGACAATGGTTACAAACCACGGATACTCGGACGGACCGAGACTTAGGTCCTGCATGAGGAACTTCTGTGGCCTTTTGAGGTTCGGACGCCAGATCGGGGAATTCGAGAGGTTTGGCAAAGGTAGGAGCCAACCGAAACCTCTGCCTACACTGGGCCCGCTCCAACCTCCGCTCGTGAAAACGGAGGTCAATGCGGGTAGATATGGAGATAAGCTTCTCCAGTGTGGCGGGAATCTCCCTGGTAGCCAAAGCGTCTTTAACATGGTCAGCCAGTCCTCGCCAGTAGATAGGAAAAGAACTTTATCAGACCAATCTAGCTCAGCAGCCAGAGTCCGAAACTGGACGGAAAACTGACTGACCAAAGACGAACCCTGTGTCAATGCCAGCAGTTGTAGCGCCGTATCGTGGGTGACCTGGGGTCCTAAAAAGACCTTTTTAAGAGCCTCCAAGAAACGAGGAGCACTCTGCACCACACGATCATCGCGCTCCCACAGCGGCGTTGCCCACTCCAACGCTCTGCCCGAGAGTAGAGAAAGTACAAAACCCACTTGTGCCCGATCCGTGGGAAAACGTGCAGCCAGAAGCTCGAGATGTATAGAGCACTGACTCACGAATCCCCGACATTGCTTGCTATCACCGGCAAACTTGTCAGGAAGCGGGAGGTGGGATAATGTAGGGGCAGAGGTGGCAGAGGACAAACTGGCTGCAGCCACGCTAGCAGCCTGAACAGCGACTGCGGTAACATCCACAGCTGAGGTTGTGCTCTCAAGAGCCTCCAACCTACCCTTCAGCTGCTGGATGTACTGCAATAGACGCTGTTCGTCCGCCATTTTACTAGCCAGACCCTGGCGCTAATATTATGTTAGGGTCTGCGGAACGCACCAAATATATAAAGTGGAGAGGTGCGTTCGCAGCCGGGGTCCACCGTGCAAGCAAAGCCTGCTGCTAGTAAGATGACGAAAGTAGCGAACTCTGTTATCCCGCAGAGTCGCTAAAATAAACGCCGTAGCGCGTTGTGGCAGTAAGTGCAGACTCTGTTAATTCACAGAGCCGCTAACGGGATGCCCCAGTGCTATATGGCGATATGTGCGAACTCACTTAGCTTCAGTGAGCCGCAAAGTAAAACGCTAGGGCGCTGTCTAGCGTCGAGAGCGAACCCTGTTACGTCACAGAGCCGCTGAGAACAAACACCGTGTCCTGTCAGGCTCTCAGGCACACGGTTAATTGCTAAGCGAGCATAATACGTGGTCATGCGCTAATGTCCTCGCGGGAGTCACCCGCAATCTATGGCGTCTGAACGCCAGACCCTGAATACGGCAATCAAACTCCTCACCGGTTATGCCGGTAATCTAGGGCATCTAGGACACCGACCCTGACCAGCTAGCACACTAAACTCCTCACCGATTAAGTCGGTATTCTAGTGGCTTATTTCAGCCGGGTCCCTAACCACACACACGCATGACCACACTGGCGCATAGCATACAATGGTTGATATTAGCGCATGGCGGCCCAGCCATGCTACCCTTTTATAGCAACAGCTACAGGACCTTCCAGGAACAAGGACCAATGAGAACCTGTTCAGAAGACTAGTAGTAACAGGGCCTTCCTGGCGGGCCAATAGGAGCTGCTGCAGTACCTGAGCATGTGACCCCTGATCTCCAATGAGAGATCTCACTCTGGGCACGCTCAGAAGGGAAAATGCAGGACTTTATCCCAAAGACGTCTGCTCCAGAACTGGCTATAATAGCAGATCCAGGAAAGGCAGCAGCAAGTCACTGCCCAGTAGTGGAGTGGGCAAGACGCCTGGAACGACGTCTCTGCTGAGCAGGCTCCACTGCGGCCGGAGATGAATGGGAGACCGCAGCGGCACTGGTTCGAGACTCCCCTTGTGCAGGAGCGGGAACTCGAACCCTAACAGTGTGACAGCTGCCAAACATAAAAACCCGCTTTAAATAGTAAATCAAACCCCACTTTATCACCCCTTAGTTAGGGAAAAATAATAAAATTAAAAAAATGTATTTACTTCTATTTTCCCATTAGGGTTAAGGTTGGGGCTAAAGTTAGGGTTAGGCTTGGGGCCAAAGTTAGGGTTGGGGCTAAAGTTAGGGTTAGGGTTGGGGCTAGAGTTGTGGTTAGGGTTGGGGCTAGAGTTGTGGTTAGGGTTTCGATTAAGGTTAGGGTTGGGATTAGGGTTGGTATTAGGGTTAGGGGTGTGTTAGGGTTAGGTTTGTGGTTAGTGTTATGGTTAGGGTTGTGATTAAGGTGACGGGTAGAGTTGAGGGAAATAGGTCTGTCAGATTCAAAAGTCGCCGACTTTCACCAAAGTCGGGTTTCGTTGGCCGAAAACCGACCATAGTGTGCAGTCGGCCATGCGGTCGTCGACCCGAGCGCCAAAGTCGGTTTTCCCATAATGCTTGCAGGTGCCTTTTTTCAGCCAATGAGCAAAGACGTACACTGTGGGCAATGAGATCACATGGGCAGCGTCCATCACCATCTTAGAGAAGGGCATTACAGTGATTGGCTTGCTTTGGGAGGCATCATAGTGGCTATAAAAGCCTGACCGCTGACTGCCATTTTACTTCTGCTGATCTTAACAGTAGGGAGAGGTTGCTGACACTGTTTATCAGTAGGGAGAGAGTTATGGCAGGAAAGAGAAGTTTACTGTGCTTGTGCTGATAGCAATTGTGCTGTACAGTTAGTGTGCAGTGACATTGGAGGATTTTCTTGTGTGCAGTAGCGCTGGTTATTAGGCTGCCTGCCAGTGACAGGGAAGGATTTTCTTGTGTGCGGCATCGCTGGTTAATGGGCTGCCTGCTAGCTGTATTGCTGTGTGTACACTGCTGTGCAGACTGCTTTTTACACAGCACTAATACTTCTATTCTTTTTTTCTGCACAGTTACCGAGCGTTCATTTTTTCCCACACCGTATAGAGCTGTATGCTCCTCACACACTACCGTGTACCGGCTGGTCTCACGGACAAGTACATGCTGACTGTCTGTGTTTGACTCCAGAAATATAAATGGAGATTTACAATTTTCCCTAACTGTATACTGCTGTACGCTTGTGATACAGTACCCTTTTTCTGCTTTTTATATTCTGGTCTAATCCATACTGAGAGAGCGTCTGTGTGTGACTCCGGAAATATATACAGAGATTTACAATTTTCCCCTATACTATATACAACTGGTATCTTCTGATAAAGTACCCTTTTTCTTCTTTTTATATTCTGGTCAAATCCATACTGAGAGAGCGTCTGTCTGTGACTCCGGAAATATATACAGAGATTTACAATTACCCCTACACTGTATACAGCTGTACGCTTCTCATACAGTACCCTTTTTCTGCTTTTTATATTCTGGTGTAATCCATACTGAGCCTGAGAGCGTCTGTGTGTTACTCCTGAAATATATACGGAGATTTACAATTTTTTCACTATACTATATACACCTGATATCTGGTGATACAGAACCCTTTTTCTGCTTTTTATATTCTGGTCTAATCCATACTGAGCCTGAGAGCGTCTGTGTGTGACTCCGGAAATATATATACAGAGATTTAAAATTACCCCAACACTATATACACCTGGTATCTTCTGATATAGTACCGTTTTTCTGCTTTTTATATTTTGGTCTAATCCATACTGAGTGAGCGTCTATGTGTAACTCCAGAAACATATACGGAGATTTACAATTTTCTCCTATAATATATACACCTGGTATCTTCTGATACAGTACACTTTTTCTGATTTTTATATTCTGGTCTAATCCATTGTGAGACAGTGAGGATATGTGGTGAATGGGGTGTACATTTCACCTAGGTTCTTTGCTAACTATAAGGGAAATATGTGGCTTTGTAGACCTGGTGGTAGAGAGAGGTCACTACACCTTGCATTCATTGCACACTTGCAGCTTAGACCTGAAGCCAATCAGCTGTTAATTGGGAAGCCAGAAATAGGTGTCTGCGGACACAGTCAGAGAGCTAGTTTAGCCTGGACACAGGGAGGTGTCCTGGCACAAGAAACAGTCTCCAAGAGTGTTAGAGCTGTCTTCAGCCTGGACACAGAGAGGTGTCCTGGCACAAGGAAGCAGTCTCTGTGAGAATCCATGCGGATAAGCCAAGAGTGTTAGAGCTGTCTTCAGCCTGGACACAGAGAGGTGTCCTGGCACAAGGAAGCAGTCTCTGTGAGAATGCATGCGGATAAGCTACTGAAGAGGAGGAGAGCCGTCTCAGTCTGGGTGCAGGAAGGACCCGGACATAGGAGTGTCTCTGTGAACCTCCATGCTGATGATTACTGAAGAGGAGGGGAGCTGTCTCAGTCTGGGTTAGAGGTACCCCGGACACAAGAGTGTCTCTGTGAACCTCCAGCATAATGACTACTGAATAGGAGTGGATCTCTCTCAAGTCTGGACGTCGGGTGGACCTTCAGACATAAGGAGGAGTATCTGGGAAACTCCATACTGGTAACATATATCATATGTGTTGTTTTGGGCACAGACTGATAGAGTCTGGGTTCCTGATAGAAAGGGACATTACATAAGTGTAATTTAGTGGCTAGACAAGCCTAGGTCTTTTGTTTATGCTTTGTTTTATCTGTGTGCTGTGGACTTTAATAAAACTGGTTGCGGCCAGTTTTTACCATAATTGCTGTCTGAATGAACTGTTTCCATGCCATTCTGTCTACCCAGACAGCGATCTCAGAGCTAAAACCCCTGAAAGGCTACAATTGGTGGAGAATGCTGGGGCAGCGCAGGGCCTGGTACAGTTAGTGCTGGAGTGTGCATGCAGCACAGTGGCAAGAGACAGCATTAAAGGTGAAGTCTATTGAAATAGCAACAGAAAAAAAAAAAAAAAAAAAGTGTGTGTCAGCAGAAACGTCTGTTTGGAGCAGTCTTAAAGAGACAGTAGCCCTAATAGACTTTGCAAAGGAAAAAAAAAAAAGTGTCTGCACAGCAGAGCTAAATTTTTCTATGGAAAAGACTGTAGAGTGTGTGTATGTCTTGAGTGAAGACTACCGTTGTGAAGACAGAGAAGTCTGACAGCATGGATGACAGCATGGAGGCGCTGTTTGAACAAATGGCGCAAGTTATTGTGCAACATAAGACTGCTGTGATTGAGACAGATGAGTCCGGCAGTATGGAGGGGCTCGTTGAGTACCTGGTACAGGCCCAGCGGAGCATGGAGCAGCAGCGCCTGCAGCACCAGCAGCGCATGCAGGAGCACCGGCAGCAATTCCTGCAGCAGCAGCAGGAGAATAACGGTTGTTGGAGCAGATTGCAGCTCTCCGCACCGCGTCTCAGAGTAATGTTGTGAAGGCACCTGACTTGTCCGATGTAAAGAAGGCGGTAAGACGGTCCTGGAAAAGATGACACCTCATGATGATGTGGAGGTATATCTCACTAGGTTTGAGAGACTGGCAGAGAAGGAGAATCTGCCCTATCTGAGTGGGCCATGATGGTCGCACCCTATCTGATTGGAGTGCCCAGGTGGCCTATGCTGACCTGAGCAAGCAGGACAGCGAAGACTATGCCAAGTTGAAGGCAGAGATTCGTACCCGGCTGGGTGTTACGGTGACAGCCCATGCCAGGGGAGTTCATGACTGGAGATACAGTTGGGAGTCTGCAGTCAGCAGGCCTGATTATGGAGTTGAAAAGGTGGTAGTGAACGCTACACCCGAGCATGTCTTACAGTGAACCGCTACACCCGAGCATGTTCTCCTGAGGTACAGCCGTCTGAGAGGACGTCACTTCAGAGTTCCCGGACGTCGAACTCTCCCGGTAAGAGCGTTCCAGCTGTTGGGGACATGGGGTATGCTGATAAGCGGGTTCAGGCTCGAGGGGACATGTGGGTGGAAGAGTGTGATGGACAGTGTTGGAGATGTCGTGAAATTGCAGCCAACTGTCCACTAGAGGGGGAGCCTATGTGCCGTGATGTTGGCAGATCCCTCTCTCTCTGCGCAGAACCTGTGTGGGTGACCACCGCAACCGAAGAGACTGGACCACAGGTGTCCCCGGTGGTTACAAATGGTTGCTCAGCGCAGGCCCTCTTGGACTCAGAGAGTCCAGTGACTTCCGTATGTGACAGCCTGATTGATAGGGACTTCATCCCTGATAAGCACTTGAGTATGGTGTGCATCCATGGAGACACCAAAGTCTACCCAGAGACTGCCGTGGACTTGGTCCCTAAACTCGGGGAGGTTTCATGTGAAGTGGGGGTAGTGAAGAACCTGGTGCACCCGTTGTGTTGTGTAATGACTTTCCCCGGTCTAAGGATCTCTGTGGGAAGGGTGATTCTGATGGACAGTGTGATGAAGCCCCTACTGAGGGTACGCAGTCCCGAGGGGCGGAACACAATGTTAGTGGGCCGTTTATCTTGTGTGATAGTGATGATGATATTGATAATGATGATGATGCTAATCATAATAGTGATGATACTGATGATGACCGTGATAAAGATGAAATTTCTTTGCAGGTGATGTTGGGAGACGAGGATGGTGGTTCTCGGGAACCGAGTGTCCCTGACCTGCCTGTGTCCTGTGACAATTTTGGGAGAGAGCCGGTGCGAGACCCCACTCTTAAAACGGCACAGGAAAATGTAATTGTTCTGAATGAGGTTCCCAAGAGCCTGGCTCTGAGGAGAGGTTTCCTCATGCTGCCATGAACAATAACCTATTGTTTAGGGACACTGAAGTCCAGGGAGAGGTCGTGAGTCAGCTCCTGGTACCTGAGCTATATGGAGGTATAGTGCTGGGGTTGTCACATAGTCACATACTTGAGGGACCAGATGGTGAAGTTAATGTTGAGGATAACATGTTAACTAAGGTTCCAGATCAAGATGTGAATGGGAATGAGTTGTATAACCCTGACAGTGAGCAAGATGTGAATGAAAATAAATTGTATTACTCCTGAAAGTGAGCGGATGTGAATGAGAATAAATTGTATAACCCTGACAGTGAGCCGGATGTGAATGACAATGAAGTTGTCTAACCCTGAAAGTGAGCCAGATGTGGCTGAGAAAAAGGGGTCAGACAGGGATAGTGGGAGTGATAATGAACCATCTGATGACAATAAAGCAACCAGTGCAAATGAGGAAGGCATGGTAGCAGAAGAGGTTGAGAGTCCTGAGAAGAAGGCTGATGCTGACCTTACAGCCAGACAGAAGATGCCATCTGAGGATGTTTTACAGTTGGAACAAAGAGAGCGACTACTTCCAGCCCAAGAAAGGGAGAGACGAGAGGCTTCCCTGGGGATTGGCAGTAGACGTGCTAAAACAATGAGGGGTAGAGATGACGCTTCTGTTAGCTCACGGCTGAGTGTGAGACCCGGTGGCGGACGAAAAAGACAGAGAGTCAGACTCAGAGATACCAGTAAGCTTGACTGGACGATGGACTCGTGGCCGCAACGACGGTAGGAGTCAGTTCGGGAAAGAAAGGTCAGGTGAGGTGACACCGACACAAGGACAAGGCCAACGTTCTGACCGCTGGGGGCGGGAGAGGCCTAACAAAGAGGTGATATTGCATAGTGCCCAAAATCAACTGAGACGGGGTGACTGGCAGAGGCGACCGAGGGGGATCTCTGGTCGGGTGGCAGGTGTTCGACCCCACAAATTTGAACAGAGGGGGCACTGGGTATGGCCCTCAGGATATGCATGGAGGCATGTGATGGATGGACGGTATGTATCGCAGAGGTGGGTGGCCCTGTGATGGAAGCCTGGATATATTTTGGTTCAGCAGATCTACTGCTGAGACTTGTGCTATACATTGGGAGGCTTCCAGGTGACTTGGAGAGCTGGGCGGGTCCAGTCACCTACAAACCCACCTAAGGGGTATGTGTCTAAATACCTAGGATAAAGTTGTATGCAGAGGGGACGGATGGGTAATGCAGCGCTGGCTGGCATCCATTTAATGGATCAGTGTGTATGTTTTGACTGTCCATGTTCCTTCCCCTCAAGCTGACTGGTTACATGACTGTGACATCACACAGTGTGTGTGTGTGTGTGTGTAAGGGTATAGAATCCTGCTTAATGGAAAATATAGATGAAGCTAATGATGGTTATACTTCAGGTAAAGATGAAGCTGATGTTGGCTATGACTTGAGCTGTGTTCACTGTCTCTTTAGGTTTGTTGACCAGTCCTCCGGTCTGGATGACCAGCCTCCGGTCTGGAGAAGAGGGGGGGGATATGTGAGACAGTGAGGATATGTGGTGAATGGGGTGTACATTTCACCTAGGTTCTTTGCTAACTATAAGGGAAATATGTGGCTTTGTAGACCTGGTGGTAGAGAGAGGTCACTACACCTTGCATTCATTGCACACTTGCAGCTTAGACCTGAAGCCAATCAGCTGTTAATTGGGAAGCCAGAAATAGGTGTCTGCGGACACAGTCAGAGAGCTAGTTTAGCCTGGACACAGGGAGGTGTCTGGCACAAGAAACAGTCTCCAGAGTGTTAGAGCTGTCTTCAGCCTGGACACAGAGAGGTGTCCTGGCACAAGGAAGCAGTCTCTGTGAGAATCCATGCGGATAAGCCAAGAGTGTTAGAGCTGTCTTCAGCCTGGACACAGAGAGGTGTCTGGCACAAGGAAGCAGTCTCTGTGAGAATGCATGCGGATAAGCTACTGAAGAGGAGGAGAGCCGTCTCAGTCTGGGTGCAGGAAGGACCCCGGACATAGGAGTGTCTCTGTGAACCTCCATGCTGATGATTACTGAGAGGAGGGGAGCTGTCTCAGTCTGGGTTAGAGGTACCCCGGACACAAGAGTGTCTCTGTGAACCTCCAGCATAATGACTACTGAATAGGAGTGGATCTCTCTCAAGTCTGGACGTCGGGTGGACCTTCAGACATAAGGAGGAGTATTCTGAGAAACTCCATACTGGTAACATATATCATATGTGTTGTTTTGGGCACAGACTGATAGAGTCTGGGTTCCTGATAGAAAGGGACATTACATAAGTGTAATTTAGTGGCTAGACAGCCTAGGTCTTTTGTTTATGCTTTGTTTTATCTGTGTGCTGTGGACTTTAATAAAACTGGTTGCGGCAGTTTTTACCATAATTGCTGTCTGAATGAAACTGTTTCCATGCCATTCTGTCTACCCAGACAGCGATCTCAGAGCTAAAAACCCCTGAAAGGCTACACCATACTAAGCCTATGGCGTCTGTGTGTTACTCCGGAAATATACGGAGATTTACAATTTTCCCCTATACTATATACACCTGGTATGTTGTGATACAGTACCCTTTTCTGCTTTTATATTCTGGTATATCCATACTGAGCCTCTGAGCGTCTGTCTGTGACTCTGTAAATATATATCGAGATTTACAATTTTCCACTATACTATATACACCTGGTATCTTGTGATACAGTACCCTTTTTCTGCTTTTTATATTCTGGTCTAATCCATTACTGGCCTTTGAGCGTCTGTGTGTGAGTCGGGAAATATATACGGAGATTTAAATTTTCACCTTCACTGTATACAGCTGTACGCTTCTGATACAGTACTATATATCTGCTGGTATTTTTGGTACATTTTTCCCAAACATGAGGAAAATGAGGAGGCCGTGTGGACGTGGGCGGGGGGGGGCAGTGGTACTGATGGTGGTGGTGATGCATCTGCTGGTAGTGCAAAAAGCACAATAGCACCTAAGGCAGGAGGTGTTGAGCCTGCGTCCATCGTCTGGCTCCAGAAGACCTGGAAGGCTCCCTTTTCAGGGAGTAGGTAAAACCGCTTTTAAAGCAGGAGCATCAGGAACAGGTTTTATCTTACATTGCCGAAACAGCCTCCAGCTCTATCGCCTCCTTTCTGAAGTTTCAAAAAATGCAAGCACTGAGTCGTCAGTGCAGGCTCCTGGTCAGGAACAACACCTTTCCCTTGTGTCCTTCACCCCACCAAAAGTGAAGGATGCGGCAGGCCACACTTCGATTACTCAATGGAGCTCTTTTTACACACCATGCCTGGGTTATCAAGTCAAATCTGAATTCCCCAGTCCAAGAAGAATCTGACATGGAGTGCACTGATGCACAGCCACTGCTATATGATTCTGATAGTACATTCACCAGAGCACTATCATTGCCCTCGCAGTCTACTGAGCCAGAATCTGACGCTGATGAAACTCAGGTGCCCCTTCTTGCAAACTATACCACCTTACACGGTGACACAGAGGAAGGTGCAGATGAAATTGAAGAGGAGGTGATGGATGACCCAGTTGTTGACCCAGATTGGCATCCATTGGGGGAAGAGGGGGCCGCTGGCAATAGCTCAGAAGAGGAGAAGGTTCCGCAGCAGGCATCGATATCGCAGCAGTGGTTATCTGGCAGGCTCGTAGCAGTCAAAAAAAAGTGTTTAAAAAACAAAGAGAGTTGCAGGACAGCTTGGCCAGATGGTCAAATTAGCACAGCGTGCAAGCCCTAAAAATGTATCATTATAGTAGAAGAGTGCAGTGTGGCACTTTTTTGACCAAAATCCTATTGATGAGGCAAAGTTATCTGTAAGAAGTGCGGGAGGACCTTTAGCAGAGGGAAAAATCTTGAAATTTGAATACCAGTTGCATGCTTAGACATTTAAACACCATGCACTTGCAAGCGTGGACGGACTACAAAACCTCAGGTAGCACATGTACACTGCTCCGACTGAAGGTAGCCAGCAACGTTACATCGCTTCCCCCACTGTAAGCACACCAGTAGCACACCACTAGCAAGAAATGTTGAGGTGTTGTCGCAAGGCCAAAGTAGTCAGGGAATCACAATGTTTTTGCAAACAATAGATAGAATTCTAGGCCATCACCACCACCATCACCAACCCCCTCCAGTTTGTCATGTCCACCGCTAGTTCCCCCATATGCAGCTCTCAAGTCCAGCTCACCCTAGCAGACACTCTGAATAGGACAAGAAGTACTCATCCTCTCATCCGTGTACACTTGCTTTGAATGCCTACATTGCAAACTGTTCTTATTAGAGATGATGCCCCTCCGTTTGGTTGAAAGCGCAGCGTTCAGAGAGTCATGGCCTACGCTGTCCCACGCTATGACCTACCCAGTCGGCACTTCTTTTCCTCCCTCCACCTACATGTGAAAGACCACATTGTCCATGCACTCAAACAATCATGAGTGGAAAGGTGCACTTCACAACAGATGCATGGGCCGGTAGGCATGGCCAGGGCCATTACATGTCCATCACTGCGCAATGGGTTAATGTGGTGGATGCAGGGTCCACAGGGGACAGCGGCACTGGACAGTGCTGCCTAGCCCATGGTATAGGCAACAGTTGGTGTAGGCATTCGACCCTCCTCCTCCTCCGAAGCGAAAGCTCGTCGACTGAGCGCCCGTCGCACTAGCACTCCATCTGCAGCTGCCAGTGTTGCACACGAGGTGTCCCACTATCGAACAGCTAGTGGTAAGCGTCAGCAGGCTGTTTTAAAGATGATGTCTTTGGGCGACAACAGACACACCGCGGAGGTACTGGCCGACAACTTGCAGCGAGAAATGAGTCTTGGCTGGGCAATCTACATCTTGAGCCAAGAAAGGTAGTCAGTGATAACGGACATAATTTTGTGGCGGCCATAGCCCCTGGCAAAACTCAGACACAACCTTACCTGGCTCACACCTTGAAACGGTGGTGCAGTGCTTCCTAAATAATTATCCGGAGTTAACAGCCCTGCTCCATAAGGTGCGAAGACTGTGCTCGCACATCCGTCGCTCGCCTGTAGACTCCAGTCGTATGCAGAGGCTGCAGCAATCGCTTCACCTCCCCAAGCACTGCCTTATCATAGATGTTGCAACAAGGTGGAACTCCACCATGCACATGGTTGAGAGGCTGTGCGAACAGAGGCAGGCTGTAATGCATTTGAGGGAGGATACATGGGCAGGCAGTTTGAGGGGAGACATGAATTGTCGGGTGTGCATTGGTCAAAGCTGATAGACCTCTGTAAAGTCCTTCAGTATTTTGAGGAATGCACATGGCTGGCAAGCGCAGACGACGCCATCATAAAACATGAGCATCCCCTTATGCGTCTGCTCATGCAACTTTGATGCACATTAAGGGGTCAGGTGTCTGCAGCGGAGGAGAGGAGGAAAGCCTTGATAACGTTTAGGCATTGTCTGCTCAGGGAACTGTCCTGGATGAGGTTGTGGAAGAAGAGGAAGAGGAGGAGGAGGGGGATGAGGGGATGATTATTTTGGGGAGGAGGATGCTTCTCAGGGGACAAGAGAAAATATTGGCTTGCCAAGGTCAGGTTACAGGGTCTGTGCGTGACTGGAGGGATGTGAATTTAGCAGAAAGTGCTCCTCCACCCACCCTAGCAGTGCATCATTGACACCTGGAACATTGGCCCATGTAACGGGTCTGGGAGGCGGAACCTTTGGGAGCTTTATTATACAAGGAGCTTTCCTTGTAAAGGAGCTGGTGGCGCCCGGGGAGACGGACAGGAAGTCACTGCAAGTGACGGGGGCAGTCTTGGACAGACAGGGGAGGTCACGGCAAGGGGACCGGGGCCAGTCTCTGGCTAGACAACGGGTAGTCGGGGCAGTCTCTGGGTAGACAGGCAGGTTAGTCACGGCAAGTGCCGGGGCAGTCTCTGTATAAACAGGCAGGCAAGGGGCCGGGCAGTCTCTGAATGGACAGGTATATACACCTGAGACGGTGGAGCCTCCCGGTAGGCTAGCAGGCAGATGACAATGAGCGCCCCAAGTGAGCAGGCGAGAGTCTCTGGAATAAGCGATGGACACCGCAGGTGATGGCCGAACCCAGGTAGGCTTGCAGGCAGATGGCAGATGAGCGCCCCCAAGTGAGCAGGCGAGAGTCTCTGGAATAGCGATGGACACCGCAGGTGAGGGCCCGAACCTCCAGGTAGGCTTGCGGCAGATGGCAGATGAGCGCCCCCAAGTGAGCAGGCAAGACTCTGGAATTGCCGATGGTCACCGCATGTGACGGCCCGAACCTCAGGCAGGCTTGCGGGCAGGTAGCAGACAGCAAACTGGCAGGAAACAGGCAGGTAACTGGTAACGGCCCTGAGGGCTAAAAGCAGAGTAGTGAACAGTGCAATAACAAACATTGCTCGGGCACCTCCATTAAGGAGGAAGTACTTTATAAGGGTGGATTTCCTCCGGCATTGGCCGGGACCTTTTTGAAAGATGCGCGCAGCCCCTTTAAGAGCGGGGGGAGCGCGCGGGCGCGCGCCCTAAGTCCAGTAGCAGGGGGAGCGCGCGGCCCCAGCAGGGCGGAAGGAGGACGCTGAGCCGCGGGTAAGGGGGGCGACGTCCTGCCTGGCAGAGGACGCTGTCGCTGTCACGCGTATAGCAGAATATATATGTGATGTCAGTAATCTATATCAAAAGGGCAACATACTATATAACATGCGCTAGATATATGATAAACATAGATTTACCTGACAGAATGTCCAGAGGGTCAAAACGGAATCCGTTATACGCTGTCTCCGGCTAGGGTGACGGGGTTAAGCTGACCCTAAACTGGGGTCCTAACTAATCCCTCTACCTGGAGGTACTGTTAAGGTACAGAGGTCCAGGCCACCAGCGTAAACCCTGTCTCCTATCAATCCCTGCCAACTGTATTCTAGTCCTAGAAGGCCCCTGAATACCACCAAAGGGAATGAACAGGAAAACGGTTAATAAAACAGAAAGACAAACAACAAAGACAAGAAATAAAGTAAATAAAGTCTTACATACAACACTCACACACAGTAGGGAACACCTAAGGTCCAGAGAAAAACTATAAGCTGTAAGAGTAAAAACAACTAAGGAGCTCTTAGCTTAAATATTCTCAGACCGATCCAGTCTGCTAAACTACATGAATGCTTTCACCGGCGTCTAACACCCAGACTGGCAGAAATATAAAGGAAACTAATTAGAACATAATCAAAAGCAGCCGGGCGGGCTGCACCCCAGCCTTAGCAAAGAGCTAGGAAAAATTAACTCTCTCATTACCAAAAAACAAAGAAACAGCAGCTCAGCTGTGAGAAGTCAGAATGTGCAATCGCGACGATCTTCATGGCGATGCACCCATGACAGTACCCCCCCTTCTACGGGGGCCTCCGGGCCCTCATGACCAGGTCTGTCCGGGGTGAGTTGTGTGAAAGGTCCGAACCAATCGATCTGCGTTAACATCAGACGCAGGGACCCACGTCCCCTCCTCAGGACAATACCCCTCCACTGAACTAAGTATGAAGGATCGGCGACGAGACGTGAGTCAATGATTTTCGACCCATGAATTCCACGTTATCATTGACCACCACTGAAGGAGGTAGAGGTGACGGTAGACTGGTGCCACATACTTTTTAAGTAATGACTGTAAAACACATTAGATTTTTAAACGTAGGAGGGAGGTCCAGACGAAATGCCACAGGATTAATTATGGAATGATCCTGTATGGCCCGATGAATCTGGGACCCAACCTCCCGGAGGAAACTTTACGTTTTATATTCCTGGTAGACAACCAAACCAGATCGTTCACCTTCAGATCTAGACCAGAAACTCTCCTCCTATCAGCCATCCGTTTGTAACGGTTCCCCCGTAAAACCCTTTAGTCTTAAGCGATCTGGAACTATCAGTCTCCCTGGAAGTCCCACAGGGGCGTCCCCCTGAGCCCAATTACTCCCCTCAAGCTCAGAGCATACAGCTGACACTACAACTCCTCCTGAGGAATAGGAACCCCGGGTCATCCGTCTTCCCGGCCCAGGGAAAGTACGAGATAAGGCATCAGGAAGCAACTTTATTGAGCAGTCATATGCGCGATAGGAGGAAACTCTTTACACCCCTCCTCTGAAAACATCTCCCAAAGTCCTCCAGAAAAGGAGACAAAGTCCTCAGCACAACCGCACAGAATGACCGTGCTCATGCAGTTTATTCTTGCAAAATTCACCCCACTGGCTTATCTTTCTGGATTGCCAATCAATCACTGGGTTATGTTTAGCCAACCAGGAAGTCCCAACACAATAGGAGTAGGTAGACCCTCCAACACATAACAAGACAATTGCTCTTTATGTATTGCCCCTACCGAAGATCTATGTATGAACAGCTTGTACCAAGCTACCTTGACCAAGAGGTCTAGAAATCAATAGAGAGTATAGGGACCGGTTTGGCCAATACACTCGTGCATTACCAATGCACCTGGGCAAACCGAGCGTCCACCAAATTAGCCCCGGGGACCCACTATCAAGAAAAACAGAAAATCCTCTCAGTTCTAGTACCAATCACCACCTCCGCAGGCACGAGAAACTGAGAGGGATTTGGGGACGAATACACACTCCCAGGTTAACTCCTTGGCTCAAAGAGGTCCGGGATGGACACCCCCCAACAAAATGTCCCTCTCTCCCGCAAAAGAAACACCCTTCTAGTCTTGCGCGCACCGCCGATTCCCTCCTACAAAAATGATGTCCCTCCCAAACTGCATGGGTTCCTCAGACAGACCAGGGGAAACCACAGTATAAGGGACTTTAGTAGTAGGTGAGTCATCATGGGGGGCGGAGTTACCTCGCGTCTTCCCGAAGTCGTCTATCAATGCGAATAGCGAGGGCCATAGCAGCCTCCAGTGATGGGGGGAATCATACTGGCCAACACATCTTTTAATTTGTCAGACAACCCTTGACAAAACTGGCTCCTAAGGCTGGGTCATTCCACTGAGTATCTGTTGCCCATCTAGGAACTCAGAAGAATATTCCTCCGCTGGACGTTTCCTTGCCGTATTTTAGTAACTTGTTTCAGCAGGAGACTCGATCCGGATCTCATATACCAGACCCGGGCAGTAAAAAATCGATCCACAGACTGGAGATCTGGGGAGCCTGGAGGAATAGAGAACGCCCAGATTGAGGTCCCCTTGTAAAGAGCGAGATAACCAATTCCCACCCTCTGCTCTTCACTCCCAGATGACCGTGGCCGCAGCCGAAGTACAATTTACATGCCTCCGAAAGTAAAAAATTTGTCCCGCCCACCAGTGAACCTGTCCGGGAGAGCAACCTTTAGGTTCAGATTGGTTTGTCCGGGAAGGACCAAAACCTGGACTTATGTCTGCAAATTCCATGGCAACCCCTGCAACTGCCGGGCCAGCTGGGCTACTGGGTTCCATGACAGCTGGGAGAATCTTTTAGTTGGGCCGGTGAAAATGTCAACCGCTGTATAGCAGATAATATTTGTGATGTCAGTAATCTATATCAAAAGGGCAACATAACTATATAACATGCGCATAGATATATGATAACATAGATTTACCTGACAGAATGTCCAAGGGTCAAAACGGAATCCGTTATACGCTGTCTCCGGCTAGAGGGTGACCGGGGTCTAAGCTGACCTTAAACTGGGGGCCTAAATAATCCCTCTACCTGGAGGTACTGTTAAAGGTACAGAGGTCCAGGCCACCAGCGTAAACCCTGTCTCCTATCAATCCCTGCCAACTGTATTCTAGTCCCTAAGAAGGACCCTGAAAACCACAAGGAATGAACAGGTAACGGTTAATGAACAGAAAGAAAACAACAAAGACAAGAAAATAAAGTAAATAAAGTCTTACATACAACACTACACACAGTAGGAACACCTAAGGTCTCAGAGAAAAAACTATAAGCTGTAAGAGTAAAAACAATAAGGAGCTCTTAGCTTAAATATTCTCAGAACCGATCCAGTCTGCCTAAACTACATGAATGCTTTCACCGGCGTCTAACACCCTGACTGGCAGAAATATAAGGAAACTAATTAGAACCATAATCAAAAGCAGCCGGGCGAGCTGCACCTAGCCTTAGCAAAGAGCTAGGAAAAATTAACTCTCTCATTACCAAAAACAAAGAAACGCGCCAGCTGTGAGAAGGAATGGCAATCGCGCGTCTTCATGGCGATGACCCTTGACGTACCCCCCCTTTACGGGGGCCCC
>JARQOD010000002.1:233741395-233848610 GCA_033576555.1 Oophaga sylvatica
GCTTCATCTGGCTGGTTAACAAAAATAGGGGGGACCCACGCCAATTTTTTTCGAGGGGATCCCCTATTTTTGTTAATCAGCCAAGATATGCAGACTGCTGTGGCCTGGTATTATCAGGCTGGCAAGGTCCATGGATCTTGGCTCCTTAACAGCCTGAAAATCCAGGCCTCAGTGGTCTGCTTCATCTGGCTGGTTAACAAAAATAGGGGGGACCCCACGCCAATTTTTTTCGAGGGGATCCCCTATTTTTGTTAATCAGCCAAGATATGCAGACTGCTGTGGCCTGGTATTATCAGGCTGGCAAGGTCCATGGATCTTGGCTCCTTAACAGCCTGAAAATCCAGGCCTCAGCAGTCTGCTTCAGCTGGCTGGTTAACAAAAATAGGGGGGACCCCACGCCAATTTTTTTCGAGGGGATCCCCTATTTTTGTTAATCAGCCAAGATATGCAGACTGCTGTGGCCTGGTATTATCAGGCTGGCAAGGTCCATGGATCTTGGCTCCTTAACAGCCTGAAAATCCAGGCCTCAGCGGTCTGCTTCATCTGGCTGGTTAACAAAAATAGGGGGGACCCCACGCCAATTTTTTTCGAGGGGATCCCCTATTTTTGTTAATCAGCCAAGATATGCAGACTGCTGTGGCCTGGTATTATCAGGCTGGCAAGGTCCATGGATCTTGGCTCCTTAACAGCCTGAAAATCCAGGCCTCAGCGGTCTGCTTCAGCTGGCTGGTTAACAAAAATAGGGGGGACCCCACGCCAATTTTTTTCGAGGGGATCCCCTATTTTTGTTAATCAGCCAAGATATGCAGACTGCTGTGGCCTGGTATTATCAGGCTGGCAAGGTCCATGGATCTTGGCTCCTTAACAGCCTGAAAATCCAGGCCTCAGCGGTCTGCTTCATCTGGCTGGTTAACAAAAATAGGGGGGACCCCACGCCAATTTTTTTCGAGGGGATCCCCTATTTTTGTTAATCAGCCAAGATATGCAGACTGCTGTGGCCTAGTATTATCAGGCTGGCAAGGTCCATGGATCTTGGCTCCTTAACAGCCTGAAAATCCAGGCCTCAGCGGTCTGCTTCATCTGGCTGGTTAACAAAAATAGGGGGGACCCCACGCCATTTTTTTTTCGAAGGGAACCCCTATTTTTGTTAATCAGTTCCTTCTGACGTCACTGATTGTGTCCCTGGCTGACCTGAAGTGAAAGTGGAAAGCAATCAATTAAGCTTTCCACTTAAGGGCCCGTCTCACATAGCGATATCGCTACCGAGATCGCTGCTGAGTCACTAGTTTTGTGACGCAGCAGCGAGCTCACCAGCGATATCGCTGTGTGTGACATTCAGCGACGATCAGCGATACCCGGCAGGGGGGCTGATCGTCGCTGAATGTCACACACAGCGATATCGCTGGTGAGCTCGCTGCTGCGTCACAAAACTAGTGACTCAGCAGCGATCTCGGTAGCGATATCGCTATGTGAGACGGGCCCTTAAGCGATGTTACCCGCAGTGTCGCTGTCCCAGATCGCTGCCTGAGCTGCCTGTTTGGCAGCTCAGCAGCGATCATGTAGCGATACACCAGCGATCCTGACAAGTGCATATCGTTGTCGGGATCGCTGGTGTATCGTTATGTGACACCCAGCCTTTACTCTCCTGTCAGGCAGGAGAGGAACTCATTCATTTGGGGTTTACTGTGAGGCTGCAGCATTAGCTGCGGTCCCTGCAGTAAACATTAACCCTTTCTGAAGGATTTCACCGTGGGACCTGACTGTGCATGGGATAGGTAAGAATAATTTTGCTTTTTTATTTTATTTTTATTACAGGAAATGGTTTTAGCAGGTAAATAAAATATGGTCAAAAACTGTGTGATTATTTCATTAAACTTCTTTTTTATTAAAGTGTGTGTGTTTGATTTTTCTTTCATACAATAGGATTAATAATTGATAGTTGTCTAATTGACAGCTCTCAATTATTAACCTGGCTTAAAGTGACCTTTCAATTGCAAGGTCATTTTAACCCCTTATTAACCCATTCGCCACCGCTACAGGGCAATGGGAATAGACGGGCAAAGTGCCAGAAAGGGCAAATCTAATTAGAGATTTGCCCTTTCTGGGGTGTCTGGGGGCAGATGTTAAGTAGCCGGGGGGGGCCAAAAATAATGGTCCCTCTCTGGGCTATTATTATCTGCCCCACTCACTGGTTTTGTCTGTCTGGTTGCGAAAATAGGGCGGGAGCCCACGCATTTTTTTTCAGCAATTTTACACCTCATATATATATATATATATATACATGTCATTGAATTTGTGACACATATATATATATATTTATATTTGTAGTTCATACACTTCTACATAGTATAATAGCCGCTAATTCAATTGCCGGCTTTTGTGAAAATGCAGAACCCGACATGAAATGACACTTGGTGTACATAGGGTTAACCATGTCTTTTCATGTCCTTTGCTATCTAATTTGCACAAACAATTAAATCAGACTATGTGTGCAAAATTTCACACCTGTAGGGGTTAATTAAAGGTGTAAATTGGTAGCAAAAAAGTCCGTTTTTTTTACAACGAATTTACACCTTTAATTAACCCCTACAGGTGTGAAATTTTGCACACATAGTCTGATTTAATTGTTTGTGCAAATTAGATAGCAAAGGACATGAAAAGAAATGTTTAACCCTATGTACACCAAGTGTAATTTCATGTCGGGTGACCCAAATGACACTTGGTGTACATAGGGTTAACCATGTCTTTTCATGTCCTTTGCTATCTAATTTTCACAAACAATTAAATCAGACTATGTGTGCAAAATTTCACACCTGTAGGGGTTAATTAAAGGTGTAAATTCGTAGCAAAAAAGTCCGTTTTTTTTACAACGAATTTACACCTTTAATTAACCCCTACAGGTGTGAAATTTTGCACACATAGTCTGATTTAATTGTTTGTGCAAATCAGATAGCAAACGACATGAAAAGACATGGTTAACCCTATGTACACCAAGTGTCATTTCATGTCGGGTGCTTCTGTCTTTTCACTGAAGCCGGCTTTACCCGGCAATTGAATCAAAGGATATTTTACTATGTAGAAGTGTATAAACTATACATATATGTATATATATATGTCACAATGACATGTATATATATATATATATGTATTCTATGTGTGTATATTTAGTGTTTACAAGGAAAGAATGGTTTTTTTTTAGTTGCGATATTTTGTTCCCATAGACTTACATGGGACTTCCGGTATCGGTATCGGGTATCGCCGATTTTTTAGTGATATCGGCGATACCATTCCGATTCCGATACTTTAGGATATCGGAAAGTATCGCTCAACTCTAACCAACAGTGATTGTCCCTTTAAATGTTATCTTGGAGGAAAATGCCGCTGTCTCTAGTGAACCTCCTCCCAGGGCCACTAGACGCGATCGCTTCCCCGATCGCTGTGGACATCTGTTGGCATAGTGTCCTGTCTGCTGACAATGGTTACAAACCACGGATACTCGGACGGACCGAGACTTAGGTCCTGCATGAGGAACTTCTGTGGCCTTTTGAGATTCGGACGCCAGATCGGGGAATTCGAGAGGTTTGGCAAAGGTAGGAGCCAACCGAAACCTCTGCCTACACTGGGCCCGCTCCAACCTCCGCTCGTGAAAACGGAGGTCAATGCGGGTAGATATGGAGATAAGCTTCTCCAGTGTGGCGGGAATCTCCCTGGTAGCCAAAGCGTCTTTAACATGGTCAGCCAGTCCCCGCCAGTAGATAGGAATAAGAACTTTATCAGACCAATCTAGCTCAGCAGCCAGAGTCCGAAACTGGACGGAAAACTGACTGACCAAAGACGAACCCTGTGTCAATGCCAGCAGTTGTAGCGCCGTATCGTGGGTGACCTGGGGTCCTAAAAAGACCTTTTTAAGAGCCTCCAAGAAACGAGGAGCACTCTGCACCACACGATCATCGCGCTCCCACAGCGGCGTTGCCCACTCCAACGCTCTGCCCGAGAGTAGAGAAAGTACAAAACCCACTTGTGCCCGATCCGTGGGAAAACGTGCAGCCAGAAGCTCGAGATGTATAGAGCACTGACTCACGAATCCCCGACATTGCTTGCTATCACCGGCAAACTTGTCAGGAAGCGGGAGGTGGGATAATGTAGGGGCAGAGGTGGCAGAGGACAAACTGGCTGCAGCCACGCTAGCAGCCTGAACAGCGACTGCGGTAACATCCACAGCTGAGGTTGTGCTCTCAAGAGCCTCCAACCTACCCTTCAGCTGCTGGATGTACTGCAATAGACGCTGTTCGTCCGCCATTTTACTAGCCAGACCCTGGCGCTAATATTATGTTAGGGTCTGCGGAACGCACCAAATATATAAAGTGGAGAGGTGCGTTCGCAGCCCGGGGTCCACCGTGCAAGCAAAGCCTGCTGCTAGTAAGATGACGAAAGTAGCGAACTCTGTTATCCCGCAGAGTCGCTAAAATAAACGCCGTAGCGCGTTGTGGCAGTAAGTGCAGACTCTGTTAATTCACAGAGCCGCTAACGGGATGCCCCAGTGCTATATGGCGATATGTGCGAACTCACTTAGCTTCAGTGAGCCGCAAAGTAAAACGCTAGGGCGCTGTCTAGCGTCGAGAGCGAACCCTGTTACGTCACAGAGCCGCTGAGAACAACACCGTGTCCTGTCAGGCTCTCAGGCACACGGTTAATTGCTAAGCGAGCATAATACGTGGTCATGCGCTAATGTCCTCGCGGGAGTCACCCGCAATCTATGGCGTCTGAACGCCAGACCCTGAATACGGCAATCAAACTCCTCACCGGTTATGCCGGTAATCTAGGGCATCTAGGACACCGACCCTGACCAGCTAGCACACTAAACTCCTCACCGATTAAGTCGGTATTCTAGTGGCTTATTTCAGCCGGGTCCCTAACCACACACACGCATGACCACACTGGCGCATAGCATACAATGGTTGATATTAGCGCATGGCGGCCCAGCCATGCTACCCTTTTATAGCAACAGCTACAGGACCTTCCAGGAACAAGGACCAATGAGAACCTGTTCAGAAGACTAGTAGTAACAGGGCCTTCCTGGCGGGCCAATAGGAGCTGCTGCAGTACCTGAGCATGTGACCCCTGATCTCCAATGAGAGATCTCACTCTGGGCACGCTCAGAAGGGAAAATGCAGGACTTTATCCCAAAGACGTCTGCTCCAGAACTGGCTATAATAGCAGATCCAGGAAAGGCAGCAGCAAGTCACTGCCCAGTAGTGGAGTGGGCAAGACGCCTGGAACGACGTCTCTGCTGAGCAGGCTCCACTGCGGCCGGAGATGAATGGGAGACCGCAGCGGCACTGGTTCGAGACTCCCCTTGTGCAGGAGCGGGAACTCGAACTCGAACCCTAACAGTGTGACAGCTGCCAAACATAAAAACCCGCTCTAAATAGTAAATCAAACCCCACTTTATCACCCCCTTAGTTAGGGAAAAATAATAAAATTAAAAAAATGTATTTACTTCTATTTTCCCATTAGGGTTAAGGTTGGGGCTAAAGTTAGGGTTAGGCTTGGGGCCAAATTTAGGGTTGGGGTTAGGGTTGGGGCTAAAGTTAGGGTTAGGGTTGGGGCTAGAGTTGTGGTTAGGGTTGGGGCTAGAGTTGTGGTTAGGGTTTCGATTAAGGTTAGGGTTGGGATTAGGGTTGGTATTAGGGTTAGGGGTGTGTTAGGGTTAGGTTTGTGGTTAGTGTTATGGTTAGGGTTGTGATTAAGGTGACGGGTAGAGTTGAGGGAAATAGGTCGGTCAGATTCAAAAGTCGCCGACTTTCACCAAAGTCGGGTTTCGTTGGCCGAAAACCGACCATAGTGTGCAGTCGGCCATGCGGTCGTCGACCCGAGCGCCAAAGTCGGTTTTCCCATAATGCTTGCAGGTGCCTTTTTTTAGCCAATGAGCAAAGACGTACACTGTGGGCAATGAGATCACATGGGCAGCGTCCATCACCATCTTAGAGAAGGGCATTACAGTGATTGGCTTGCTTTGGGAGGCATCATAGTGGCTATAAAAGCCCTGACCGCTGACTGCCATTTTACTTCTGCTGATCTTAACAGTAGGGAGAGGTTGCTGACACTGTTTATCAGTAGGGAGAGAGTTATGGCAGGAAAGAGAAGTTCTACTGTGCTTGTGCAGATAGCAATTGTGCTGTACAGTTAGTGTGCAGTGACATTGGAGGATTTTCTTGTGTGCAGTAGCGCTGGTTATTAGGCTGCCTGCCAGTGACAGGGAAGGATTTTCTTGTGTGCGGCATCGCTGGTTAATGGGCTGCCTGCTAGCTGTATTGCTGTGTGTACACTGCTGTGCAGACTGCTTTTTACACAGCACTAATACTTCTATTCTTTTTTTCTGCACAGTTACCGAGCGTTCATTTTTTCCCACACCGTATAGAGCTGTATGCTCCTCACACACTACCGTGTACCGGCTGGTCTCACGGACAAGTACATGCTGACTGTCTGTGTTTGACTCCAGAAATATAAATGGAGATTTACAATTTTCCCTAACTGTATACTGCTGTACGCTTGTGATACAGTACCCTTTTTCTGCTTTTTATATTCTGGTCTAATCCATACTGAGAGAGCGTCTGTGTGTGACTCCGGAAATATATACAGAGATTTACAATTTTCCCCCATACTATATACAACTGGTATCTTCTGATAAAGTACCCTTTTTCTTCTTTTTATATTCTGGTCAAATCCATACTGAGAGAGCGTCTGTCTGTGACTCCTGAAATATATACAGAGATTTACAATTACCCCTACACTGTATACAGCTGTACGCTTCTCATACAGTACCCTTTTTCTGCTTTTTATATTCTGGTGTAATCCATACTGAGCCTGAGAGCGTCTGTGTGTTACTCCTGAAATATATACGGAGATTTACAATTTTTTCACTATACTATATACACCTGATATCTGGTGATACAGAACCCTTTTTCTGCTTTTTATATTCTGGTCTAATCCATACTGAGCCTGAGAGCGTCTGTGTGTGACTCCGGAAATATATATACAGAGATTTAAAATTACCCCAACACTATATACACCTGGTATCTTCTGATATAGTACCGTTTTTCTGCTTTTTATATTTTGGTCTAATCCATACTGAGTGAGCGTCTATGTGTAACTCCAGAAACATATACGGAGATTTACAATTTTCTCCTATAATATATACACCTGGTATCTTCTGATACAGTACACTTTTTCTGATTTTTATATTCTGGTCTAATCCATTGTGAGACAGTGAGGATATGTGGTGAATGGTGTGTACATTTCACCTAGGTTCTTTGCTAACTATAAGGGAAATATGTGGCTTTGTAGACCTGGTGGTAGAGAGAGGTCACTACACCTTGCATTCATTGCACACTTGCAGCTTAGACCTGAAGCCAATCAGCTGTTAATTGGGAAGCCAGAAATAGGTGTCTGCGGACACAGTCAGAGAGCTAGTTTAGCCTGGACACAGGGAGGTGTCCTGGCACAAGAAACAGTCTCCAAGAGTGTTAGAGCTGTCTTCAGCCTGGACACAGAGAGGTGTCCTGGCACAAGGAAGCAGTCTCTGTGAGAATCCATGCGGATAAGCCAAGAGTGTTAGAGCTGTCTTCAGCCTGGACACAGAGAGGTGTCCTGGCACAAGGAAGCAGTCTCTGTGAGAATGCATGCGGATAAGCTACTGAAGAGGAGGAGAGCCGTCTCAGTCTGGGTGCAGGAAGGACCCCGGACATAGGAGTGTCTCTGTGAACCTCCATGCTGATGATTACTGAAGAGGAGGGGAGCTGTCTCAGTCTGGGTTAGAGGTACCCCGGACACAAGAGTGTCTCTGTGAACCTCCAGCATAATGACTACTGAATAGGAGTGGATCTCTCTCAAGTCTGGACGTCGGGTGGACCTTCAGACATAAGGAGGAGTATCTGGGAAACTCCATACTGGTAACATATATCATATGTGTTGTTTTGGGCACAGACTGATAGAGTCTGGGTTCCTGATAGAAAGGGACATTACATAAGTGTAATTTAGTGGCTAGACAAGCCTAGGTCTTTTGTTTATGCTTTGTTTTATCTGTGTGCTGTGGACTTTAATAAAACTGGTTGCGGCCAGTTTTTACCATAATTGCTGTCTGAATGAACTGTTTCCATGCCATTCTGTCTACCCAGACAGCGATCTCAGAGCTAAAACCCCCTGAAAGGCTACACCATACTAAGCCTATGAGCGTCTGTGTGTTACTCCGGAAATATATACGGAGATTTACAATTTTCCCCTATACTATATACACCTGGTATGTTGTGATACAGTACCCTTTTTCTGCTTTTTATATTCTGGTCTAATCCATACTGAGCCTCTGAGCGTCTGTCTGTGACTCTGTAAATATATACGGAGATTTACAATTTTCCACTATACTATATACACCTGGTATCTTGTGATACAGTACCCTTTTTCTGCTTTTTATATTCTGGTCTAATCCATACTGAGCCTTTGAGCGTCTGTGTGTGAGTCGGGAAATATATACGGAGATTTAAATTTTCACCTTCACTGTATACAGCTGTACGCTTCTGATACAGTACTATATATCTGCTGGTATTTTTGGTACATTTTCCCAAACATGAGGAAAATGAGGAGGCCGTGGACGTGGGCGGGGGGGGCAGCTGGTACTGATGGTGGTGGTGGTGCATCTGCTGGTAGTGCAAAAAGCACAATAGCACCTAAGGCAGGAGGTGTTGAGCCTGCGTCATCGTCTGGCTCCAGAAGACCTGGAAGGCTCCCTTTTCAGGGAGTAGGTAAACCGCTTTTAAAGCAGGAGCATCAGGAACAGGTTTTATCTTACATTGCCGAAACAGCCTCCAGCTCTATCGCCTCCTCTTCTGAAGTTTCAAAAAATGCAAGCACTGAGTCGTCAGTGCAGGTTCCTGGTCAGGAACAACACCTTTCCCTTGTGTCCTTCACCCCCACCAAAAGTGAAGGATGCGGCAGGCCACACTTCAGATTACTCAATGGAGCTCTTTTTACACACCATGCCTGGGTTATCAAGTCAAATCCTGAATTCCCCAGTCCAAGAAGAATCTGACATGGAGTGCACTGATGCACAGCCACTGCTATATGATTCTGATAGTACATTCACCCAGAGCACTACATTGCCCTCGCAGTCTACTGAGCCAGAATCTGACGCTGATGAAACTCAGGTGCCCCTTCTTGCAAACTATACCACCTTACACGGTGACACAGAGGAAGGTGCAGATGAAATTGAAGAGGAGGTGATGGATGACCCAGTTGTTGACCCAGATTGGCATCCATTGGGGGAAGAGGGGGCCGCTGGCAATAGCTCAGAAGAGGAGAAGGTTCCGCAGCAGGCATCGATATCGCAGCAGTGGTTATCTGGCAGGCTCGTAGCAGTCAAAAAAAAGTGTTTAAAAAACAAAAAGAGTTGCAGGACAGCTTGGCCAGATGGTCAAATTAGCACAGCGTGCAAGCCCTAAAAATGTATCATATAGTAGGAAGAGTGCAGTGTGGCACTTTTTTGACCAAAATCCTATTGATGAGGCAAAAGTTATCTGTAAGAAGTGCGGGAGGACCTTTAGCAGAGGGAAAAATCTCTGAAATTTGAATACCAGTTGCATGCTTAGACATTTAAACACCATGCACTTGCAAGCGTGGACGGACTACAAAACCTCAGGTAGCACATGTACACCTGCTCCGACTGAAGGTAGCCAGCAACGTTACATCGCTTCCCCCACTGTAAGCACACCAGTTAGCACACCACTAGCAAGAAATGTTGAGGTGTTGTCGCAAGGCCAAAGTAGTCAGGGAATCACAATGTTTTTGCAACAAAAGACAGAATCTAGGCCATCACCACCACCATCACCAACCCCCTCTCAGTTTGTCATGTCCACCGCTAGTTCCCCCATATGCAGCTCTCAAGTCCAGCTCACCCTAGCAGACACTCTGAATAGGACAAGAAAGTACTCATCCTCTCATCCGTGTACACTTGCTTTGAATGCCTACATTGCCAAACTGTTCTTATTAGAGATGATGCCCCTCCGTTTGGTTGAAAGCGCAGCGTTCAGAGAGCTCATGGCCTACGCTGTCCCATGCTATGACCTACCCAGTCGGCACTTCTTTTCCCTGCCCTCCACCTACATGTGAAAGACCACATTGTCCATGCACTCAAACAATCAGTGAGTGGAAAGGTGCACTTCACAACAGATGCATGGGCCGGTAGGCATGGCCAGGGCCATTACATGTCCATCACTGCGCAATGGGTTAATGTGGTGGATGCAGGGTCCACAGGGGACAGCGGCACTGGGACAGTGCTGCCTAGCCCATGGTATAGGCAACAGTTGGTTGTAGGCATTCGACCCTCCTCCTCCTCCAGAAGCGAAAGCTCGTCGACTGAGCGCAGTCGCACTAGCACTCCATCTGCAGCTGCCAGTGTTGCACACGAGGTGTCCCACTATCGAACAGCTAGTGGTAAGCGTCAGCAGGCTGTTTTAAAGATGATGTCTTTGGGCGACAACAGACACACCGCGGAGGTACTGGCCGACAACTTGCAGCGAGAAACTGAGTCATGGCTGGGCAATCTACATCTTGAGCCAAGAAAGGTAGTCAGTGATAACGGACATAATTTTGTGGCGGCCATAGCCCTGGCAAAACTCAGACACATACCTTACCTGGCTCACACCTTGAAACGGTGGTGCAGTGCTTCCTAAATAATTATCCGGAGTTAACAGCCCTGCTCCATAAGGTGCGAAGACTGTGCTCGCACATCCGTCGCTCGCCTGTAGACTCCAGTCGTATGCAGAGGCTGCAGCAATCGCTTCACCTCCCCAAGCACTGCCTTATCATAGATGTTGCAACAAGGTGGAACTCCACCATGCACATGGTTGAGAGGCTGTGCTAACAGAGGCAGGCTGTAATGCATTTGAGGGAGAATACATGGGCAGGCAGTTTGAGGGCAGACATGAAGTTGTCGGGTGTGCAGTGGTCAAAGCTGATAGACCTCTGTAAAGTCCTTCAGTATTTTGAGGAATGCACATGGCTGGCAAGCGCAGACGACGCCATCATAAGCATGAGCATCCCACTTATGCGTCTGCTCATGCAAACTTTGATGCACATTAAGGATCAGGTGTCTGCAGCGGAGGAGGAGGAGGGAAGCCTTGATAACAGTTAGGCATTGTCTGCTCAGGGAACTGTCCTGGACGAGGTTGTGGAAGAAGAGGAAGAGGAGGAGGAGGAGGATGAGGGGATGATTATTTTGGGGAGGATGATGCTTCTCAGGGGACAAGAGAAAATATTGGCTTGCCAAGGTCAGGTACAGGGTCTGTGCGTGACTGGAGGGATGTGAATTTAGCAGAAAGTGCTCCTCCACCCACCACTAGCAGTGCATCATTGACACCTGGAACATTGGCCCATGTAACGGGTCTGGGAGGCGGAACCTCTGAGCTTTATTATACAAGGAGGCTTTCCTTGTAAAGGAGCGGGTGGCGCCCGGGGAGACGGACAGGAAGTCACTGCAAGTGACGGGGGCAGTCTCTGGACAGACAGGTGGGAGGTCACGGCAAGTGACCGGGGCAGTCTCTGGCTAGACAGGCGGGTAGTCGGGGCAGTCTCTGGGTAGACAGGCAGGTAGTCACGGCAAGTGACCGGGGCAGTCTCTGTATAAACAGGCAGGCAAGGGGCCGGGGCA
This sequence comes from Oophaga sylvatica, assembly GCA_033576555.1. Lineage (NCBI taxonomy): Eukaryota > Metazoa > Chordata > Amphibia > Anura > Dendrobatidae > Oophaga > Oophaga sylvatica. Next base: position 233,753,097 of record JARQOD010000002.1, read on the forward strand.
GTCTCTGAATGGACAGGTATATACGACCTGAGACGGTGGAGCCTCCCGGTAGGCTAGCAGGCAGATGACAGATGAGCGCCCCCAAGTGAGCAGGCGAGAGTCTCTGGAATAGCCGATGGACACCGCAGGTGATGGCCGAACCTCCAGGTAGGCTTGCAGGCAGATGGCAGATGAGCGCCCCCAAGTGAGCAGGCGAGAGTCTCTGGAATTGCCGATGGTCACCGCATGTGACGGCCGAACCTCCAGGCAGGCTTGCGGGCAGGTAGCAGACAGCAAACTGGCAGGAAACAGGCAGGTAACTGGTAACGGACCCTGAGGGCTAAAGCAGAGTAGTGAACAGTGCAATAACAACATTGCTCGGGCACCTCCATTAAGGAGGAAGTACTTTATATAGGGTGGAGTCCTCCGGCATTGGCCGGGGACCTTTTTGAAAGATGCGCGCAGCCCCTTTAAGAGCGGGGGAGCGCGCGGGCGCGCGCCCTAAGTCCAGTAGCAGGGAAGGAGCGCGCGGCCCCAGCAGGGCGGAAGGAGGATGCTGAGCGCGGGTAAGGGGGGCGACGTCCCTGCCTGGCAGAGGACGCTGTCGCTGTCACGCTGTATAGCAGATATATATATGTGATGTCAGTAATCTATATCAAAAGGGCAACATACTATATAACATGCGCATAGATATATGATAACATAGATTTACCTGACAGAATGTCCAGAGGGTCAAAACGGAATCCGTTATACGCTGTCTCCGGCTAGAGGGTGACTGGGGTCTAAGCTGACCCTAAACTGGGGTCCTAACTAATCCCTCTACCTGGAGGTACTGTTAAAGGTACAGAGGTCCAGGCCACCAGCGTAAACCCTGTCTCCTATCAATCCCTGCCAACTGTATTCTAGTCCTAAGAAGGACCCTGAATACCACCAAAGGGAATGAACAGGTAACGGTTAATGAACAGAAAGACAAACAACAAAGACAAGAAATAAAGTAAATAAAGTCTTACATACAACACTCACACACAGTAGGAACACCTAAGGTCTCAGAGAAAAACTATAAGCTGTAAGAGTAAAAACAACTAAGGAGCTCTTAGCTTAAATATTCTCAGAACCGATCCAGTCTGCTAAACTACATGAATGCTTTCACCGGCGTCTAACACCCAGACTGGCAGAAATATAAAGGAAACTAATTAGAACATAATCAAAAGCAGCCGGGCGAGGCTGCACCTAGCCTTAGCAAAGAGCTAGGAAAAATTAACTCTCTCATTACCAAAAAACAAAGAAACAGCAGCTCAGCTGTGAGAAGTCAGAATGTGCAATCGCGACGATCTTCATGGCGATGCACCCATGACAGTACCCCCCCTTCTACGAGGGGCCTCCGGACCCTCATGACCAGGTCTGTCCGGGTGAGTTGTGTGAAAGGTCCGAACCAATCGATCTGCGTTAACATCAGACGCAGGGACCCACGTCCCCTCCTCAGGACAATACCCCCTCCACTGAACTAAGTACTGAAGGGATCGGCGACTGAGACGTGAGTCAATGATTTTCGACCCATGAATTTCCACGTTATCATTGACCACCACTGAAGGAGGTAGAGGTGACGGTATGACTGGTGCCACATACTTTTTAAGTAATGACTTGTGAAACACATTATGATTTTTAAACGTAGGAGGGAGGTCCAGACGAAATGCCACAGGATTAATTATGGAACTGATCCTGTACGGCCCGATGAATCTGGGACCCAACCTCCAGGAGGAAACTTTACGTTTTATATTCCTGGTAGACAACCAAACCAGATCGTTCACCTTCAGATCTAGACCAGAAACTCTCCTCCTATCAGCCATCCGTTTGTAACGGTTCCCCGTAACCTTCAGTCTTAACCGATCTGGAACTATCAGTCTCCCTGGAAGTCCCACAGGGGCGTCCCCCTGAGCCCCCAATACCTCCCCCTCAAGCTCAGAGCATACAGCTGACACTACAACTCCCTCCTGAGGAATAGGAACCGGATCATCCGTCTTCCCGGCCCTAGGGAAAGTACGAGATAAGGCATCAGGAAGCAACTTTATTGAGCAGTCATATGCGCGATAAGGAGGAAACTCTTTACACCTCTCCTCTGAGAACATCTCCCCAAAGTCCTCCAGAAAAGGAGACAAAGTCCTAGGCACAACCGCACCGATGACCGTGCTCATGCAGTTATTCTTGCAAAATTCACCCCACTGGCTTATCTTTCTGGATTGCCAATCAATCACTGGGTTATGTTTAGCCAACCAAGGAAGTCCCAACACAATAGGAGTAGGTAGACCCTCCAACACATAACAAGACAATTGCTCTTTATGTATTGCCCCTACTCGAAGATCTATGTTATGAACAGCTTGTACCAAGCTACCTTGACCAAGAGGTCTAGAATCAATAGAGAGTATAGGGACCGGTTTGGCCAATACACTCAGTTGCATACCATGCACCTGGGCAAACCGAGCGTCCACCAAATTAGCCCCGGACCCACTATCAAGAAAAACAGAAATCCTCTCAGTTCTAGTACCAATCACCACCTCCGCAGGCACGAGAAACTGAGAGGGATTTGGGGACGAAATACACACTCCCAGGTTAACTCCTTGGCTCAAAGAGGTCCGGGATGGACACCCCCCAACAAAATGTCCCTCTCTCCCGCAAAAGAAACACCTTCTAGTCTTGCGGCGCACCGCCGATTCCCTCCTACAAAATGATGTCCCTCCCAACTGCATGGGTTCCTCAGAACAGACCAGGGGAACCACAGTATAAGGGACTTTAGTAGTAGGTGGAGTCATCATGGGGGGCGGAGTTACCTCGCGTCTTCCCCGAAGTCGTCTATCAATGCGAATAGCGAGGGCCATAGCAGCCTCCAGTGATGGAGGAGAATCATACTGAGCCAACACATCTTTTAATTTGTCAGACAACCCTTGACAAAACTGGCTCCTAAGAGCTGGGTCATTCCACTGAGTATCTGTTGCCCATCTACGGAACTCAGAAGAATATTCCTCCGCTGGACGATTTCCTTGCCGTATTTTACGTAACCTTGTTTCAGCAAGGGAGACTCGATCCGGATCATCATATACCAGACCCAGGGCAGTAAAAAATCGATCCACAGACTGGAGATCTGGGGAGCCTGGAGGAATAGAGAACGCCCAAGATTGAGGGTCCCCTTGTAAGAGCGAGATAACAATTCCCACCCTCTGCTCTTCACTCCCAGATGACCGAGGCCGCAGCCGAAAGTACAATTTACATGCTCCCGGAAAGTAAAAAATTTGTCCTGCCCACCAGTGAACCTGTCCGGGAGAGCAACCTTAGGTTCAGATCTGGTTTGCTCCGGGACGAACAAAACCTTGGACTTAATGTCTGCAAATTCCATGGACAACCCCTGCAACTGCCGGGCCAGCTGGGCTACTGGATCCATGACAGCTGGGGAGAATCTTTAGTTGGGCCGGTGAAAATGTCACGCTGTATAGCAGATATATATATGTGATGTCAGTAATCTATATCAAAAGGGCAACATACTATATAACATGCGCATAGATATATGATAACATAGATTTACCTGACAGAATGTCCAGAGGGTCAAAACGGAATCCGTTATACGCTGTCTCCGGCTAGAGGGTGACCGGGGTCTAAGCTGACCCTAAACTGGGGTCCTAACTAATCCCTCTACCTGGAGGTACTGTTAAAGGTACAGAGGTCCAGGCCACCAGCGTAAACCCTGTCTCCTATCAATCCCTGCCAACTGTATTCTAGTCCTAAGAAGGACCCTGAATACCACCAAAGGGAATGAACAGGTAACGGTTAATGAACAGAAAGACAAACAACAAAGACAAGAAATAAAGTAAATAAAGTCTTACATACAACACTCACACACAGTAGGAACACCTAAGGTCTCAGAGAAAAACTATAAGCTGTAAGAGTAAAAACAACTAAGGAGCTCTTAGCTTAAATATTCTCAGAACCGATCCAGTCTGCTAAACTACATGAATGCTTTCACCGGCGTCTAACACCCAGACTGGCAGAAATATAAAGGAAACTAATTAGAACATAATCAAAAGCAGCCGGGCGAGGCTGCACCTAGCCTTAGCAAAGAGCTAGGAAAAATTAACTCTCTCATTACCAAAAAACAAAGAAACAGCAGCTCAGCTGTGAGAAGTCAGAATGTGCAATCGCGACGATCTTCATGGCGATGCACCCATGACAGTCGCAGGGGAACAGCGTCCCTGCCTGGCAGAGGGCAGGGACGCCGGCGCTACAGTACCCCCACCTTTAGCCCCCCCCTTTTTTAGGCCAGAAAGAAATTTAGCTAGGATGAGAGGGGCATGGATGTTCTCCCGAGGCTCCCACGTTCTCTCCTCAGGACCAAACCCCTTCCAATCCACCAGAAAATAGGTCTTTCTTCCTACCCTTTTGGTGGCCAGAATGTTCTCTACCTCAAATTCGTCTTCAGCAGACACTGGAGCAGGAGGTGTACCTGTAGACTTGACAAAAGAGTTAAGTACCACCGGTTTGAGGAGAGATACATGGAAGGAGTTAGGAATCCACAAATTGGCCGGGAGTTTCAATTTATAGGACACCGGGTTGATCTGACTGATGATCTCAAAAGGACCGATGAACCGAGGCCCTAACTTATAGGAAGGAATCTTGAGCCGGACATACTTGGACGAAAGCCAGACCTTATCCCCACGATGGAATTGAGGAGGATCCAGACGTTTTTTGTCAGCATGTTTCTTCATGCGCTCAGATGACAGAATGAGTGCGGACCGGGTACTCTCCCATATGGAGGAAAATTTGTTAACCAGAGATTCCGCAGCTGGATTGTCCACAGAGATGGAAACAGGAACAGGGATCCGAGGGTGTTGACCGAAGACTACAAAAAACGGAGATTTGGAGGAAGATTCACTCTCGTGATTGTTGTAAGAGAATTCGGCCCAAGGCAGGAGATCCACCCAGTCAGAATGGTGGGCATTAACGAAGTGTCGGAGATAACTGGTCAGATTCTGATTGATTCGCTCGACTTGTCCATTGGACTGCGGGTGGTAAGCGGAGGAGAAATCCAAGGTGACGTCTAGCAACTTACAAGTGGCTCTCCAGAAACGTGAGGTGAACTGTACCCCACGATCCGACACAATGTGACGAGGCAGACCATGAAGACGGAAGATGTGGCGGATAAAGTCTTTAGCCAACTCGGGTGCAGATGGAAGCCCTGGCAGGGGAATGAAGTGAGCCATCTTGGAAAATCGGTCAACGACCACCCAAATGACCGTACAACCGGCAGAGACGGGCAGATCTGTTATGAAGTCCATGGCTATATGCTGCCAGGGGGCAGCGGGTACAGGAAGCGGAAGAAGACGGCCGGCAGGCAGGTGTCTCGGAACTTTGTTGCGGGTACAGGAGACACAGGCAGAAACAAAGTCTATTACGTCCTTGTGCAGGGTAGGCCACCAGTAATGCCGAGTAATGAGCTGGAGGGTCTTTTTCTGACCAGCGTGGCCAGCTAGTTTAGACGAATGACCCCAGTGTAGGATTCTCTCCCGATCGGTTACCGATACGAACGTCTTACCAGGAGGGAGACGATTTAGACTCACGGGAGCCACCTGCATCACTCTGGCGGGATCGATGATATGTTTAGGTTCCTCCTCGAGATCCGACACCAGGAAGGACCGGGACAAGGCGTCCGCCTTGATGTTCTTGTCGGCCGGACGAAAATGTAAGAGAAAATCAAAGCGGGCAAAAAACAAGGACCACTGGGCTTGGCGAGGGTTAAGTCTCTGGGCATGCTGGAGGTAAGCCAGATTTTTGTTGTCAGTGTAAATGATTACCGGATGAAGAGCCCCTCGAGTAGGTAACGCCACTCCTCCAATGCCAGCTTGATGGCCAATAACTCTCGGTCTCCTATGGAGTAATTGCGCTCTGAAGAGGAGAAGAGTTTGGAGAAGAAGCCGCAAGATACCATCCTCCCGGATGAAGATTTTTGAGTAAGTACCGCTCCGGCTCCAGAAGAGGAAGCGTCCACCTCCAGGAAGAACTGCTTGTTGCCGTCCGGGCGATGCAGCACTGGAGCGGAAGAGAAGGCCTGTTTTAAAGAAAGAAAGGCCTCCTCTGCTTCGGGCGTCCACTGTTTGGGATTAGCATCCTTGCGGGTGAGCGCGGAGATTGGAGCCGTCCGGGAAGAGAAGTGCGGTATGAAAAGGCGGTAATAATTGGCGAATCCCAGGAACCGCTGAATGGCCTTCAACCCTTCCGGTCGGGGCCATTTCTCGATGGCAGACAGTTTCTCCGGATCCATTCATAGGCCTGTCTGAGAAATGATGTAGCCCAAAAACGGAAGCGAGGTCTGCTCAAAGAGGCACTTCTCATATTTGGCGAAGAGGTGATTCTGCCTGAGCCTGAGCAGAACCTGACGAACATCCCTCCGGTGAGACTGGAGATCCGGAGAGAAGACCAAGATGTCGTCTAGGTACACCACAACGCAGGAGTAGAGAAGGTCCTGGAAGATGTCATTGACCAACTCCTGAAAGACTGCAGGAGCATTACAGAGACCAAAGGGCATCACCAAATACTCGTAGTGGCCGTCCCGGGTGTTGAATGCCGTCTTCCATTCATCTCCCCGACGGATACGGACTAGGTTATATGCCCCACGAAGATCCAGTTTGGTGAAGATTCTAGCCCCCCTCAGACGATCAAACAATTCTGGAATGAGCGGAAGAGGGTACTTATTCTTCACCGTGATCAAATTTAGGCCTCTGTAGTCAATACAGGGACGGAGAGAGCCGTCTTTCTTTTTTACGAAGAAGAAACCTGCTCCCGCTGGGGAGGTGGATTTCCGGATGAATCCCTTGGCCAAATTCTCCTCGATATATTCGGACATCGACCTGGTCTCAGCAGCGGACAATGGGTAAATACGCCCACGGGGAGGCGTAGTACCGGGTAGCAGGTCGATCGGGCAATCATACGGTCTGTGAGGGGGTAATGTCTCTGCTTCCTTTTTATTAAAGACATCAGCGAATGACCAATATGGAATCGGGAGCCCTGGTAGATTAGTTGGTGTAGGAGAAGGATGGACGGGATGAACAGGAACCAAACACGTTTTATGACAGTCCTGTCCCCAGCGAAGGATCTCTCCAGTCTGCCAGTCGAGCACGGGTGCATGCTTTTGGAGCCAAGGCAGACCTAGTAAGAAAGCGTGAGAGAGTCCAGGCAGAACATGAAACGAGATGCTCTCAGAATGCAACATTCCCACCTGCAGGGTTATGGCTTCAGTGATAAGTTGGATGGGACGTGGTAGGAGACCCCATCCACAGCAGCAACAGATACTGGTTCAACCAGAGGTTTGGTAGGAATGCGATATTTTTCTACTAGAACCTGTGAAACAAGATTCCCGGCTGCTCCAGAATCAAGTTGGGCTAGTTCGAAATAACGGTTCTCACCGAGGAGAATTGAGACTGACAGCAGCAGAGATGAAGAGGATTTATTTTTGTCTAGGTGGACCTCTCCGAGCGAACCTAGACACATTCGTTTCCCGACCTCTCTGGGCAGGTACGGATCCGCTGCTCCTTACTGCCACAGTAGAAGCAACTCCCCTCGGCACGGCGTAAGTCCTGACGGGCTTTGACCATCTTGGTCTGGTCGACTTGCATAGGCTCAGAAGAGTGTACCTGAGGAGAAACGGAAGGAGTTACAGGTCTCTGAAAAGAAGGAGCTAGACGAGGAAACCTTCTCTCACGGGTGACCTCTTTAGCGCGCTCCTGGAACCGTAGATCAATTCGATTGGCAAGAGTTATTAGGTCATCGAGAGAGGTTGGAATGTCCCGACCGGCAAATTCATCTTTAATACGGCCGGACAGACCCTCCCAGAAGACAGATATCAGAGCGTCATTATCCCAAGCCAGCTCCGAGACAAGGGTACGGAACCGTATGGCATATTGACCCACGGTGAGACTTCCCTGACGGAGACGCAGCAGAGATGATGCAGAGGAGGTCTTCCGTCCGGGTTCGTCGAATACCTTCCGGAAGGCTGAGAGAAAAGCAGACAGGTCAGACACCAGAGGATCTTCTCTCTCCCAAAGAGGATTTAGCCAGGCCAGGGCCTCTCCGGTGAGATGGGACATGATGAAGGCAATTTTGGCCCCGGTCGGAGTTAAACTGGTGTGCCAGGAGTTCAAAATGCAGGGTGCACTGGTTAATGAAACCCCAAGCCAGAGCAGGGTCGCCTCCAAACCGAGGAGGACGTGAAAGTCGAGGTCCAGGAACGGAAACCACGGAATTGGTAAGCAGCGGAACTGCCGGATTGCGAGTCATGGCGCCCGCGGTGGTTGCTGGTGAAGTAGTCAGGGTGTCCAGGCGGGAATTAACATTCCGCAGGTGACCCAGGATGGACTCCTGTTGAGACCTCTGACGAGACAGTTCATGACACAGGTCAGAGAGCGAGGGAGTTTGGGTGCCACCGGGTTCCATGGCCCGAGCAAACTGTAACGGGTCTGGGAGGCGGAACCTCTGAGCTTTATTATACAAGGAGGCTTTCCTTGTAAAGGAGCGGGTGGCGCCCGGGGAGACGGACAGGAAGTCACTGCAAGTGACGGGGGCAGTCTCTGGACAGACAGGTGGGAGGTCACGGCAAGTGACCGGGGCAGTCTCTGGCTAGACAGGCAGGTAGTCGGGGCAGTCTCTGGGTAGACAGGCAGGTAGTCACGGCAAGTGACCAGGGCAGTCTCTGGATAAACAGGCGGGTAGTCACGGCAAGTGACCGGGGCAGTCTCTGGGTAGACAGGCAGGTAGTCACGGCAAGTGACCGGGGCAGTCTCTGTATAAACAGGCAGGCAAGGGGCCGGGGCAGTCTCTGAATGGACAGGTATATACGACCTGAGACGGTGGAGCCTCCCGGTAGGCTAGCAGGCAGATGACAGATGAGCGCCCCCAAGTGAGCAGGCGAGAGTCTCTGGAATAGCCGATGGACACCGCAGGTGATGGCCGAACCTCCAGGTAGGCTTGCAGGCAGATGGCAGATGAGCGCCCCCAAGTGAGCAGGCGAGAGTCTCTGGAATAGCCGATGGACACCGCAGGTGATGGCCGAACCTCCAGGTAGGCTTGCAGGCAGATGGCAGATGAGCGCCCCCAAGTGAGCAGGCGAGAGTCTCTGGAATTGCCGATGGTCACCGCATGTGACGGCCGAACCTCCAGGCAGGCTTGCGGGCAGGTAGCAGACAGCAAACTGGCAGGAAACAGGCAGGTAACTGGTAACGGACCCTGAGGGCTAAAGCAGAGTAGTGAACAGTGCAATAACAACATTGCTCGAGCACCTCCATTAAGGAGGAAGTACTTTATATAGGGTGGAGTCCTCCGGCATTGGCCGGGGACCTTTTTGAAAGATGCGCGCGGCCCCTTTAAGAGCGGGGGAGGACGCTGAGTGCGGGTAAGGGGGGCGACGTCCCTTACTGGCAGAGGACGCTGTCGCAGGGGAACAGCGTCCCTGCCTGGCAGAGGGCAGGGAAGCCGGCGCTACAGCCCACATGTGTGATTATGTCTTGCGGATCCTAAAAAGGGACCCCGCATTGCCAAAATTATGAAGGATGACGACTACTGGTTGGCCAGCATCCTCGATCCACGCTATAAAGGCAAATTACAGAACATCATGCCACAGGAGAACCTAGAGCTAATATTGGCAAACAAACAAGCAACTCTTGTAAACCGTTTGTTAGAGACATTCCCAGCACACAGCAGCGGTGCAGGTTCTACCACGAGCCGTACTGGGCCAAATGGAAAAGTTGTTTGTGGTGCACACAGCAGAAGTGGCGTTGGAGACAGAGGTTTCATGACCATATTGTGGACTGATTTCTCGAGTACCGCTCACACGACTGGTAATACTGAATCGATTGCAACAGACAGGAGACAGCAATTGTCAACTATGGTTCAAAATTACCTCTCCTCCCCTATTGATGTTCTCCCTCACAGTTCATTCCCCTTTGACTACTGGGTCTGTAAACTGGACACATGGCCTGAATTGGCACAATATGCCTTACAGGAGCTCGCTTGCCCTGCTGGTAGTGTGCTATCAGAAAGAGTCTTCAGTGCTGCTGGATCAATCCTGACAGAAAGAAGGACCCGGCTGTCGACCTAAATGTTGGTGATCTCACCTTCATTAAAATGAACCATGCCTGGGTTTCAAATGATTTTGTACCACCTTCCCCTGATGACACATAGGTTGCCAGCAAAATGGCTCGCTTTGTCCTCCTCTTCCTCCGACTTCTCCAATTCCTCCATTTGCAGCTGCTGAACGTCCAGCCTACACCTCTACATATACCAGTTTTTCCACCTCCCTAACTGGGCTGTACCCCCCCAGGGCTGGCTTCAGCACCTGGCGCACCCAGGCAAGTTCTGGTGCCCTGAGCCGGTGGGGGCCCACTCGTGGGCGATGGCACTGGCACAGGGCCCTCATAGTATGCCGGTGTCTCTGACGGTGGGGGGCCCACTCGCCATCAGAGACACGGCGTACTATGAGGGGCCCTGTGCCAGTGCCGTCGCCCACGAGTGGGCCCCCCTGCATGCTCAGGGCCCCAGCACTTGCAATTCTTACCTCTCCCTGCTCCACCGCTGTGACGTCTTCCACGTTTCCTGACAGTGACATTCAGGTCAGAGAGCACGATGAAGTTACGTCTGTACGCCCTCTGCCTGAACAGTCCAAGTGCAGAGAGCTGGAAGATGTCGACGCTGAGGAGTCCAGAGTAGAGCAGTGCCCAGCGAGGAGAGGTATTTCATTTTTTTTAATGTTTGGCGCAATATATGGGGAGCATTATACAGTGGAGAATTATATATGGGGCCCATCATACACTTGAGCATCATAGAAAGGGCCCATTATACACTGGAGCATTATAAATGTGGCCCATTATATATGGAGCATTATATAGGGCCATCATACACTGGAACATCATCCATGGGCCCCATCATACACTGGAGCATTATAAATGGGGCCCATCATACACTGGAGCATTATATACGGGGCACATTATACACTGGAGCATCATATGGGGCCCATTATATATGGAACATTATATAGGCCCATCATATACTGGAGTATCATCCATGGGGCCCATCATACACTGGAGCATTATAAATGGGGCCCATCATACACAGGAGTATCATATATGGGGCCCATTATACAATGGAGCATCATATGGGGCCCATTATATATAGAGCATTATATAGGCCGATCATACACTGGAGCATCATCCATGGGGCCCATCATATACTGGAGCATCATACGGTGTTCATTATTTATGGGGCATCATATAGGGTATGGAGCATCATATGGAGCACATATGGGGCCTATTCTGTATGGAGCATTATATTGAGCCCATTCTGTATGGAGCAATATATGGGGCCCATCATATACTGTATGAAGCTTTATATGCGACTCATTATACTGTATGGAACAATATGTGGGGCTCATTATACTCTCTGGGGACCGTCCTATACTGTTTGGCACATTACATGGGGACCATCATATACTGTAGCATTATGTGGAGCTCATCATATATAGAACATTATATGGGACCAATTATTCTGTATGGAGCAATATATGGAGCTCATTATTCTGTATGGCGCACTATGTGGTGGCCATAATACTGTATGGAGGAATATACTGTCCGGTTTTTGAGCTATTGTAGAATTTAAAAAAGATATCAGACATGTAATGTAAGAAATGAAGTATTTGTCATTGTACTATACCTATATTTCTCTGCCGTATCGGAGCATCATGAATTGTGGTATGTGTTAAAGGGGCCCACTGAGACTCTTTGGCCCGGGGCCCATGAAAACCTGGAGCCAGCCCTGCCCCCCCCACAACTTTAGCCAAACAACCCCCAGTTTTCAATGCGTAACTATTATTATAAAGTAAATTAAGGTTGGCAAGCTTAAGTAATAAGAATTGATGTCGTTGGCATTGAAATGGGCACTGTAGGTGTGTTTACTGTCCTCCACTCACTGACGACTTTTATTCCCCATTGACTTGCATTGGGGTCGGATTTTTGACTCCGACTCGACCTTTTCCATTAGTCAGCCGACTTCGTTCGACTCGACTTTTGGGAAAGTCGGGTGTTCCGAAACCCGACTCGACCCTCCCGGAGCCAAAGTCGCTCATCTCTAGTGAGGGGTGTGTTGGGGTTAGGGTTGGAGTAAGAGTTGTGGGGTTTCAACTGTTTAGGTACATCAGGGGCTCTCCCAACGCAACATGGTGTGCGATCTCAATTCCAGCCAATTTTGGTCTGAAAATGTCAAATGGCGCTTCTTCCCTCCCAAGCTCTGCCGTGCTCCCAAACAGTGGTTCCCCCTCACATATTGGGTATCAGCGTACTCAGGACAAATTGGACAACAACATTTGGGGACCAATTTCTCCTCTTACCCTTGGTAAAATAAAAAATTCGGGACTAAAAGATGTTTGTGGAAAAGATATGATTTTTTTTCACGGCTCTACATTATAAACTTGTGTGAAGCACTTGGGGGTTTAAAGTGCACACCACACATCTAGATAAGTTCCTTAGGGGGTCTAGTTTACAAAATGATGTCACTACTCGGGGTTTCCACTGTTTAGGCACATCAGGGGCTCTCCAAACACGACATGGCGTCCAATCTCAATTCCAGCCTATTTTGGTTTGAAAAAGTCAAACAGCATTCCTTCCCTTTCAAGCCCTGTTGTGCGCCCAAACAGTGGTTTTCCCACACATATGGGGTATCGGCATACTCAGGAAAAATTGCAAAACAACTTTATATGTCAATTTTCTCCTTTTATCCTTGTGAAAATAAAAAAATGTTTGTAAAATATCATTTTTGTGACTAAAACGTTAAATGTTCATTTATTCCTTCCACATTCAAAATATTCCTGTGAAGCACCTGACGGGTTAATACATTTCTTGAATGTAGTTTTGAGCACCTTGATGGGTGCAGTTTTTAGAATGGTGTCACATTTTTATGTATTTTCTGCCATATAGACCCCTCAAAGTGACTTCAAATGTGAGGTGGTCACTAAAAAAAAATGGTTTTGTAAATTTTGTTGTAAAAATGAGAAATCGCTGGTCAACTTTTAAGTCTTATAACTTCCTAACAAAAAAAAATTTGTTTCCAAAATTGTGCTGATGTAAAGAAGACATGTGGGAAATGTTATTTAGTAACTATTTTGTGTGACATATCTCTGTTGTAAGGGCATAAAAATTAAAATTTTGAAAATTTTCAAAATTTTCGCAATATTTGTTTTTTTCATAAATAAATGCAAGTTATATCAAAGAAATTTTACCACTAACATGAAGCACAAAATGTCACGAGAAAACAGTCTCAGAATTGCCAAGACCTGTTGAAGCGTTCCAGAATTACAACCTCATAAAGGACAGTGGACAGAATTGTAAAAATTGGCCCAGTCATTAACGTGCAAACCGCCCTCGGGGGTTAAGAGGTTAAAACCTTATGCATACAATGTATAAGGTACATTTTTGATGGCAGAAATAGTGCAGGAGCAAACATTTTGAGATATGGAAGGTACCAGGAAAGTCCGAATGGACTTCCTGTTTAGGTTCTCAGTGCATAACAGCAAACCATATAGGACCCATTCAAACTTGGGACCACTCTCTCCAAAGGCTGAATAGCATTGCTATGCTTTATATGTCCTTGACATTGGTGAAGGATTTGCTGAGAAGCTTTGTGATGATCATCTTGCTTCTGACAAAATAACTATTGACTAGTATGGTAACACTATATTAAGTCACCCTCTTCTACATTGTTCACTAGATTCATACAGTCAAGGAAAGACAAACAAAAACTGCTCCAAACAGGGCCTAAGAATGACACATTTCTCGGTCACTAGTACATTCGGTAACTTCCTAGACATTGATCTTTCTTTATGTGCACAATGTGTTCGGAGCTACAATATCTTGGCTTCAAAATACATTCTGTGCTCCTGTTACTTGTCATGGCAAGCAATAAAATACAGCATGGCGATTACACAGTTTATATGCAGTCCGTTTTAAAAGCTACTCTAGGCAATGCTGTATCTATTCCATCCTGATCTTGCAAATACTGACAAAAACCTTTCCTACATAACGAAAATTGCAAATTATAAGCCCAAAATTGATGAACTTTCATAAAAACATTCACTTATTCATGTGAGGCAATAAAATGACAAACACTGCCGGCAGGGATTGTTGACATTCGGACAAAATAGTATTACATTTAGCTAATGTGGATATTATTTATTGTATAGTTAATTCCATTGTAACACTGTCACGTAAACTATTTTGCCCGACACTGGCATTTCGTTAGCTTTTATTGCGCTGTGTTTTCTAATCAATCTGTCACATGATGGAAAGCACTAATTCAGATCATTCAGTACAGTTAGAAAACAGAATTTTTAATATTACTGCTGCAGAAACCTGGTTGTTCAGGAAATTTTATCAGGCTGAGCAATAAGTATTAAATATATCAACTATTCTAGATAAAGGTTGAAGGCAAACTGGTATATAATACATCAATTATTGAAATGGTTCAATAGTCTGACTAATTAAAAAAAAAGCAGTTACTCAAACATAAAAGTCTTTGAACAAAGTATAGAACCACATATCTAAATAATAAAGTAGTTGTGTATATCACACTTGACTTAGATTATAAAATTGTTATACATCCTATTCTGCATGCAATATAAATTTGCCGTTTCCAATCCACATTTTTGTTTTCATTATGCCTTTATGACTTAATTACAAATTTAAAATAGACTCAAATTGTTTTCTTTTTACAAATCCAGAATCTCCCGAGCTATCAACATTCATCTGTTCATGAAAACCGGAATACAGAGTAGATGCAGATCAGTACTAGAGCCCCATGCTAGCACATAGCAGTAACCGATAACACCCCTATGCTAGTTACAGCATACTTGCAGACCTTTCAATATTTGCTTTCCAGTAGATGGGGACGATGGAGCGCACATTTTTATTTGCCTACCTTCAACCCCATTTGGTAGGCCTCAACTACGTCTTTCACCTGCCCCATTGCTATCCCTTAATATGCTTCTGTATGTTAGCACTTGGCATCACTGCAATGAAAACATTGGGAAATGCTGATTTTCTAGACGTTCCTGGATGATTCTGCGGTGTCGGGGAAATTCGCCAACAATTCAGAAAGATACTTCTTCCAGGAGCCTCCTAGACGTCTAGGAGAGTTGGCAAGTATGAGTTACAGATGAAATTGATTTCTGCTATTATGTCATTGTGTGCTATCACTTTCAAGGCAACATTAAATCGCTGTTATGAGATTTGAGATGATAACATGAAACTCATAATTGATAATGATAAGATTAAGGGTAGAGAAGGGCGAACCCGAACAGTATAGTTCGGCGTTCATACCGAACACCTACTTTTTGGGCATGGACACCTAACACAGACTTCGCCAGGAAGTCTGTGTTACTGTTCGGGTTTGGCTGCACATGATAGCGCAAAAAACACCACTTCTGATTGGCGCTGAAATCATCCCCGCCAGTCAGAGGGTCCAGGTTCCCACGCTATCTTAAAAGACAGTGTGAGCACTCAGCTGTGATCGGAGGTATAAAGTTTACCTCTGGTCACTGATGTCAGCTGATGGGACTACTAATCCCATCATCTGACACCAGCTGCCACTAATCACAGTGAGAGCAGGAGTGGAGGATGGGAGTATTTATCAGCTGCTCCAGTGCTGTAAATAAATAGTTAAAAATATAAATACATTAAAAAAATAAAAGAATAGAGGGGTCCCCACATTGTTTTTTAAAATTATTTAAATAAATAATTTAAAAAACAGCATAGGGTTCCACCATTTTTGACAACCAGCCTTGCTAAAGCAGACAGCTGGGGGCTGGTATTCTCAGGCTGCTAAGGGGCCATGGATATTGGCCCCCCAGCCTAAAAATAGCAGCCCGCAGCTGCCCAGAAAAGGCACATCTATTAGATGTGCCAATTCTGGTGCTTTGCCGGGCTCTTCCCACTTGCCCTGTAGCGGTGGCAAGTGGGGTTCATATTTGTGGGGATGATGTCACATTTGTATTTTCAGGTGACATCAAGCCCACGGCTTAGTAAAGGAGTGGCATCTATAAGACATCTATCCATTACTAATCCTATAGTTGTATGGTAAATAAAAGCACAGCAAGAATAAAGTCCTTTATTAGAAATAAAACAAAACACAGTTTTATGTTATGTTTAGGTAGCTGAGGAGGCAGGAGCAAAAAACAGCATAGGTAGCCTAACACCAGAGAGGTTGGAAACTAATAGGTTGCAGAGCCCTAAACTAACCGCACAACTAGAAGTAGCCGTGGGACGTTCCTACAGTGCCCTAGACGCCTCGTCACAGCCGGAGAGATAGCTATCCCTGAAGATGGAAAGAGGAAAGCAAACTGCCCCGGAGTAGACCCCAAAAGAATAGGAAGCCCCCAGACATATAATGGCGGTTAGACAAGATGAAAATACGAACACAGACAGAAAATAGATTGAGCAAACGCTGGGGCCCAAAACTGTCTAGATAGGACAGCAAAGGAGAGAATACTGTCTGCAACCCAAAAAACCCTAGGAAAAACTCCAACACTTCTAAATCCAAAAACACTGAGACCACACGGTCTCGACCACCTATATCAGATCGCTGGTGTGGTCACGTAGCAACCCAGCAGTAAAAAATATCACAAGAACTGAGCAAATGAACAAATACAAAAAACGAACGGAGACCAGTCAAAGCCCCCCAAAGGGGACCCGGCTGAAGACAAAAAGCAATGCAGCAAAAAGCAAGGAATTCAAACCACAGCAAAAAAAACTGAAAGAGACTTATCTGAATGCAAGCAGGAGACAGCAGAAAAGCCAGCTGAATTCCAACCTAGACCAGGAAGAACAATTGATCACCGGCGAGGATCATGGTAGGTCAGCTCACTTATATCAGGCCAGTCAGTACAACCTGACACCCACTCGTCAAGTGCAGGTGTAGGACTCTTGTTGTTCAACATAGGTTCAATACCCTCAGCAACCACCAGAGGGAGCTTCAGCTCCGAAGTCGTCTCCAATACGTTCACAACAGTTTTACTTTTTTATGTAAATATAACAAATGCAGTTATACCCAGCAAATGCCTATTCCACTGAAGTCCTTGTTGTCCTGTAATAAAACTAAAATAAAAAACAACAATATACCATACCTGTCTGTCGTTCTGTCCCATGCCATACTCCATGTCTGGGAGATTAATAGTTTTAGCTGAGAACCACTGGTGACTGTACTGCTGCGAGTGCAGCCTCAGTGACCGGTGGTGATGTCATTGAGGTTACCTCCGGTCACTGAGGCTTTGTTCCCTGCCGGGCTGAACTGTGGTGACCTCGGTGAGATCCCCTAGCACCATGAGAAAACCTCAGTAGTCCCATTAGCTGACATCAGTGACCGGAGGTAAACTATATACCTCAGATCACAGCTGCTGGCTCACGTTGTCTTTTGACAGTGTGGGAACTGTGGCTCTTTGACCAGCAGGGATGATTTCACAGCTGATCAGAAGCAATGTTTGCTGCGCTGTCATGCACATGTAATCACTTGTAATCATGTAATCGCATGGCAGCTTTAATTGCCCAGAAAACGAGTAACGGGATCCTGTCACCTCGTTTTGCCGCTATAAGATACGGCCAGTGTCGGACTGAGGCACCGGAGAAATCTCCGGTGGGCCTCGGCCCCCAGCCCCTGCCTCCTTCATTAGTCCCTGCCCTGCATGTCGATAGTGCCTACACAACTGACCGGCCATGCTGTGTGCAGATGTCAGGCGCAAACTCCCCTCATCCAGCTGAGAGCACTGCGCCAGCCATTTCCACATCATCCTATAAATCATTCCCAGCAATGACATCGCTAGGCTGCTCTGTGCGCACAGGACCTGTGATGAGGTCACGGGAGGGGAGGAGTCAGGGGTCACATGATCAGGGGCCTCTGTATGCAGGACTTTGCGGTGCTGGTTGTCATGGTGCTGGATGAGGGGAAGTTTCTGTGTGGGGTCAGGAGGGGTTTACAGGGTGGATGTAGCAGAGCTGTTTGTGTATGAGGTGTACGGAGCAGAGCCACGTGTGTATGGGGTGTACGGAGCAGAGCAGAGTGTGTATAAGGTGTACAGAGCAGAGCCACGTGTGTATGGGGTGTACGTAGCGAGGCCGTGTGTGTATGGGGTGTACGGAGCGGAGCCGCGTGTGTATAGGGTGTACGGAGCAGAGCCGCATGTGTATAGGGTGTACGGAGCAGAGCCGCGTGTGTATAGGGTGTACGGAGCAGAGCCGCGTGTGTATAGGGTGTACGGAGCAGAGCCGCGTGTGTATAGGGTGTACGGAGCAGAGCCGCGTGTGTATAGGGTGTACGGAGCAGAGCCGTGTGTGTATAGGGTGTACGGAGCAGAGCCGCGTGTGTATAGGGTTACGGAGCAGAGCCACGTGTATATAGGGTGTACGGAGCAGAGCCGCGTGTGTATAAGGTGTACGGCGCAGAGCCACGTGTGTATGGGGTGTAAGTAGCGGAGCTGTGTGTGTATGGGGTGTACGGAGCAGAGCCGCATGTGTATAGGGTATACGGAGCAGAGCCGCGTGTGTATAGGGTGTACGGCGCAGAGCCACGTGTGTATGGGGTGTAAGTAGCGGAGCTGTGTGTGTATGGGGTGTACGGAGCAGAGCCGCGTGTGTATAGGGTGTATGGCGCAGAGCCACGTGTGTATGGGGTGTAAGTAGCGGAGCTGTGTGTGTATAGGGTGTAAGGAGCAGAGCCACGTGTGTATAGTGTGTACGGAGCAGAGCCACGTGTGTATAGGGTGTACGGAGCAGAACCGCATGTGTATGGGGTGTACGGAGCAGAGCCACGTGTGTACGAGGTGTACGGAGCAGAGCCCAGTGTGTATGGGGTGTACGGAGCGGAGCAACATGTGTACGAGGTGTACAAAACAGCGCTGTGTGTACGAAGTGTACAGAGCTGAGCCGTGTGTACAGAGCAGAGCCATGTGTGTACGAAGTTTACGGAGTGGAGCCATGTGTGTATGGGAGGGGAGCGGGGAAGGAACAGGCACCAGGAGAGAGGAGAGCTGGGCGAGGAACTGGTGGCTGTGTCCGCAGCTGGCTCTAGGCTGTTCCTCATCCAGCAGTGGGCAGTCTGTGGACGCCCAGCCATGCACTATGGCGGCTGTGGAAGTCACCGGGATCAGCAGCTGCAACGGGAGCAGCGACACCTCCAGCCCCGGCGAGGAGAGGATGAGGCGCCTCTTCCAGACCTGTGATGGGGACGTCGATGGCTATATCAGCAGGTATGGGGGGCACAACTTTCCAACTTACTCCTGAATAGTTGGCTGCAGGTTCACTTATCCCCCTGTGAGTGCAGGAGGCTGGGCTGAGAGCCCTTGTGCCCACTGATGATGCCACCCTCCGGGCCCTGGGGGCACAGGGGCTCCACTCATTCTGCTCCGGTACAGCACATGTCCCTCCTTGCCCCTGTGCTGCCCACCTTTCCTGGGTACAGCAGGGGGAATCTGCTGGCAGGGTAAGTCCTCAGGGCGCTGCTGCCATTGCTCTGAGAAGTGGAGTTATTTCTAGCAATTCCTGACATTTGTGCCCATGTACTTAGAAGAGATTATGAAGGGCAGCGCTGGCACATGAGAAATCCCAGCGGGATGTGACATTCGGGCTCAGTCTTACAGGATTTATGGCAGATATGACACATCTTAGTTTACCTGAGGCCATGTTCACACTGAGGTGTAAGTGCACCAGAATCTGAAGCAAAAAAATCTGGGGCTGACCCTGTGGGGTCTGCGCGTGGAATACCCCATCCCTTTGTGTAAGGCCACGGGCCACCCACTGCGGTGTCCAGAAAGATTGTTCACTAGGTGACATGTCACAGGTTAAAATCCACTGGAATGACCAGCAGTGCAGATTACCCATTGCAGTTTATGGGGGCGATTTGTGGGTAGTTCATATGTTAATCTGCTCTGTGGAGACTAAGGTAGGCTCATACTGAGGTGTTTTTTTCTCAGTTTTTGCAGTAGAAAATCTTTAAAAAAAACACCAGTTTTAGAGTTTGTGTTGTAAAACACTGCCAAAAAACCCTCTGTGTGAACATGTTCTACGAGAGGAAAAACAATCTGTTTTTCAAGAAGAAAACTCTTCAGGAATTATTACTTTTCTCTTGGGTTTTGTAGACCTAAAATCACCTTTATGTTAGTATTTTCTGGACTTTACTTGAGCTCTTTTTCAACACTTTATTCTTGCTGGAGCTTTTTCTTTATGGAGGAGCGTCTTACTGACAGTCGATGACTTTAAAAAAAAAATCTTTATAACGAATAAGGCCTCTTTCACACATCCGTTTTTTTTGTATCAGGCATAATCCGTCGAACACCTGAAGGGACGGATCCGGCGCTGAAATGAAAAAACTGATGCAACGGATCCGTTTTTTGGTGGATCCGACCTGAACTTTTGAACCTGGAAAAAGAGGGTTTTGGATGTCCGGAGACAGTGGAAAATGTAGTAGTAGTAGTAGTAGTAGTAGTAGTAGTAGTAGTCCCTGATTTCCAAACTCCGGATCACACTTTTGACTGTTTGCACAAAAGACTGATCCGGTTCCATTGAATTTTATTATTTCTGGCCTTCTGATGCGCCGCTTCAGGCACTATCAGGCGGCTCCGGCAAACAGAAAAAACGTTACATGCTCCGTTTTGTCCGGCCGCCGGAATGTACATATCCGCCGGATCCGGACAAAAACGGATACAACGCAATGACATCAGGCACAATCCGGCGCTAATGAAAGTTAATGGTAAAAAAACGCATCCGGTACCGGATCCGTTTTTTTAACAACACGCCGGATCATGCCTGAAGTCAAAAAACGGATGTGTGAAAGAGGCCTAAGAAAACAGTAGCTTTTTTTTTTTTAAAACGAAAGCACTGACATACGCTTGAAAAGACTTCATGATCTTGACATCTTTTTAGCTTTCCCATTGACTTATATTTTAAAGGGAACTTCTCATATCACCAAATAATGTTAATCTGCAGATATCAGCCGCCGCCTGAATCAGCGTGGGAGCGATGAGGAGAGGTGAGTATAGATATATATATGTATATATATATATATATATATATATATATATATATACAAATATATATATATATGTCCTGGTTGCATGATACCTTGTATGAGGGGGGGCATGTAACTCTATGAGGAAGGCTGCATTATATTCTGTGGGGGGGCTGTATTATACTATATGAAGGGGGCTGCATTATATTCTATGGGGGCTGCATTATATTCTATGGGGAGCTACATTATATTCTATGAGGAGGGCTACATTATATTCTGTGAGGAGGGCTATATTATGCTATATGAGGGGGCTACATTATACTATATGAGGGGCTACTTTATATTCTATGAGTTGGCTACTTTATATTCTATGAGAGGGGCTACCCCAACCCCTGCTACATAATTACTACCTTATATTATACCCTGATATTAGCGCATTTTACCGCACAATTGGTGGTCTTGTATTTATTTCTATGTAGCTACATAGCGGGCCCCAAGAATGATTTTCTCTGGTGGGCCCAAGGTGCTCCAGTCCGACGCTGGATACGGCCACTGTCTTTTGGGGCTTATCTACAGCATTCTTTAATGCAGTACTTTGCTCAACAGGGCAGATCAGTATGCCTGCGCAGGAGTGTGACACACAGCAAGCAGGATGACGACATTGCATGAAGATGGGAGGCGCTGGACCCAGACCTGTGACACTCATCGGACCGGACCACCCCCAGGTGAGTATAATAAAACTTGTTTTTCTTATCTTTCAGGTCGGCCCGGGGCTTATCTACAGCATTATAGAATGCTGTAGATAAGCCCCGAAAGGCAGTGGCCACATCTTATAGATGTAAAACGAGGTGACAGGTTCCCTTTAAGAGACTGCAGATTGTTTCTCGTTTTCTGGGCAATTAAAGCTGCCATGCAATTACATGATTACAAGTGATTTTTGGAGAATCTATCCTCTGCAAATCGATTTTTTTGGGAAAAATATGCCAAGGTTGGTGAAATAGAATTTCAAAAAACTGGATGATCTCTAGCAGATAACTACAGCAACTAACATTCAGTTCTCTTTTTCAAAAGGGCTTTGAAAAATAAAAGTAATGGTATATTTAATTGCTTTGGGAAACATCTCCAATTGTGTCATTCCATTTCTGAAAACCCCCATATGTATTTTAAGGTTACACTAAAGTATAAAAGTTCTTAATACATTTTTGGTGTACATTAATTTTTCAAGATTCTCTTGTTTACCATATTTTGCCTTTGGAGGTAAACATGATAATTATAATGTACCAGCTGAAGAGCCCTGCGCTGCCCAGGCATACTAACTAACCACGGTTAGTTATAACAAATTATAATGATTATATCTCTATATATATATAAAGCTGAGTGTAGAGCCCGCCCACTCCACATAGCCACACTGACTATAATATCCCACACAATCCCATCAGCCAGAGCCACCGGACTACTACCCCTAATATCCCACATCGTCCCGTCAGCCTGAGCCACCGGACAACTACCACTAATATCCCACATCGTCCCATCAGTCAGAGCCACCGGACTATTACCCCTAATATCCCACATCATCCGGTCAGCCAGAGCCACCGGACTACTACCCCTAATATCCCACATCGTCCCGTCAGCCTGAGCCACCGGACAGCTACCACTAATATCCCACATCGTCCCTCAGCCAGAGCCACCGGACTATTACCCTAATATCCCACATCATCCGGTCAGCCAGAGCCACCGGACTACTACCCCTAATATCTCACATCATCCCGTCAGCCAGAGCCACTGGACTACTAATATCCCACATCATTCTGTCAGAGTCACCGGACTACTACCCCTAATATCCCACATCATCCGTCACAGCGGCCAGACTACTACCCCTAATATCCCACACCATCCCGTCAGCCAGAGCCACCAGGCTACTCCCCCTAATATCCCACATCATCCCATCAGCCAGAGCCACCGGACTACTACCCCTAATATCCCACACCGTCCCATCAGCCAGAGCCACCGGACTAATGTCCCATATCATCTCGTGAAAGCTACCGGACTACTACCCCTAATATCCCACATCGTCCTGTCAGCCGGAGCCATCGGACAACTACCACTAATATCCCACATTGTCCCGTTGTTTCGCTGTCCCTTGAGAAAAAGCAGGACAGCGAAACGCGCGTCAGGGGTGCCGGTCTTTCAGGTATAGCATTTGCACACTAGCTATGACTTTTCTCTTTTAAGCCACTGATGATATATTATCCTTATGGCGACTTTATAGCACCTTTATTTGGCATTTTCTTGCACTATGCACATTGCGCTTTGATAATCATGCACATATATTTATTTTTTGCCAAATTAAAAAGGATTTGACTACTGGCTTATTATTTTAAGGGGGTTTTTCATTGAGGCAGGAATTTATATATTCAGATCTATTTTTTCTGGAGTATTTATTTCTTTTTGGTTCTATGTTTGGCACATGCCTTAATGAATTGATACTAGGATATATGTGTTTGGATGTCCATTTTAATGAATTAATGCTATGAATCTATATACCGCATATACTCATGTATAAGCCGACCTGTGTATAAGCCGACCCCCTTAATTTTGCCACAAAAAACTGGGAAAACTTATTGACTCGCGTATAAGCCTAGGGTAAAATATGCCCCCATATGCTCCATAGATTAGGCCCCCATAAACTGCACAGATTATGCCCCGTATGATCCACAGATTATGCCCCCATATGCTCCACAGATTATGCCCCCCATATGCTCCAGATTATGCACCCATATGCTGCACAGATTATGCCCATATGCTCCGCTGATTATGCCCCCATATGCTCCCCTGATTATGCCCCCATATGCTCCAGATTATACCCCCATATGCTCAAAATTATGCCCCATATGCTCCAAATTATGCCCCCATATGCTCCAGATTATGCCCATATGCTCCCCTGATTATGCCCCCATATGCTCCAGATTATGCCCCATATGCTCCAGATTATGCCCCATATGCTGCAGATTATGCCCCCATATGCTCCAGATTAGGCCCCCATATGTTCCAGATTATGCCCCATATGCTCCAGATTATGCCCCATATGCTCCAGATTATGCCCCATATGCTGCAAATTATGCCCCATATGCTGCAGATTATGCCCCATATGCTGCAGATTATGCCCCATATGCTGCAGATTATGCCCCATATGCTCCAGATTATGCTCCATATGCTGCAGATTATGCCCCATATGCTCCAGATTATGCCCCATAGTATATACGTCCCTTATTCTGCTGGAAAAAAAAAAATTACATACTCACCTCTCGTCGCTGGGGGCCAGGTGCCGGAGTCCTGAGCAGGCGGTGACACCGGCGCACTATGGGGGACAGGTGCCGGTGTCACCGCTCGCTTAGGACCCCGGCACCTGAGATATTTACCGATCCCCGCCGTGTCCTCGGCAGTGAATGATCAGGCAGAGGGCGCAGCGCTCACTAATAACGTCATCGCGCCCTCTGCCTGATCATAACAGCAAGAGGACGCGAGGACACAGAGGGGAGCAGCGGTGGCACGGGGACAGGTAAATATCGCTATACTCACCCCTCCGCCGGCGCGGTCTCTGCAGCCTCTCCTCTTCTCCCGGCGGTGTCCGGCAGCTCTTCCTACAGCGGTCACGTGAGACCGCTCATTAAAGTCATGAATATGTGCATATTCATGACTTTAATGAGCGGTACTACGTGACCGCTGCAGGAAGGAGCCTGAGATCATGGGAGAAGCAGGGGGCTGCAGAGACCGCGCCGGTGGAGGGGTGAGTATGATCCGACACCCCCACTCCCCCTACCCCGCCGACCCCGTATATGACCCGCGTATAAGCCGAGAGGGGGACTTTCAGCCCTAAAAATTGGGCTGAAAATCTCGGCTTATACACGAGTATATACGGTACCTAATTTTTACTTCAATGAAATAATTTTGTAATTCCTATATATCCTCATACCCCCCATTTTCTTGAAAGACCCTTATTTTTTGCATTTTTGTGTCCCCATATTTATTTATCTGTAATATTTTAATGAATTTGTTTAATAAAATCTGATTTTATGGCATAGAGCTTCATAGTTTTTGTAGGATTAATATTTAATTGGAAGCGCCACTTTTCCTAGGCAAGTTATTTATATATACATGTGCACATATGTATATATATATGTTTTTGTGAGTTACTACCACTAATATCCCACATCATCCCGTCAGCCAGAGCCACCGGACTACTACCCCTAATATCCCACATCATCCCGTCACAGCCGCCAGACTACTCCCCCTAATATCCCACATTGTCCCGTCAGCCAGTGCCACCAGACTACTCCCCCTAATATCCCACATCATCCCGTCAGCCTGGGGTCAGAACCAGAGCACTGAGTGGAATGGCCCTAACTTCCATACCAGGGATCCCTTTAAGAGAGGCCTGGGGTCAGAACCAGAGCGCTGAGTGGATTTGCCCTGACTTCCTTACCAATGATCCCTTTAATAGAAGCCTGGGGTGAGAATCAGAGCGCTGAGGGATTTACCCTAACTTCCATACCGGAGATCCCTTTAAGAGAGGCCTGGGGTCAGTATCAAAGCGCAGAGTGGATTTGCCCTCAATTCCATACCGAGGATCCCTTTAAGAGAGGCCTGGGGTCAGAACCAGAGCGCTGAGTGGAATTGTCCTAACTTCCATACCAATGATCCCTTTAAGAGGCCCTGGGGTCAGAACCACAGTGCTGAGTGGAACGGTCCTAACGTCCATACTGGGGATCCCTTTAAGTGAGGCCTGGGGTCAAAACAAAAAGCGCTGGATGGATTTGCCCTGACTTCCATACCAATGATCCCTTTAATAAAGACCTGAGGTCAGTACCAGAGCATTTGAAGGCAATTGCCCTGACTTCCATACCGGGGATCCCTTTAAGAGAGGCCTAGTGTCAGAACCAAAGCGCTGGATGGATTTGCCCTGATTTCCATACCAATGATCCCTTTAAGAGAGGCCTGGGGTCAGTACCAAAGCGCAGAGTGGATTTGCCCTCACTTCCTTACCGGGGAACCTTTAAGAGACCCTGGGGTCAGAACCACCCAGTCACTGTCTGCTGAGGTGTTGTCGTGGAGTGAGAAAACTGTTGCTCATAGCAACCAATCACAGCTCGGCTTCTTTTAAACAGCTCTGGTGAAATCAAAGATGCTTAGTGATTGGTTGCAAGGAAAACTGTTGCTCATAGCAACCAATCACAGCTCAGCTTCTTTTAAACAGCTCTGGTGAAATGAAAGATGCTTCGTGATTGGTTGGTGATACACACACACACACACACACACACACACACACACACACACACACATACACACACACATTCAATTTTATATATATAGATGTTATAACTATTATGTCCTTTTTATTCAAAACAAGATCTTCTAGCCTGATAGAAGATTTTATTGACTGTGAATGACAGCCTCCACATTCTACTTTGAAAGCAGATATCTGAAAAAATGGCGTTCAGAAAGTAGGATTTGCACTGCCGATCTTTTTGTTTTTGGGGAATAAAACCAGCAGAGTGTAGCAATATCATACTTCCCTCTTCCTATTTACAACATAAGAATGTGCTGCTCCAAATGTATATATGGAAAAGTCATATGAGCTGTCAACCAAGTAAGACTGTATCGTCAGAATGTGGATTATAGAATAAAGCATAACTAATATATATGCAATACAATCATTTACCTTTACATAGTATGTTCTTTTTTCTGAAACTTCTTGAAAGGTTTGAACAGTATGAAAGGTTTATTGCTTTAATTTAAAAATCACCTTGAAGTTCATGGACTATGTTTAAATTCATGAACACAATATGCTTTTATTCACAATGTTATCATACCAAGGGCAACTCTTGCTGCTGATGCATCATAGTTGATCCAAAAAGATACCCAGGATAATATGGTAATCAAAATAGATGGCATATAGGTCTGAAGTATAAAGTATCCAATATTTCTTTTCAACTTGAAGCTGAGGGAAAGTCTAGGATAGGACCCTGAAAAGAATAATAAGAATGAGGCTTTAGTAAGAGTGGCGCTCAAGCTGAGATATGAGAAATCAGAAACCGTTGTATACAAATGTGCATTTAAACTATATCTGTGAACAAGTATCCGGGACAAGACTATGAATTAGTTCTCCACATAGAAAGCTTGTCATAACGACTAATCTTCCAGCGTTTTTCAAGTTAACAGCAATTGTGAATATGATAAATGTGTGCATATGCTATTTCATTACAGTTCTGCTGTTGCCTTTTCATAAGGAAATATTGCATTTCTTCAAAGGGATGATACTTATTCAAAACATTCGCCCACAGAAAAATGTGCATGGAGCATGACTAAAATCCAATAGTCAGTCTCGAAGCAACGTAAGGGTATTTTAACACTATACAACAGTTACATTAATACTGTGGTTATACTTTTACAGACATATGGAAATTTATACTAAAACTAATTTCAAGAGTTTGAAATTATTTGAAAATGAAAAATAAAAAATTGGGGGCTATAAACCACAGGATTTATATGCAAAATTACATTTACAAGGATTGCATTCTGTACATGTTCTTAAAATGTGATCCACAAAATATACCAACTTCAATAAAAGTCTGAACATGGACAGAATGGTCTGAACTTTGTAATCGTAAAAGATTATTAATCCAACTGTACAGTCATAAGTTAAAAATTTAAGTGTAAGTCAGTACCTATAGAAGATGATTACCTGTTAACCTAGATATCATGATGCTTGGCTACTATTTAGGTTAGATCCATTAGTACAGAGCTGTAATCTGGGACTAAAACCTAGGTAAAGCTCCTACAGGGAGTCTGTTGTAGTCTGAGTTTCCGATGCTCCTCTCCCTTGCTTTTATAGCTCTACCTCTTCTGATTAGCTGCTGTTTATAAACACAAGTACTGCACAGGATTATCAGGTAGAGTGCTGATTTCTATTACAGCAAGGACAGAGTAATTATAAATTACCGTATATACTCGTGTATAAGCCGAGATTTTCAGCACCTTTTTTTGTGCTGAAAATGGCCCCTCGGCTTATACACGAGTCATCAGGCAGAAACCAGCGGGGGAGGGTGTGCCGCAGCAGGAGCCGGTGGCTGGGACATCATACTCACCCTCCCCATGCCATCGCTGAACGTCCTGGCAATCCTGCGTTGTACCCGGCTTCCTGCAGCTCTCCTGTGCTAAGCGGTGATGTAATACCGCTCATAAAGGCATGTAATATGGACGCAACACCACTCCCATAGGCGTTACGTCCATATTCATGGCCTTAATGAGCGGTATTACGTCACCGCTCAGCACAGGAGAGCTGCAGGAAGCCGGGTACAACGCAGGATTGCCAGGACGATCAGCGATGGCACGGGGAGGGTGAGTATGATGGGGGGAGCATGGAGGAGGACAAGGAGCATGGAGCAGGACGGGGGGGAGGACGGAGAGCACAGAGGAGCACGGAGCAGGACGAGGGGGAGGATGGAAAGCACAGAGGAGCACAGAGCAGGACGGGGGGGAGGATGGAGAGCACGGAGCAGGACGAGGGGAGGATGAAAAGCACAGAGGAGCATGGAGCAGGACGGGGGGGCACAGGAGGACGGAGCAGGAAGGGGGTAGCACAGAGGAGGACGGAGCAGGAGGGGGGAGCACAGAGGAGGACAGAGCAGAAGGGGGGAGCACAGCAGAGGATGGAGCAGGAGGGGGGAGCACAGAGGAGAATGGGGGAGCACAGAGCTGGATGGGGGAGCACAGCAGGACGGCGGTTTATACACCCGTCTTATACTCGAGTCAATAAGCTTACCCAGCTTTCCGTGGCAAAATTAGGGGCCTCGGCTTATACTCGGGTCGGCTTATACTCGAGTATATACGGTACACATTTCATAAATACCAATAAATATGATTTTCGGGTAAGGTCCAAACATATAATGAGAAAAATATGCTTTAGTAAGGGGAGTCTGGAGGGTTACTTTAAGCTTTTGTTTGTCAGAGTTTTACTGTTACTCAACATTTTTTCCTAAAAACTTATTTTAACTGAATATATTAAGTCCTGGTATTCTGTACTATGTATCACATCGATATAAGGCTAAATGATCCCAGAAGTACCAACATTGATCCCAGAAAATGATATTATTCTACTTAATCTTTGCCTGTATATACAGCAAAGTTGACAACTACTGATGCCATATTGGTTGTCTTAAGAAAATACAGATGCTTCAGTTTTTTCAAAATACTTCCAATAACCAGGCATTTTATTAACAATTAAAACCATAAAACAAACATTTAATTTAGCTCCTCGGCCCAATACATCAAAATATGCTATACAAACGACTTTTTATACAGTACACATCTTATCAGCCCTTGAATTGTACATGCAGTTTTATAAAATTGCATATAATTACAAAACCAATCAAGGGCATAGTTTAAGAATCACAAAATTGCTCCAAGATTTTGGTGCAAAGTGATACAACCAAAAGATAGTGTAAAGTTAGACACAGTTGAAAAAAGATGCTCCAGATTTATCATCCAGAATTAGACACTGTGAATGTTTGAGCATCTTAAGACTGCTTAATTTAAAATTTTACTATCTAAATATTAAACAGGAATATTAAACCTGACCCAATACGTATTTTTATTTCAAATGCAACATTTTTTTATTACTATATTTACAGCTGAATTTGTGTTAATCTGTAGGACATTTTTATATATGATTGAAAAAATACCTCTATGTCGAGTACAACATGACTTGATTTAGCCCGTATTCTATGAATCTTCAGCAAAACTAAGATAGAACAGTAGAGAGCCACATTTTATGTAGCAATTTCAGTGTAGCTATAGCTTTTCTCTATGTATGGCTGTAAAAGGTTAGCACTGCCGGCCTTAGCTAGCCATTGAAGCACATGATTAATTACTATCTCTGAAAACGGTAAGGTTCTATTTTCCCTCAGGTCATTATGATACAATAGTGATCCTCTTTCTCTCTTTCTCTTATGTAACCTAGAAACTCACATCATCTATTTGCCAGGTTCCACTGCAATCAACCATTTATCCTAAAAGGGAAACAATGTCCAAATGATAACTCTTCTTTTTCTTTTAGAGGGGTGATGCTATCTGTTTATGCTTCCACAAAGAGCAGGAAAGTAAAATTGGACAAAGCAGCAATGGTGATCTAATATAACTGAAAAGATAATCTAAGATTTATATTTTTTGCACTATTTTTTGTATTATGCTTATTACAGTGGGATAAATAAGTATTTGATCCCCTGCTGATTTTGTAAGTTTGCCAACTGACAGAGAAAAGAACAGTCTATAATTTTACTGGTAGGTTAATTTTAACAATGAGAAATAGAATATAAAAAATAAAATCCAGAAAATCACAATGTATAAATTATAGAAATGTATTTGCATTTTACAGTGAGAAATAAGTACCATATTTTTCGGACTATAAGATGCACTTTTTTCCCAAAATTTTTGGGGAAAATGGGGGAGCGTCTTATAGTCGGAATATACTTACAAATGCAGTGGCGCTCTGTGCTGGGGCGTTGGGGCTGTGTGCAGTGGCTAGAGGTGATGTGTGCTGCGGCCGGCGGCGTTCTGTGCTGTGGCAGCGGCGCTCTGTGCTGGGTCGGCGGGCGCTGGGCTGCGGCCGGTGGTTCTCTGTGCTGTGGGCGGCATTGGCACTCAGTGGTGGGGCCGCGGTTCTCCACTGGCATTTTGTCAAAGCCCGGAGGCCCCTGCAGCTTCATTGCTGCGATGCGGTGGCCTCCGAGAAAATGGCCACTGGGGCGGCGCATGCTCAGATTCAGATCTCGGCAACGAGGTCTCGTCCCGAGATCTGGAGACAAGATGTCATTGCCAAGATCTGATTGCCACCTGATGAAGACGGAGCTTTTCCATCGAAACGCTTTGTGGATTTAAATAAACGAAGAAAAAAAATTTAATTTTCTCATCTGTGTCCTTTGCGCTCCACTGTGACCAGAGTTACTGCATTTCAAGATCTGAATCTGAGCATGCGCCACCCCCAGCAGCCATTTTCCTGGAGGCCACCACATCGCAGCAATGGAGCATCTGTCTTACATAGTCATCTTTATAAAAGACTCCTGTCCACAGACTCAATTAGTAAGACTCTAACCTCTACAACATGGGCAAGACCAAAGAGCTTTATAAGGATGTCAGGGACAAGATCATAGACCTGCACAAAGCTGGAAAGGGCTACAAAACCATACGTAAGGCGCTGGGTGAGAAGGAGACAACTGTTGGTGTAATAGTAAGAAAATGGAAGAAATACAAAATGACTGTCAATTGACATCGATTTGGGGCACCATGCAAAATCTCACCTTCTGGGGTATCCTTGATCATGAGGAAGGTGAGAGATCAGCTTAAAACTACACGAGGGAACTTGTTAATTATCTCAAGGCAGCTGGGACCACAGTCACCAAGAAAACCATTGGTAACACATTACGCCGTGAAGGTTTAAAATCCTGCAGTGCCCATAACTTGGTCCCACTGCTCAAGAGGGCACATATGCAGACCCATGTGAAATTTGCCAATGAACACCTGGATGATTCTGTGAGTGATTGGGAGAAGGTGCTGTGGTCAGATGAGACAAAAATTGAGCTCTTTGGCATTAACTCAACTCGCCATGTTTGGAGAAAGAGAAATGCTGCCTATGACCCAAAAAACACCGTCCCCACTATCAAGCATGGAGGTGTAAATATTATGTTTTGAGGGTGTTTCTCTGCTAAGGTCACAGGACTACTTCATTGGATCAATGGGAGAATGGATGGAGCCATGTACCGTAAAATTCAGAGTGACAACCTCCTTCCCTCACCAGACATTAAAAATGGGTCATGGCTTGGTCTTTCAGCAAGACAATGACCCAAAACATACAGCCAAGGCAACAAAGGAGTGGCTGAAAAAGAAGCACATTAAGGTCATGGAGTGGCCTAGCCAGTCTCCAGACCTTAATCCCATAGAAAACTTATGGAGGGAGTTGAAGCTCAGAGCTGCCAAGCGACAGCCTCAAAATATTAATGATTTAGAGATGATCTGCAAAAGAGGAGTGCACCAAAATCCCTCCTGACATGTGCGCAAGCCTCATCATAAACTACAAAAAACGTCTGACTGCTGTGCTTGCCAAAAAGGGATTTGCCACCAAGTATTAAGTCTTATTTGCCAGAGGGATCAAATACTTATTTCTCACTGCAAAATGCAAATAAATTTATATAATTTGTACAATGCGATTTTCTGGATTTTATTTTTGATATTCTATCTCTCAATGTTAAAATTAACCTACCTTTAAAATAATAGACTGTTCTTGTCTTTGTTAGAGGACAAACTTACAAAATCAGCAAGGGATCAAATACTTATTTCCCCAATGTATTTAAATTTGTATTTAACAAGATAAACAAGCTTTGTAAGAAGTGATTTGAGTCAAATAAAATTATTTTTTTTCTTACAAAAACTTACATATAAAAACAGATACAGATATAGTAATACTGCTTTTTTAACCAAACACTACTGAGTGGAACCATAGTTACTAGTTGATAAAATTTATAGATACAATTTACAGTGAAAGGGCTCATACTCATTTGTGAGAAAAACATACAAGTGCAAGTGTTATTTTATGTTTCCCTGCTCATCTGCTATTTGCAACATATATCGGACGAGACTTGCCAATGCAATCAATGGGTGGGAGAAAAAAATTGTACAGCACATCGACCATGCATGTGCTGTCCAATATTTGCGCACCCAACATTTCATCAGACGAGTACAGTAAATTTCACTGTGTGACCCATCAGAATAGAGTGGACAGAATAGATATATAGGTAGAATAAATAGAAAAATGTCAGTGACATATATAATTAGTGCAGTGTGTGTGTAGTTTAATGTTCATGGATTTATCTAATAATTAAATACCTTAAAGAAAAAAATTGCATAGGATCCCCAGAAATTTTAAAAACCAGCAGAGAGAAAGCGGACAGCTGGGATCAGATGTTTCTAGCTTGGTAAGGGAATAATAAACATGGAACTTAGCAGGTTATTAATTTTACCTCACAGCTGTATAGTTAGCCTTTGCTGGTTATTAAAATGGGTGACCCACAAAAAAGTGACGTGTGGCCTCCCTATAATTAAGAAGCAAAGGCTAAGTAGACAGCTGCGGACTGATATTAATAGCATAGAAAGAGTCCATGGATATTGGCCCCCAAGACTAAAAACAGCAGCTCTCAACCATTCTAGAAATGGCGCATCCATAAGATGCGCCAAGTTTGGCTTTTAACCATTGATCTCTTCTCACTTACCCTGGTGCAGTGGCAATTGGGGCAATACTATTGAGTTTGATGTCAGCTTTGTATTGACAGCTGACAGGATGAGTGTAATGCGAGTACAATGCGATTTTTCTCACATAGTTTCCATATGACATTGTATGAGATGCGTATGCAATGCATTATTTGCTCTGCAACTATTATTCTACAATTATTTACAGGACCATTTACAGTGTTCTATTTTACAAAATGGTAATGTATCCATAAAAATCAGGACTGCATATGGATGGTCCGTGTGCCGTACATTTTTTCTCTCGTACCCATTGACTTGCATTGGTGAGTCTTGTCTGATATACCTGGCCACTCACAGCATGATGCGATTTTTTTCCATCCGGATTCCAAGCTAAGGGCTCTTTTCCACTTGCGAGAAATACGTCCGATTCTCGCATGTGAAATCCCAGCTCTGGGGCCGGCATTTGGGAGTGAAGCGAGCAGCTTCATACAAATACATGCAGCCGCACACTCCACTCCCGAGTGTCGGGGCCAGGGCTGGGATTTCACATGCGAGAATCGGATGTATTTCTCGCAAGTGGAAAGGAGCCCTAAGAAAAAAAATCACAGATGAGCACTAAATCAGTGAATATCACGATTGCACTCTTCCGCCTGTTATATAATTTGTCTTTGGTCGAACTATGAACTATTATACCATATAGATTTTCTGAGACTTATCTTTCAGTCTAATCGTTTTCATAACATTTGTTATCTCTGTGTATGTTTATTAAGAAACTTTGTTCATTTATATTTCATATACTTGTTTAGCCCTTATTTTTTCTTTTGGGCACATTGTTTATTTTTGCTATTCATCCCAATTTAATTCATTTTGATTCTATACATTTATTTTCTAGGGGATTTATTATATTTTGGCCAGATACCACACATATGTGCAATACAGATGTCTAATGAGGCATTCAGTAAATTCAATTATTAATTTCATAGATAATTTATAGAGAAATAATGTAATATAAATGACATGCCTTCTCTTACATGGATAACACTTAATATCTAATAAAGTAGTTTCTGCCTCCATTGTTCTTATTTACGTGCAATATTTAAGTTATCCTTAAAAGCCCTTGGAATCGGTAGACATTACATCGTATTAACCAGTATAATTGTTATATATCAATGTTTACTTGTTTGGCATTAAAGAGGTTTCCCTCTTTCAGGAAAGTGGACCCTCAGATGCTCTACAAAACCTAAAAATAACAAACACAGTAGGCACTCACTCTCTCCAAGTCCAACCTTTGCTGCTTAGGTCTTCATGTTTCGGCTGCAGCGGTGAAGTCAGCGGTTGTGCTGAGGTAGCCAGCATGAGCGGCCAAGCTCAGAGATTGGCTATAGCGGTGATAAACATTGTCTAAGTCACATCACCGCTGCAGCCAAAACACCAAGATCAAGTGGGAAGCCAGTGCTGGAGCTGGGGAGGATGAGCATCTGCTTAGAGTTCTTGGGGTCCACTTTCTTGAAAGCAGAAAACCCCTTTAATAGCAAGTGTGGCAGTACTGTATACCTGGTAAACAAAATATGCAAACCTATGTTCTAAAATTCATACAAAGATGCTAGAAGTTCCCTAAGTAACACTATTAGCATGATATTAGCATAATATTAGATATTGATTTAGTGCCATATGGATATCACTTCCAAGTACTTGCTGTCACCAGTCCATTGTCAATCTCTAGCATCAGACAGCATGAGTCGAATTACAGGAAGTAGGAATGGGACTTTGTCTTTCTGCTCCTGTCTGTCAAAACGCATGCAGGCATAACAGAAAGGCCGGCTTTCAATTTGGATAGGCAAGCCACTGACTGTAGCAGGCAAAATACATATGGGAAAGTAAGTGAAATAAATACATTTTCGGAACCTATAATCCTGGCAGAATGTTGTTGATCTATAAAGAAAATTAAAGAGTAGGATAATATGGGCAGTATCTGGACTTATCAGACTGGGATGTACTGTAAAACTAGTGTTAAAGTGGTACTCCGTGGAGATAAAAAGAAATTGTACTGTCCCTGCCCTCAAACTATAAAGATGAGATGCAAACTCTATTCTGTTATCCTTAGAACACTTGTAATTCTGTATGACAGGAGCTGCTCCTCACTGCTTCCCCATCCTATCTGGGACACTACCTCACACAACAGTGATCTGCTCCCCACTGTGAGTAACAGCCAGTCCGAGGTCAAAAGGAGTGGTGGGAGCGTGGCCTGCTTCCTGCTAGTACTTTAGCCCTGTAATGGAGGAGACATTATAGGGGGTGGGTGCTGCTACTAGAAGTTGGGGGGCAGGCCATGCCCCTGCCACACACCCTCAACCCGACTGCAGACAGGGAGAAATTATCAGGGGGCTGGCATGACAGGAGATGCTCTTCACTGCTCACCCCTCCTTCTGGGACCTTAGGCAGTGTGCAGCTCCCTGCTGTTGCTGTCAGTGATTCTCCTAATAATAGTTGTTTTTCTGCAGAGAACAGGACCCTTTTCTCAGACTGGCTGTTACTCACAGGTGGGAGCTGCAAACTGATGTGTGACATATTGTCCTAGATGGGAGGGGAGAGCAGTGAGGAGCAGCTGCTTTGACACGGAATTAGAACTGCACGGGCAATTCGTCTTCATAGTTTTTGACGGCAGGGGCCGTAAAAAATTTTTTTATCTCCCTGGAGTACCCATTTAAGATGTTATGAAAGCTAAGAGCAGTAAGACACTGCTTTTGTTCAGGTTTTGTGTGAAAAGATAGGTACACTTTAAGTGTTGTTAGCATCTTTTATCTAGCATCTTAAGAAGTCTCTAGGTTCAAAAATTACCAAGAACTGTACAGTTGTTCAAGTGTACTTTATACAAAGACAATAATACAAAATCAAAATGCCCATACAGATATGTCCATCTCTACTTTACCTTTGGCTTGAGATATCTGGAGATGGGTGTTACAAGGTAGTCATCTTTATAAATATATATACGTTTCATTACTATACCGAGCATTGTGAGTAATGCAAACATTTTGTTTTTTAAGCTGATTTCAATCTCGGGATATCTTGAACCAACAGGAAAAGTAACATGGAAACATCTGTAAATAGCCTGTGCACTTGAAAAGTAGGGTATCTCAATCTGGTTTGACAAGGAGGGTTCTATTGTAGTTTTTCCATAGTTAATCATTACAGAACTACATAGGGAGCTACTGTGGTTCCATAAATTCAACAGTATGTTTCTTTTGTAATAAAACAAATTAGATATCCTATTAGATAACCAAATAATAAATTATCCTATAAAACTTGGCCAACTGTACTCTCTCAACAAAGACAAAACAATACATCACTGAGTCATTAAAGGGGTGGTCAAAATCTAATACTGATTTTCATTCCAAATGTATCTCTGATTATTTTAAAAGGATAATACTTTTTCTCATATGGTTTAATTAAAAAGTCTCTACTCTTCCCTCTCTAAGCTAACTGCTTTTCTCTATTTTTTTACCTGTCAGTGCGCAATATAAGGAGAGAATGTGGTGAGCAGATGCAGTCATGCTCCCGAAAGTGACATCTGTTTTGGGGGTGGGGCTGGTCTCTACTCACTAGTATTTTCCTTACAATTTACACTGCTAGTGCGCTCTGTGGCCAACACATCATTTCTAATTAGAGCAGGTGAGGGAGTGTACTGTCACTGTGCATTGAGAAGAATATTGCACAGAAAGAAGGGAGTTTGTACTGAGCATACAGTGGGTACGTAAAGTGTTCAGACCCCTTTAAATTTTTCACTCTTTGTTTCATTGCAGCCATTTGGTAAATTCAAAAAAGTTCATTTTTTCCCATTAATGTACACTCTGCACCCCATCTTGACTGAAAAAAAAAACAGAAATGTAGAAATGTTTGCAAATTTATTAAAAAAGAAAAAATGAAATATCACATGATCATGTATATTTAGACCCTTTGTTCAGTATTGAGTAGAAGCACACTTTTGAGCTAGTACAGCCATGATTCTTCTTGGGAATGATGCAACAAGCTTTTCACACCTGGATTTGGGGATCCTCTGCCATTCTTTCTTGCAGATCCTCTCCAGTTCTGTCAGGTTGGATGGTCAATGTTGGTGGACAGCTATTTTCAGGTCTCTCCAGAGTGCTCAATTGGCTTTAGGTCAGGGACTCAGGGCTCTTGCTGGGCCAGTCAAGACTGGTCACAGAGTTGTTCTGAAGCCACTCCTTTGTTATTTTAGCTGTGTGTTTAGGGTTATTGTCTTGTCGGAAGGTGAACCTTCGGCCAAGATTGAGGTCCAGAGCACTCTGGAAGAGGATTTCATCCAGGATATCTCTGTACTTGGCCGCATTCATGTTTCCTTCAATTGCAACCAGTCGTCCTGTCCCAGCAGCACCCCCATAGCATGATGTTGCCACCACTATGTTTCACTGTTGGGATTGTATTGCGCAGGTCATGAGCAGTGCCTTGTTTTATTCCCACATACCGCTTAGAATTTTCACCAAAAAGTTCTATCTTCATCTTGTCAGGCCAGAGAATCTTATTTTGCATAGTCTGGGAGTCTTGCATGTGTTTTTTATCAAACTCTATGCGGGCTTTCATAAGTCTTGCACTAAGGAGAGGCTTCCGTTGGGCCACTCTGCAATATAGGCCCGACTGGTGGAGCTCAGCCACAGTGATCTTGGGGTTCTTCTTTACCTCTCTTACCAAGGTTCTTCTCCCACAATTGCTCAGTTTGGCTGGACGGCCAGGTCTAGGAAGACTTCTGGTGGTCTCAAACTTCTTCCATTTAAGGATTATGGAGGCCACTGTGCTCTTAGGAAACTTGAGTACTGCAGAAATTCTTTTGTAACCTTGGCCAAATGTGTGCCTTGCCACTATTCTGTCTCTAAGCTCCTTGACCAGTTCCTTTGACTTCATGATTCTCATTTGGTCTGACATGCACTATGAGGTCTTATATAGACAGGTGTGTGCCTTTACAAATCAAGTCCTATCAGTTTAATTAAACACAGCTGGACTCCAATGAAGGAGTAGAACCATCTCAAGGAGGATCACAAGTAAATGGACAGCAGGTGACTTAAATATGAGTGTATGAGCAAAGCGTCTGAATACTTATGACCATGTGATATTTCAGTTTTTCTTTTTTAATACATTTGCAAAAATTTCTACATTTCTGTGTTTTTTCAGTCAAGATGGGGTGCAGAGTGTACATTAATGAGAAAAAAATAACTTTTTTAAATTTACCAAATGGCTGCAATGAAACAAGAGTGAAAATTTTAATGGGTCTGAATACTTTCTGTACCCACTGTACATCAAAATTAACAATCAACGCATGCTCAGTAGGGACTAGCCCAGCCACTGAAATAGACATCACTGATGACGCTTCATTTCAGGGTGGACTACAGAGGCTGCTGCAGTGATCCCTAATGATGTCCCATTTGAGTATTCCAGCATGCGCTGGGGGCTCTCAAACATGGGGTCATCAAAACAGAAATAGGTAAAAATAAATAAATAAAGCAGTTACATTACTCAGGGAGAGGTAGGGAATTGTTAATTAAACTACAGTCTATTAGAAAAAAACAACTATTATTTAATTAAAATAAATTGAGAGACATTTAGGGTGAAAATTTATATTACCCCTCTAACTACAGAAATCTGTCATGACTGCCTAGTCATTATGTCATGGAGCTCACTGCAAATAACTATTATCGCATCACATTGCATAGAGAATGGGACACCAAATCCCCCAATCATGAGGGTGGATAATTGGTCGCTGTTCAAAATAGTATAAAAGTCTGTAGTAAGAAAAAATTGCCAATTAGTTCTACAGTCTGTAGTTGAGGGCCAAGGGCAAGCGGTGCTGCAGCTATAAACTTCTTTAGCAGATTGGTCCTCTCTGTGTGGCCAAATCTTTACTGTTACATAAAGGGTTGATTTTCTATAATTATAGCCTTTCAGTTTGACAAAAATAAGCACTTGATTTCAGCAGGCATTATATCAAACAACAGAAAACCTGTGCTCTGTGTGGGATGGTTTGCTGGAATGAATCACTGTTTAAAAAATATTTAGTAGCAGACCCTGTTGTTTTGGGAACATTGAACTTTCCTTGTGATTTTTACCAACAATAAAAAAGGTTTCAAAACAAGTTCACACCGTTAAAGAAACAAATGAGTCAGACATTCGTAAATGCTTCATATTTTACAAAATATGACAGACACAAAAGAGGTACACGCAGAAATAATCGCATAACACTTACCTGTAGCAAATACGACATTTTTGGACACTAATTTGTGGTCCATAATAGAGAATTGAGGGAGCTCTATCCTCTCAACCCCCGTTACAGCCTTGTCTCCTCCTAGCCAGTAAAATTCAATGTCATCTGTAGTGTAGCCATCTATCAAAATGAAATATGAAAATTACAACATTAATTGATATAGTTAAAGAATAAAGTGGTTTTCTATTAATGAAATGGATTCAGTGCATGTTTTTGTTGCATACAGGTGGAAACAATGCACAAAGCAATGGCAGACAGTGTGTGCAATATGGCCTCCAATTCATTAAGGCGTATACGAAAAACACCTTAATAAGTCATAATTAGAGATGAGCGACTTTGCCTTTTTTAGGGCCGAGTCGGGTTTCGTGAAACCCCACTTTCTCAAAAGTCGAGTCGAACGAAATCGGCCGACTATCGGGAAAAGTCAGAGGTCCGACTGAAACACGAAACCCAATGCAAGTCAATGGGGAAGCAAAGTCGGCAGGGAGTGGAAGACAGTAAACACACCTACAGTGCCCATTTCAATGCCAACAACATCAATTCTTATTACTTAAGCTTGTTGTCAACCTTAATTTACTTTATAATAATAGTAATGCATTGAAAACTGGGGGTTATTTGGCTAAAGTTGTGGGGGGGCAGGGCTGGCTCCAGGTTTTCGTGGACCACGGGCCAAAGAGTCTCAGTGGGCCCCTTTAAAACAAACCACAAGTCATGGTGCTCCGATAAGGCAGAGAAATATAGGTATAATGTAGTACAATGACAAATACTTCACTTCTTACATTACATGACTCTATTTTAAATTCTACAATAGCTCAAAAACCGGACAGTATATTCCTCCATACAGTATTGTGGCCACCACAAAGTGCGCCATACAGAGTAATGAGCCCCATATATTGCTCCATACATAATTGGTCCCATATAATGTTCCATACAGTATATGATGAGTTCACATAATGCTACAGTATATGATGGTCCCCATAAAATGTGCCATACAGTATAGGACGGTCCCATAGAGTATAATGAGCCCCACATATTGCTCCATACAGTATAATGAGTCTCATATAAAGCTCCATACAGTATATGATGTGCCCCATATATTGCTCCATACAGAATGGGCTCCATATAATGTTCCATACAGACTAGGCCCCATATGTGCTCCATATGATGCTCCATACCCTATATGATGCCCCATAAATAATGAACCCCATATGATGCTCTTGTATATGATGGGCCCCATGGATGATGCTCCAGTGTATGATGGGCCTATATAATGCTCCATATATAATGGGCCCCATATGATGCTCCAGTATATGATGGGCCCCATGGCTGATGCTCCAGTGTATGATGGGCCCCATTATAATGCTACAGTGTATGATGGGCCCCATATGATTCTCCAGTATATGATGGGCCCCATGGATGATGCTCCAGTGTATGATGGGCCACATTTATAA
Organism: Oophaga sylvatica; assembly: GCA_033576555.1. NCBI lineage: Eukaryota > Metazoa > Chordata > Amphibia > Anura > Dendrobatidae > Oophaga > Oophaga sylvatica. Next base: position 233,794,164 of record JARQOD010000002.1, read on the forward strand.
TGCTACAGTGTAAGATGGGCCCCATATGATGCTGCAGTATATGATGGGCCCCATGGATGATGCTCCAGTGTATGATGGGCCACATTTATAATGCTATAGTGTATGATGGGCCACATATATAATGCTACAGTTTCTAATGGACCCTATCTATGATGCTCAAGTATATGATGGGCCCCATATATAGCTCTCCAGTGTATAATGCTCCTCATATATTGCTCCAAACATTAAAAAAAATGAAATACCACCATCCAAACTATTTCTCGATTGATGGGGCGGTCAAGAAAGAGGAACCCATGTGCATTCTGTCGATTGACGCAGAAAAGGCTTTCGTCAGGGTGCACTGGGATTTTATATTTCAAACGTTCGAAGGAATTGACTTAAAAGAAAGTATGCTCCATAGAATTTCTGCCCTGTACTCATCTCCCAGTGCTCAAGTTAAAATAAATGTCATACTTTCAAACACATTTTTAACACTGCTGTTCTGTTCGTGTCATAGTGACCCGTAGAGAATTTGTGAGGCCCTGTAGATTTTTTTCTATAAGTTTCTAAAACTTGCTTTTATATGACTGTTCCTCATTTGGGGACCTATCTATGAGTATTTTTTTTTTTGGGTTTACTTTTTTCTACACGCCAATTTGTACACTTGTCGTGTTCGGGTCATAGTGACCCGGCATCATTTTTTACAGCTGTGAGGCCATATTTTCAGTGAAATAATTGAGTTATAACCTCAGTTGGGTCTATTTATTGCATCTACTATTGTATATCAATTTATTTATTTCCTAAATTAATTCAATGGGGTCATACACGGCTCTGCCTGGTATATGCATTGAGATCTGCGCACCATAAAAATGGCTTTATATTGATTATTTTTGGTGCACAGTCTATACTAAAATATAGAGCGCATCCAGAGAGATCAGCGCAGAACGGACTACCAACTAGGGCAAATGTTACAAAAGCGACAACTTACCATGTTGGGTACGATCCGAAAAAACAAGCAGAACTACCACAAGGTATCTTGAGTAAAAGAAAAGTACATAGTTCCATGTTCTACTTTACTGCAAATACAACAATTGTTGCGTATGTTCCAAAAAAAACTAAACAAGTAATACTAATGAGTACGAACCACCATGATAATGCAGTAAGTACCCGGGAAGATAAAAAACCTAACATGATCTTGGACTATAATGCAACCAAAGATGGTGTAGACACATTAGATCAGCTCATTAGTACATATACCTGCAAAAGAAAATCAAATCGGTGGCCTATGATTGTGTTTTACAACATTGTGGATTTGTCGGCATACAATGCTTTTGTGTTGTGGAGGGAAATCAACCCGAATTGGAATACAAACAAACTCCATAAACGAAGACTCTTTATCGAAGAAGGAGAAAATCCAGCTCAACGATGAAGTAAAGATAAAATGGATCGTTATTCACTTGTCGTTCCAAATACAGAGAAAAAGTATCAGCATAGATAGCAGCAGATGAATGCGTTATCAACGCGTTTCAGGTGACGCAGCACCCTTAATCATGACTAAGGGTGCTGCGTCACCTGAAACACGTTGATAACGCATTCATCTGCTGCTATCTATGCTGATACTTTTTCTCTGTATTTGGAACGACAAGTGAATAAAGATCCATTTTATCTTTACTTCATCGTTGAGCTGGATTTTCTCCTTTTGCAATGTTCTACGTCTGACACAACAGTTCCTTGCTCCGATCCTGGTATGCTGTACTGGTGAGCTGGACTTTCATTTCTCTTTATCGAAGAACTTGGAAAATCACTGGTTAGGCCGTATATTGAGCAAAGAAAGGTAACACCCAGAACGGAAGGAGCAGCAGGCCTTGTACAGAGCATCCAGCAACATGCTTATTAAACTGAAACCATGGCCTCCACAAGCACTTCTAACCCCATGGCCTCTACCAGCAGTGCTTCCAGAATAAAAAGAAAAAGGTGCAGCTATTGCCCTTATTCTTGTGATAATAAAACAAGTATTACATGTTCTGGATGCAAAAGATTCTTATGCAAAGCCCATGTTTATTGTTCTTCATGCAAGAATACATAAATTAATAATACCATGTACATATGTTCAAATTGAAGCGTTTATTATCTTTAATTTTTTTTCACAAAATGTTTGATTTGCTTGTTTTGGTTTGGCTTTTTTACCACATATGTGTAGTTTGCTATTTTTCGTTTTGCTTATTACTAAGTTTTTTCGGAATAAAAAAACAAAAATAAAGATTTCAATTTAATTTTTCTTTTTTTTTTATTTCCAAACATGTGCCCATACAGTCTAGTAAGCAAAAGATATAAAAATAATCGAGTTAGAGTATCTAAAATCAAGATTTAATAAACCGGGTCATAGTGACCCAGGAGCAATACAAGTGTATAGTACATGGGAACAGAACAGCAGGGTTAATTAGGAACGGCACGAGGCAAGGCTGTCCTCTTTCACCCTTGCTTTATATACTCACTATGGAACATCTAGCAACCGCGATATGGAATAATCCCTCCATTATAGGGATAAAAGCCCAATCAGAAGTGCACAAAGTGGCACTTTTTGCAGATGATGTCCTACTGTATGTCTTCCCCAACTATAAGTCTCCCAAATATTATCTCTGAATTACATAGATTTGGTCGTCTGAGCAATTTCAAAATTGATACCCACAAATCGGAGATTCTCAATATCTCAATCCAGCCAAGTGAGGTGGAGAGGTTGGCAGCTTCATTTCCCTTTAAGTGGTGTTCAGATTCTCTTACCTATCTAGGAATAAAAATCACCACCAAAGTATCTAATTTTTATGAAGCAAACTTTAAGACAGCTTTACATAAAGCTGAGTTAGAAAAATGGCATAAGCTACCTTTATCTTGGTTTGGAAGAGTGAGAGCTATTAAAATGGATCTATTACCCCATCTCCTATATTATTTCCAAACAATCCCCTTGTATTTACCTGCCTCCTTTTTCTCAGGTCTTAAAAAAGCGATTGCTCATTTAATTTGGTCACAAAACGAGCACGTATTTCATACTTTTTCTGAAGTAGATCGAAGCAAGAAGGGGAAATAGGTCTGCCAGATTTTGCTATGTATAGTCAAGCAGCAATTGGTACATGTATTTTAGAGCTGTTTCATAATAAAAACCAAAAAAAATGGGTTACATTAGAAAATAATCTTAATGGATGTGACTCCCGTATAGTTATTTGGTCTCCGACGGATGAACGGGATATACCGTTACCCTTCCTCACCAAAAAAATGATATCATTTATCAAAAGAGGGAGTCGAGAGCTGGGAGTCTATTCATCTCCTGGCCCCCTAACTCCTATACAGTACAGACCAAAAGTTTGGACACACCTTCTCATTCAAAGATTTTTCTGTAATTTCATGACTATGAAAATTGTAGAATCACACTGAAGGCATCAAAACTATGAATTAACACATGTGGAATTATACATTACACTTTACAAAAAAGTGTGAAACAATTGAAAATATGTCTTATATTCTAGGTTCTTCCAAGTGGCCACTTTTTGCTTTGATTACTGCTTTGCATGCAGAAAAGGTGAACGGATGGACTCTACATGCCTAGTTCCCACCGTGAAGCATGGAGGAGGTGGTGTGATGGTGTGGGGGTGCTTTGGTGGTGACACTGTTGGGGATTTATTCAAAATTGAAGCGGTGAGCGGTCCAGCTCACCCCAAACCATCTCGATTGGGTTCAGGTCTGGTGACTGTGGAGGCCAGGTCATCTGGCGTAGCACCCCAACACTCTCCCTCTTGGTCAAATAGCCCTTACACAGCCTGGAGTTGTGTTTGGGGTTAATGTCCTGTTGAAAAATAAATGATGGTCCAACTAAACGCAAACCGGATGGAATCGCATGCTGCTGTAAGATGCTGTGGTAGCCATGCTGGTTCAGTATGCCTTCAATTTTGAATAAATCCCCAACAATGTCACCATCAAAGCACCCCCACATCATCACACCTCCTCCTCCATGCTTCACGGTGGGAACCAGGCATGTAGAGTCAATCCGTTCACCTTTTCTGCGCGCAAAGCAGTAATCAAAGCAAAAGGTGGCTACTTTGAAGTACCTAGAATATAAAACATATTTTCAGTTGCTTCACACTTTTTTGTAAAGTGTAATGTATAATTCCACATGTGTTAATTCATAGTTTGATGCCTTCAGTGTGATTCTACAATTTTCAAAGTCATGAAAATACAGAAAAATCGTTGAATGAGAAGGTGTGTCCAAACTTTTGGTCTGTACTGTATATGACAATCCATCCTTTCCTGCAGGATTAAAAAGAGACACTTATCTACATAAAACTAGAGCTTCATGCACCATAGTCCATGATTATGTTACAAGGACAGGGATGAGGTCTCTTCAGGACATTTTTCGGGACAAGGAGCCGCCAACAGGTGCATGGTTCTTTTATGAACAAATAAGAGGTTTATTATTAAATTAGCCAAACAATCCGATCCATACTGAATATTATCTCCATTTCAGACTCTTTGTTTAGCAACAAACTCTAAAGATCACACTATCTCTTTATTATACAAAACCTTTCAAAAAGGGCAGACCCCATCTTGAGATTTCCCAGCATTTTTTTCAAAATGGGAGATTGATTTGGGTAGACCCTTATCAGTTGAAGAAAGAACAAAGATTCGCTTATGCACATTCAAGTCATCGCTCTGCTCGACATCACAGGAGAGGAGCTACAAAATCTTGTCGAGGTGGTACAGATGACCATCAGATTTAAATGTAATTTATCCAACAACACCGGAAACGTGCTGGAGATGCTTAAAAGAGGAGGTTAATTTGTACACAATTGGCGGCACTGCCCACTCATACAGAAACTGTGGTTAGCATCCTTTGATCTCTGCAACAAGCTGTCTCTAACCAAAATTACACCCACAATGGAGGTGGCCTTGCTGTCCTTGTGTAGCTCCTCGATTTCTAGATTTAAGATAGGTCTTCTTAGACATATTCTCACTGCTACCAGGAACGTGACTACTAGATTTTGGAAACAGGAAAAAATTCCCTTGTGTTCTGATTTGGTGATTGAACTCACAACAATATATAGAATGGAACAGCTGATAGGACAACTGAATGGTACCACAGGAAAGGTATATAACACTTGGGCCCCCTGGGTTATGTTTAGAGAATCATCGGAATTGGACTCTTGGTTGATACAGACAATGGCTGACTGTCAGCAAGTCTTCCCTCCTCCTCCTTTTCCGCTGCAGAAGCCTGATCCTTAATGTGCTTCAAAGTTTGCATGAGTAGACACATAAGTGGGATGCTCATGATTATGATGGCGTCGTCTGCGCATACCAGCCATGTGCATTCCTCAAAACACTGAAGGACTTTACAGAGGTCTTTCAACTTTGACCACTGCACAGCCGACAACTCCATGTCTGCCCTCAAACTGCCTGCCTGTGTATCCTTCCACAAATGCATTACAGCCTGCCTCTATTCACACAGCCTCTCAACCATGTGCATGGTGGAGTTCCACCTTGTTGCAAGGTCTATGATTGGCGGTGTTTTGGGAGGTGGAGTGATCGCTGCAGCCTCTGCATATGACTGGAGTCTACAGGCGAGCGACGGATGTGCGAGCACAGTCTTCGCACCTTATGGAGCAGGGCTGTTAACTCCGGATAATAATTTAGAAAGCACTGCACCACCAGGTTCAAGGTGTGAGCCAGGCAATGTATGTGTCTGAGTTTTGCCAGGGCTATGGCCGCCACAAAATTACGGCCGTTATCACTGACTAACTTGCCTAGCTCAAGATGTAGACTGCCCAGCCATGACTCAGTTTCTCGCTGCAAGTAGTCGGCCAGTACCTCCGTGGTGTGTCTGTTTTCGCCCAAAGACATCATCTTTAAAACAGCCTGCTGACGCTTACCACTAGCTGTTCGATAGTGGGACACCTCGTGTGCAACACTGGCAGCTGCGGATGGAGTGCTCGTGCGACTGCACTCTGTCGACGAGCTTTCGCTTCTGGAGGAGGAGGAGGGTCGAACTCCTACAGCCAACTGTTTCCTATACCGTGGGCTAGGCACCACTGTCTCACCGCCGCTGTTACCTGTGGAGCCTGCATCCACCACATTAACCCAGTGCGCAGTGATGGACACATAACGGCCCTGGCCATGCCTACTGGTCCATGAATCTGTTGTGAGGTGCACCTTTCCACTCACTGATTGTTTGAGTGCATGGACAATGCGGCCTTTCACATGCAGGTGGAGGGCAGGGATGGCTTTTCTAGAAAAGAAGTGCCGACTGGGTAGGTCATAGCGTGGGACAGCGTAGGCCATGAGCTCTAGGAATGCTGCGCTTTCAACCAAATGGAAGGGCATCATCTCTAATGAGATCAGTTTGGTAATGTAGGCATTCAAAGTCAGTGTACGCGGATGAGAGGATGAGTACTTTCTTGTCCTACTCAGAGTGTCTGCTAGGGTGAGCTGGACTTGAGAGCTGCATATGGGGGAACTAGAGGTGGACATGACCGACTGAGAGGGGGTTGGTGATGGTGAAGGTGGTGGTGGTGATGGCCTAGATTCAGTCTTTCGTTGCAAAAACATTCTGATTCCCTGACTGCTTTGGCCTTGCGACGACACATCAACATTTCTTGCTGGTGGTGTGCTAACCGGTGGACTTACAGTGGGGGAAGCAATGGGGCGTTGATGGCTACCTTGAGTCGGAGCAAGTGCACATGTGCTACCTGAGGTTTTGTAGTCCGTCCACGCTTGCAAGTGCATGGTGATTAAATGTCTAAGCATGCAACTGGTATTCAAATATCGGAGATTTTTCCCTCGGCTAAAGGTCCTTCCACACTTCTTTCAGATAACCTTTGCCTCATCCATAGGATTTTGGTCAAAAAAGTGCCACACTGCACTCTTCCTACTATGGTATAAATTTTCAGGGCTTGCACGCTGTGCTAATTGGACCATCTGGCCAAGCTGTCCTGCAACTCTTTTTGCTTTTTTAACACGTTTTTTGACTGCTACGGGCCTGCCAGATAACCGCTGCAGCGATGTCGATGCCTGCTGCGGATCCTTCTCCTCTTCTGAGCTATTGCCAGCGGCACCCTCATCCCCCAATGGATGCCAATCCGGGTCAACGACTGGGTCATCCATCACCTCCTCTTCAATTTCATCTAAACCTTCCTCTCTGTCACCGTGTAACGTAGTATAGTAGGCGGGGAGGGGCACCTGAGTTTCATCAGGGTCAGATTCTGGCTCAGTAGACTGCGAGGGCAATGTAGTGCTCTGGGTCAATGTACCAGCAGAATCAGATAGCAGTGGCTGTGCATCAGTGCACTACATGTCAGATTCATCTTGGACTGGGGAATTCAGGATTTGACTTGATAACCCAGGCATGGTATGTGAAAAGATCTCCAGGGAGTAATATGAAGTGTGGCCTGCCGCATCCTTCACTTTTGGTGGGGGTGAAGGGCACAAGGAAAGGTGTTGTTCCTGACCAGGAGCCTGTACTGACGACTCAGTGCTTGCAATTTTTGAAACTTCAGAAGAGGAGGCGATAGAGCTGGAGGCTGTTTCGGAAATGTAAGCCAAAACCTGCTCCTGATGCTCCGGCTTTAAAAGCGGTTTACCTACTCCCAGAAAAGGAAGCCCTCCAGGCCTTCTTGAGCCAGACGATGACGCAGGCTCAACACCTCCTGCCTTTGGTGCTATTGTGCTTTTGGCACTACCAGCAGATGCACCACCACCACCATCAGTACCAGCTGCCCCCCCCACGTCTGCGGCCTTTTCCACCATACTTCCTCATATTTTGGAAAATGTACCAAAATACCAGCAGATATATGGTACTGTATCAGAAGCGTGCAGCTGTATACAGTGTTGGGGTAAATTGTAAATCTCCGTATAGATTTCCGAAGTAACACAGAGACGCTCACAGGCTCAGTATGGATTAGACCACAATGTAAAAAGCTGAAAAAGGGTACTGTATCTGAAGATAACAGGTGTATATAGTTTAAGGGTAAATTGTAAATCTCCGTATAAATTTCCTGAGTAACACACAGACGCTCACAGGCTCAGTATGGATTAGACCAGAATATAAAACGCTAAAAAGGGTACTGTATCTGAAGATAACAGGTGTATATATTGTACAGGGGTAAATTGTAAATCTCCATATAGATTTCCGGAGTAACACACAGACGCTCACAGGCTCAGTATGGATTAGACCAAAATATAAAAAGCAGAAAAAGGGTACTGTATGACAAGCGTACAGCTGTATACAGCGTAGGGATAAATTGTAAACCTCCGCATATATTTCCGGAGTAACACACAGACGCTCACAGGCTCAGTATGGATTAGACCACAATATAAAAAGCTGAAAAAGGGTACTGTATCTGAAGATAACAGGTGTATATAATTTAGGAGTAAATTGTAAATCTCAGAATAGATTTCCAGAGTAACACACAGACGCTCACAGGCTCAGTATGAATTAGACCAGAATATAAAAAGCAGAAAAAGGGTACTGTATGACAATAGTACAGCTGTATACAGTGTAGGGTAAATTGTATACCTCAGTATAGATTTCCGGAGTAACACACATACGCTCACAGGCTCAGTATGGATTAGACCACAATATAAAAAGCTGAAAAAGGGTACTGTATCTGAAGGTAACAGGTGTATATAGCTTAGGGGTAAATTGTAAATCTCCGTATAGATTTCCGGAGTAACACACAGACGCTCACAGGCTCAGTATGGATTAGACCACAATATAAAAAGCTGAAAAATGGTACTGCATCTGAAGATAACAGGTGTATATAGTATAGGGGTAAATTGTAAATCTCCGTATAGATTTCCAGAGTAATACACAGATGCTCACAGGCTCAGTATGGATTAGACCAGAATATAAAAAGCAGAAAAAGGGTACTGTATGACAAGAGTACAGCTGTATACAGTGTAGGGGTAAATTGTAAATCTCCGTATAGATTTCTGGAGTAACACATAGACGCTCACAGGCTCAGTATGGATAAGACCGCAATATAAAAAGCTGAAAAAGGGTACTGTATCTGAAGGTAACAGGTGTATATAGCTTAGGGGTAAATTTTAAATCTCCGTATAGATTTCCGGAGTAACACACAGACGCTCACAGACTCAGTATGGATTAGACCACAATATAAAAAGCTGAAAAAGGGTACTGTATCTGAAGATAACAGATGTATATAGTATAGGGGTAAATTTTAAATCTCCGTATAGATTTCCGGAGTAACACACAGACGCTCACAGGCTCAATATGGATTAGACCAGAATATAAAAAGCTGAAAAAGGGTACTGCATCTGAAGATAACAGGTGTATATAGTATAGGGGTAAATTGTAAATCTCCGTATAGATTTCCAGAGTAATACACAGACGCTCACAGGCTCAGTATGGATTAGACCAGAATATAAAAAGCTGAAAAAGGGTACTGTATCTGAAGCGTACAGCTGTATACAGTGTTGGGGTAATTTTAAATCTCCGTAAATATTGCCTGAGTAACACACAGATGCTTACTCAGTATGGATTAGAACAGAATAAAAAAAGCAGAAAAAGGGTACTGTATCTGAAGCGTACAGCTGTATACAGTCAGGGCCGGCGTCAGCACCCGGCATACCCGGGCAAGTGCCGGGGCCCTGAGCAGGCGGGGGGCCCACTCACCCCACGCACCCCGGCGCCCGTTAGCGGAGGAGAGCGGTGTCAGCGCCGCCACTGGGCCCCCCCGCTTGCTCAGGGCCCCGGCAGCAGCTGGCACAATACTTACCTCTCCCCGTGCCTCCGCTGCCGCAGCTCCGGGCTCCAGGGGGCGCCGGTGATTCCTCTCACAGCAGCGCCACTGAATGACATCATCATTCAGCGGCCGGCTGTGGCAGAGAGCGTGCGGACGCCGGAAGGTGAGATGTGATGTGTATGTGTCTGTGTGTGTGTGTCTGTGTGTATCAGTGTGTGTGTATGTAGTGCGGTGCTTTGTGTGTGTGTGTGGTGTATGTATGTATGTGAGAGAGTGCTTGTGTGCTGCGGTGCTGTCTGTGTGTGATGATGGGCAGGCATTGATGATAATGGGCAGGCATTGATGATGATGGGGAGACGATGATGATAATGGGCAGGCATTGATGATGATGGGGAAGCGATGATGATGATGGGCAGGCATTGATGATAATGGGGAGGCCATGATGATGATGGGGAGGCAATGATGATGGGGAGGCGATGATGATGATGGGCAGGCATTGATGATATTGGGGAGGCAATGATGAAGATGGGGAGACGATGATGATGATGGGCAGGCATTGATGATAATGGGAGGCAATGATGATGATGGGGAGGCAATGATTATGAGGGGGAGGCGATGATGATGATGGGGAGGCAATGATGATGATGGGGAGGCAATGATTATGATGAGGAGACAATGATGATGATGGGCAGGCATTGATGATGGGGAGACCATGATGATGATGGGGAGGCAATGATGATGATGAGGAGGCAATGATGATGATGGGGAGATGATGATGATAATGGGCAGGCATTGATGATGATGGGGAGGCAATGATGATGATGGGGAGGCAATGATTATGAGGGGGAGGCGAATGATGATGATGGGGAGGCAATGATCATGATAGGGAGGCAATCATGATGATAATGGGGAGTCTTTCCACAGCGCCCTTTCCTGAGCCATAACAGTGCAGAACGCAGCACAGCGCAGAGGAGAGCTCCATATTTTGTATGGAGCATTATATGGGGACCAGTATCCTGTATGGAGCATTATATGGGGACCAGTATCCTGTATGGAGCATTATATTGGGTCCAGTATTCTGTTTGGAGCATTATTTTGGGTCCAGTATTCTGTATGGAGCATTATATGGGGGGTGACATCCTGCATGGGGTATTATATGGGTGATGAGGAGGAGACTATGTGGTGCCCATAATATTGTATGGAGGACTCTATTGTCCAGTCTGTACTGTGCGCTGTGAGGGTTTGGCGGTTTTTGAGCTATTGTACAATTTACAATAGATATCACTCATGTAATGGAAGAAGTGAAGTGTTTGGCATTGTACTGTACCTATATTTCCATAACTGTGCATCATGAATCGTGGTCTGTGTTAAAGGGACCCACTGAGGCTCTTTCGCCCGGGGCCCGTAAAAACCTGGAGCCGGCCCTGTATACAGTGTTGGGGTAATTTTAAATCTCCGCATATACTGCCAGAGTAACACACAGATGCTCACAGGCTCAGTATGGATTAGACTAGAATATAAAAAGCAGAAAAAGGGTACTGTATCACAGGCGTACAGCTGTATACAGTCTAGGGGTAATTGTAAATCTCCGTATATATTTCCGCAGTCACACACAGATAGTCAGCATGTATTTGTCCGTGATACCAACCGGTACACTGTAGTGTTTGAGGAGCGTACAGCTCTATATGGTGTGGAAAAAATGAAAGCTCGGTAACTGTGCAGAAAAAAAGAATAAAAGTATTAGTGCTGTGTAAAAAGCAGTCTGCACAGCAGTGCACACACAGCAATACAGCTAGCAGGCAGCCTAATAACCAGCTCTGCTGCTGCACAAAAGAAAATCCTCCCCTGTCACTGTCAGGCAGCCTAAGTACCAGCACTGCTGTACACAACAAAATCCTCCCCTGTCACTGCACACTAACTGTACAGCACAATTGATATCAGCACAAGCACAGAATCACTTTTCATTCCTGCCTAAGGCCTCTTTCACACTTCCAGCGGGCGCCTAACGGCGCCCCCGGCATTTTGCCGCAGCGCCGCATCAGAAAACCTGATGCACCGCCGGCGGCCGCATGCGGTTTTTTGCTGGATGGTTTCTGATGCTTGGAGACATCAGAAACCATCCGGCAAAAACAAAAAACGTTACATGCAGCGTTTTGTCCGGCCGCCGCAATGTACATTTGCGCCGCATCCGGACAAAACCGCATGCAACGCATTGACATGCGGCGCCATCCGGCGCTAATGCATGTCAATGCGAAAAAAGCCGCATGCGGCGCATCAGATTTTCTGATGCGGCGCTGCGGCAAAATGCCGGGGGCGGCGTCAGGCGCCCGCCGGAAGTGTGAAAGAGGCCTAACTCTCTCCCTACTGAGAAACAGCGGCAGCAACCTCTCCCTACACTAAGATCGACAGACGTAAAATGGCGGTCGGCGGCCAGGGCTTTTATAGCCACTGTGACGCCACACAAAGCAAGCCAATCACTGCAATGCCCTTCTGTAAGATGGTGGTGGCCGCTGCCCATGTCATCTCGTTGCTCACAGTGTGCGTCCTTGCTCATTGGCTGAGAAAAGGCACCTGCAAGCATTATGGGAAAACCGACTTTGGCACTCGGGTCGACGACCGCATGGCTGACTTCACACTATGGTCGGGTTTCGCTCGGCGAAACCCGACTTTGGCGAAAGTTGGTGAATTTTGAATCTGACCGACCTGTTTTGCTCAACTCTAGTCATAATATTTTTTCCTATCTCAAAAGTTTAATTCAAATATTGTGACTTTTGACGTTTTCCTGCAAGTCCTGATCAGCTATGCCAAAATGGGCTGAACATAAGGGGTGCGTGGTTATGACCACCCATCAAATTCATGAACAGTTTTACCACTATAGTGGTGCAACTTTCTTCAGAACGGTAATCAAGTCCCTGACGGCAGTATATTTCTGCCAGAAGTGCACAACATGCGCCTAGTTCATTAAGCAGAACGTGCCTCCTAATGAATTTGATGCATGTTACTCCATCAGCCTGTTTATTAATAATAATGAGCTCAACAGCGGTCTTAATGAATCTGAGCCTAAGTGTGTCCCTCAGGTAACATTACGGTATGCCAGGTTTTAAATATGAATTTGTTCCAATGTACCATTTTTCAACAAGATCGGCATGCCACAAAGTGGCAAGATTTCTTGATGCAGAAAACCGACCCCTAAATTGACATATTTAGTGGCTTGTGTAATGTTAAGGGGCATTTGTTATTTACTATTTTTTATATATGCAATACTTTAAATGCCATTAAAGCTTAGCGTAACCTTCAATCAGATTAACTCTAGATGGTGTTCACTGTAAAAATGCTGCCGCTAATTTTTGGAGAGAGATGTATACACTACTGTACAGGTAGAGTGTTGTGAATTGAGAATGAATGATCCGTCCAGGAGGAGAAAGAAGCATAATTTAACTGATGAAATTTTCTGATCTTCACTTGTACAATTATTTATTTAGAGAAAAATTTAAATGACAGTTATTCGTTATGTGTTCGTTTCTTTTCTTCATCAAGACGTACTATATGGACCAAAGTATTGGGACATACCGCCTAATCATTTAATTCAGTTTTTCATTCAGTACCATTGCTATAAAACCAATCACCTATTCGTGTAGTCTGCCTTTACAAACATTCATGAAAGAGAAACTGAATTAAAGCACAATATTGTAATAGGAAGTTATGAAATTTCTTCCCTACTTTATTATTATTATTATTATTATACATTTATATAGCGCCATTTATTCCATGGCGCTTTACATATGAAAAGGGAAAATATAGACAGGTACAATAAACATGTGCTAGACAAGGGACACACAAGTACAGAAGGAGAGAGGACCCTGCCCGCGACGGCTCAGTCTAGTTAAATATTTAATGATTAAATATAAGTTGAATTTGTGAAAAATGGAGTTTAGGAAACATCAACTGACCTATGAAGTGGCAAACCATACATAGTTACAGAGTAGAGTCGCCAGGTGCTTAAACCCGTCATGATTAGAGGTATTTCCTTTTCTGCATTTTCGTTTTTTGCCTCCCTTCTTCTCAGAGCCATAACTTTTTTTTCGCCAATATAGCCATGTGATGGCTTGTTTTTTGTGGGACAATTTGTACTTTTGAACTTCAACATTGGTTTTAACATATTGTGTACTGCAAAACAGGAAAAAATTCCAAGTGCAGTGAAATTGCAAAAAAAAGTGCAATTCCACAATGGTTTTTTGCTTTGCTTTTTTACTATGTTCTCTAAATGCTAAAACTGACCTGCCATTATGATGCTCAATGTAATTACGAGTTCATAGACACCAAACATGTCTAGGTTCTTTTTTATAGAAGTGGTGTAAAAAAAATTCCAAACTTTGTTAAAAAAAAATTGTGCCATTTTCCGATACCTGTAGCATCTCCATTTTTCGTGATCTCGGGTTGGGTGAGGGCTTATTTTTTGCGTGGTGAGCTGATGTTTTTAATGATGCAATTTCAGTACATATATGATCTTTTGATCGTCCGTTACTGCATTTTAATGCAATGTTGCGACGACCGAGAAAACTTAATTCTGGCGTTTTTCCTTTTTTTTTTTCTTGTTACGCCGTTTAGCAATCGGGTTAATTTTTTTTGTATTGATAGATCGGGTGATTCTGAATGCGGCTATACCAAATATGTGTATTTTTTTTTATTGTTTATTTTGAATGGGCCGAAAAGGGGGTGAGTTGAACTTTTATATTTTTTATTTTTTTTTATATTTTTAAAAACATTTTTTTTTATTTTTGGCATGCTTTAATAGTCTCCTTTGGAGACTAGAAGCTGCCATAACCTGATCGTCTCTGCCACATACAGGCGATGATCAGATCGGCTGTATGTAGCAGAATCGCTGACTTGCTATGAGCGCCAACCACCGGGTGGCGCTCATAGCAATCCGGCAGTGACAACCATAGAGGTCTGAAGGAGACCTCTGGTTGTCATGCGAATCCATTGATGACCCACGATCATGACATGTGCCAGGAAAGATGTGGGCTCACCACCGGAGCCTCAAAGAGAGGGTGTCCGACCGGCGTATTATTACGTCCGATGTCGGAAAGGGGTTAATTGATACCCATAGTGCATAAAAGTCACGAAAGCCGTACTGACTCTGTAGAGTTTCAAACCTCCTCTGGCATTAGTATCAACACAACCACTGTGTGCCTAGGCTTCATGGCATGAGTCTCTATGACTGATTAAAGCCTTCCATCACCAAGCACAATGAAGTGGTATAAACCACATCACCACATGATTCTGAGGAAGTAGGAACATATTTTGTGGAGTGATGAAGCACGCTTTTCCATCTGGCAGGCTGCTGGACAAGTTTGAGTTTAACGAATATCAGAAAAATGATACCTATTTGACTGAATTGTATCAAATGTAAAGATAGGTGGAGGCGGGATAATGCCATGGGGTTGATTTTAAAGTGTTTTCTTACACTTCTTAGTTCTAGAGAAGGGAAATTTTAATGTTTCAGCACACCAATTCATTTTGGACAATTGTGGGTTTCCCACTTTTTGAAAGCTTGGGGAAGGCCTTTTCTTTTCCAGAGAATGCAGTGATGAGAATATTTCACCAGTAATAGCGATTATTCAAAAGGCTGCTAGATACGGTGGTCAGTGATTGCTTATCATATGGGGCTATGCGAGAGGAATGTATAGAGGTGTGGGTCCTGGGACGCGGTATCCACCGCTTGTCACCGCAAGTTCCTTGTTGCTTCACAATTGATTCTTCTCACATCTTTGGCAGTTATAGAGCATCTTTTTTTCTTACCACATTTTTTGACTATTTACAACAAAACTTTTCATGTTTCTGTGATCATACCCTAATATTTTAGCAAATTCAAGAGTGCTGAATCCCTCAGTAAGACTATTAACATTTTTGATTTTTCAGAGTCAGTTAAATCTTTTTTTGGCTCCTGTAGACTGTGAGCCCTCGCGGCAGGGTCCTCTCTCCTTCTGTACTTGTGTGTCCCTTGTCTAGCACACGTTTATTGTACCTGTCTATATTTTCCCTTTTCATATGTAAAGCGCCATGGAATAAATGGCGCTATATAAATGTGTAATAATAATAATAATAATTTTTGGCTGAGGAAAACAAGATGCCTAATAATTCTGCACACCTTGATGAAGGATGTTGATATCTTTAGGTCACATCCTCCCTCATTACACAAATACACATAACCTGATATGCTTCATCCAATAAGCATTCAAGTTCATACAGCTTGTAGTTTTAAAATATGCATAAAAAGGATGATGTGGTCAAAATACTCACTGGTCTATTAATTCTGCACATAGTGTGATGCCTATAATACACTGCTTTGTGGGGAAGTGTCCTCTGTTCTCTGAATTGCACAATTTTAGCCAATAGTTAACCGACAGTGATAAAACATTGATCAAACAAATTCCATAGCTGATAAGGCGCTGAAGAAAATATTTAATAACAAACACTAGAGATGAGCACAGCGAATCTTTTGAAATTCAAAGTCTTAAAATTTTCCAAAAAAATATTTTGTTTCATGGTGAGCTGATTTCAGTTGAAAGTACTTCAAAGGCTTCCACTGACCTGAAAAGATGTGTGTGAAACTTTGAGGTCTCCTAGACTGTATCCAACCTCTTTCCAGTTCTTTAATGCAAACGCAGCAGTATTATTTGGACTAAGGTGAGTGTCCTCATACATGTCTGATTAATATTTTATTGAACCAACAGATTTTTTAAAACTAAATGTTCAGTATTTGGTCAGTATTTTACCTCAGTATTAGTAACTAGTGATGAGCGAATAGTGAAATATTCAGATTCGGGAAAATCGTCACGAATACTTTCTAATATCCATGTATTCGTACCGAATAATGATTCCAATGCAAGTCAATGGGAAAGCCGAATATTTTTCTGCTGGACCCAGCAAACAGATCTGGGGGCCTGAGAAAAAAGCAGAAATGGATGGGAAAGAGCTAAAACTAAATGGGAACAGCATTGAGAAGATGCCTGCATGCCTTTCTGACTCACATATGGTATCTGGGAATAATGTTGTCAGACTATTGCGCCGGTTTTATGGATTTTTAAAAAGACCTATCAAACCTAATTTTTTTTAAATAGAAAAATGCTAATAAACCTTTTTTCCTTCATAATTACATGTATATAATGTAAAAAAAATAAATAAAATAGATTATACCTCCCCTTTAGCATGTGTTCACATGGAGCGTTTTGGCTTTAGTTTTTCCTTTAACATTTGTGAAGGTTCTCAATCCTACATTTGGGAGGTCCCTCCCTCATTTCAAATTGTTAGTTAGATAGTGGAATACATATTCCCCATCACTTTACAATGCCAGCTAAAACATGTCCATTTGAATTTTGGGCTTCGCCCGCCACCACGTCCACCGACATGTGACTATGCGGCTCTCACTTGACATTTTCAGAGGGCCAGCAGGTGCCATGAAATCTGAATTTGAGAAGGGCCCTCAGGTGGCCCTATATCAAACATTTGGGAGAGCTCTCACTCCTATATTTGGGAGGTCCCGCCCTCATTCCAAATTGTTAGCTAGATCGTGGAATACATACTCCCCATAACTTTAAAATGCCAGCTAAAACATGCCCATTTGAATTTTGGGCTTCACTCTCCTCCACCACCACGTCCCTCGCCACGTCATAGTGCGACTCAAAATTAGATTCTACCAAACATCAAAAACATTAGAATTAAATTCTTCAAGTGAGGGCCTGTATTGTGGTTAGTCTATCAGGCTTGAAACAGATGTAAGGAACATGTACAAACCTCATTTTACTTGTAAACAGCCTCCAAGGGAAAGAGACAGGAGTGTCATTAACCAATCTGCACAAGCCTATGTACTTCTTCTAGAAACTACCCAACCAGGCTGAATTTCTCTTTTGCATGGTTGGGTTGCATTGGATATGTCCCAGTGAGTGATGAGGTCTGTGGAGTGTATTACTCAGTTGACAGGAAGTGCTACAGAGCTCAGGTAAAGGCATTAGCGCTGCAATTACCATGTTCCAATATGTGTAAGGCTGCTGCCTGAATAGCTCTGTGGAGCGAATTAACCCAGTCTCTTAGACATGCTCAAAATGTACAGAAACTGGCCACACCCCACCACCATTTGTTTTTGGACCCAAATTTAGAAAATTTAAAGAAAGCAACAGTTTAATAAAGAGACACAAGTCTCATTTAGGAGCCTGGAAAAGCCAGCAATGGCCTTTGTCCAGCACCGGACAATGTAAAGTGCTAACGAATATGTATGCCCTATCTAACTAACAATTTGGTAAGAGACATACAGTACAGACCAAAAGTTTGGACACACCTTCTCATTTAAAGATTTTTCTGCATTTTCATGACTATGAAAATTGTAAATTCACACCGAAGGCATCAAAACTATGAATTAACACATGTGGAATTATATACTTAACAAAAAAGTGTGTAACAACTGAAAATATGTCTTATATTCTAGGTTCTTCAAAGTAGCCACCTTTTGCTTTGATGACTGCTTTGCACACTCTTGGCATTCTCTTGATGAGCTTCAAGAGGTAGTCACCGGAAATGGTCATTCCATTCCATTTCAGTTGTTTCACACTTTTTTGTTAAGTATATAATTCCACATGTGTTAATTCATAGTTTTGATGCCTTCAGTGTGAATGTGCAATTTTCATAGTCATGAAAATACAGAAAAATCTTTCAATGAGAAGGTGTGTCCAAACTTTTGGTCTGGACTGTATATGCTGAAAAGGGACAACTGAACGCTGCGCTGGGACAACAAACTGGACGTGGTTGCTGACTGTTGTGTCTATGCAACTGCAGGTTGTGGGCAGGAGGCATCAGTGCCACCTTTCTCGGCAGCAGATTGGGAAGGATGTAATACAGAGGAAAGGCCAGTGGTTTCACCCTCAGATGTAGATTTTGTACCCTGGCATTCCGCCCACCTACTGGGGTGCGCTCATATGAGCAGTATATGGCATATGCTAACAGAGGTATTATGCTGAATTTCCCTTTATAAAGGGATGTGTGGGTAAGATTTTCAAACTAGCAGCATATATATAGAGAATGTTTCATTACATTACTCATTTTTTTCTGTGAAAGTCTGAAACCTGAAGAAGTGTGTGGAGCATATTAATGCATTGATGTTCCACAATGTCCAAGTGTAGACCCAAAAATCAACATCAGGCTCACAGATACACACTTAAATAGACAGTGAAAAGGTCAACACAATGAAAAAGTTATAATAATAGAATATATAGAGATAGGGAGTACAAAAATTACCCAAGGGATCTGTATCATACACGCTGAAAGAGACCGTGATAGGGACCTCACAATTCATTTTGCAGTTATTACAATAGGTAGAGATAAGGAGTACAAGTGCACAATGTGCAAAGTCTTCCAAAAATTACCCAACGGGTCTGTATCATATACTGTATGCTGAAAGAGATCGTGATGGGGACCTCACCATACATTTTGCAGTAATTACAGTAGGTTGAGATAAGGAGTACAAGTTTCACCATTGCACAATGTGCAAAGGTTTCCAAAAATTAAAAAACATGCCCACGTGGGGTATACATATATGATCACTAAGTACTAGTTGCAGAAGCAGGAGCAATAGTATGTGATTTCCTGAACAAAATGGGTTCAGATGGTAAGGCATTGACATTAAGACAACTTCCCAAAGAAAACATTTGGGCTGCATTTACATTACGTTGCTGTCATCCGTAAAAACCAAACTAAAAACCTGCTCAGACAACACACTTGCGGCAGGGCATGGCAGCACCTTAAAGGCTTACAATGAGAAGTCTGGCCAAGTGTACAGCTTGGACAACCAATAGTTAAAGTGCACTGAAGAATCAGGAAGGACCCTGGTATGGTCACTTAAGTACTCTTTCACCATCTTGGTCAACTTCTCCCTCCTCGTCATAGTTACACCCACAGATAGCCCTTGTTGATGTAACGGTTTCATGAAAATGACCCAGTTGGTGGACATTCCCCCCCACTGAGTTGCACCTGGTGTGCGTGACCCTCCCCTGTAATCCTTGTGGGTGAAAAGAGCCAGAACCTCTGCCAGCAGCATTGTCTGAGGGTAATCTTCTCAGCAAGTCTAAGTCTAGTTTAACATTCGCGTTCGAGTCTGCAGCGTGGTGCTGTGGACTTCTTTCCTTAAAGCTCCGCCTACTTCCGCATGGATCTGCTTACTTCCGCATGCATCCTGCGTACCTATCTTTAACATTGGGTACACAGAGACATGCGTTGTATGTGGATGTGTCCGCATGCGGTGTTTTGACGTGCCCACCGAAAGCAAGAAAATGCAACATCCGCATACAAGGCATGTCCCTGCATACCCAATGTTAAAGATAGGTACGCAGGACGAAAGCGGAAGTAGGCAAAAAAGTCCGCAGCACCACGCTGCGGACTTGAAAGCTAATGTGAATCCAGCCTTACACAACAGCCCTCTGGCATGATTGAACTGAAAATGGCGCGTCTGCCTCCGACATGAGAGAAGGAAATTTCTCCTTGTACAGTGGGTCAAGAAAAGTGCACAGCCAGTATTTCATGTTGAACAAAATGTCTTTCACGCAATGGTCTTGGGAAAGGCATCTGGACATGAACTGTATGGCAAATTACACAAAGTCAAACATTCAGTGTCCCCCCAGGACAAACACTAACCATCCTCTCCTCCTCTCGATGCATCGCCTCCTCCTCCTCTTCAGGCCGTCCATACTGGACAGGCATGAAGCTGTAAGTGGGAGTCCACTGTGTAGCGCAGACCAAAAACTCCTGTTCCTCTTCCTCCTCCTCCTCCTGTTCATCGTCATCACCCAATGTGGCCTGAGAATGTTGTGTGAGTATGGGCTGTGTGGCATCAGCCACTGTAAAATCTTGCTCAATAGCCACTTTATCGGCTTTAAAAGGTTCCTCTTTGAGATTCTGAGATACTGCAGTGAACGTTTTAATAGACTGAACAGTGGGAAAGTGTCATCAGCGCTCAATTTCTTGGTGCAGTACTCAAAGTTTTGAAAAACCTCGAATATGTCAGGATCCACATCTACTCGGCAGTTGTTCTGTGTAGGGGCTGAATGTTACTCTGATGGGCTTTGAGAAGCTGGAAATTAGACACTGACCTCTGCTGCTCACCAAGCCTTGCCAACATATGAAAGGTCGAATTCCAGCATGTGGGCAGGCCACAAATCCGCTGGTGATGAGGCAAATTAAAGCATTGCTGCAGCGAAGCCAGACCGGTGAAAGTCTGAGATGACTTTTGGAAATGGACACTGACCTTGGCAACTAGGTGTCTGGCAAGTCAGGGTATGTTTTTAAAAAATGCCGTACAACCAAGATCAGCACGTGGGCCATGCATGGAACATGTACCAGCTTGCCAAGCTTTAAAGCGACCACCAAGTTACACCCATTATTGCACACAACCAGACCTGGTTGGAGGATCTGCAGGGAGAGTCACTGATCGGTCTGTTCTTTTATCCCTCTCAACAGCTCTGCTGCATTGTGAGCTTTATCACCTAAACAGATGAGCTTCAACAGAGCGTGCTGCTGCTTCGCCAGGGCAGTGCTGTAGACCTGCCAGCTGGCGAGTGAAGGAGAGACAGGAACTGGAATGCGAGGAGACTGTAACCCTGATGGAAGTTGGGTCCACTATTCTTGGTGTGGGTAAGATGTGCGATGTCCCACCCTCTGACTCTGTCCCAGACTATACCAAGTTCACTCAGTGTGCCATCAGGGAAATGTAGTGTCCCTGTCCACAGGAACTTGTCCATGTGTCTGTGGTTTCTTGAGGTGGATCTTCTCTGTGACTGCGTTGGCCAGAGCACAGCTGATATTGTGTAACACATGCTTATGTGATGCGGGTACGGAACACTGGGAAAAATAGTGGCGGCTGGGAATTGAGTACTGTGGGGCTGCCACCACCAAGAGGTTGCAGAAAGACTCAGTTCCCACAAGCTGAAGCGGCAACATTTCCAGGGATAGCAATCTGGCGATGTGGATGTTTAGCATTTGGGCCTGTGGGTGGGTGGACATTTCTGCTTCCTGTGAAACGTCTGAAGAACAACTGAATGCTGCTCTGGGACGACGAACTGGATGTGGTTGCTGACTGTTGTGTTGTGCAACCGCAGGTTGTGGGAAGAAGGCATCAGTATCTGTTTCCTGGACAGCAGATTGGGAAGGCCGTAATACAGGGGAAGGGGTAGTGGTTTCACTCTCAGACACAGATTTTTTTGCCCAGGCGTTCAGCCCACCTACTGGGGTGCTTGGATGCCATGTGCTTCTGCATACTGGTGGTGCTCAGGTTGGCAGTGTTCTTGCCTCTTCTCAGCTTGGTATGGCAGATACTGCAAATTACAGTTGTGTTGTCTGAAGAACTTTCAGAAAAAACTGCCATATAGGGGAACAACGCACCCTTGGCCTGCTATCTACCCGAGAGTGGGGGGGTTCTGTAGAACAGTTGACCGAGATCTCCCTATGGACAAACCACTACCTAGTCTTGCCTGTTCTTGTGCTATGGATCCAACCCTGTCCGCAGTGCTGTGCTCGCTAGGAGTACCACCGTGCCAGTTTGGATCAGGGACCTCATTATCGACCACGTCATCTTTGAAATCATCAATCTGATCCTCCTTCTGAGTTGTGATTTTAGTCTGACCTGATGGCAACTGTGCATCATGATTATCTTCCACCTCTTCAGACATGAATTGACCTTTCCCAAAGTGCCTTTATCCTAACCGTGGGTGCTTAAATATTTGGGCATCAGTGCACTCCACCTCCTCATGATCCTCTTTAATGGTGCACGTTGCGAGGCCTGAATATTTACAAGGTAACATAGATAGTTCCTCGGAGTGGTCAGGGTTGGGGTTATATGTTACTAGAGCAGAGTAAATTACTGCTGTGCGCATGCTCTGGGGCTCTTTGACCTTTCCCAGCGCCTGTGCACTGTAGTACTTTGCTCTGCCCTCAACAGGTCAGAGAAATGCTCCTGTGAAGGAGAGAAATGCTGAGGAGATTGTGTGGATCACATAGGGACGCGTCATCCACATGAAGCAAGCAGGAGAACAGTGATCGTAAGAAGATGAGAGGCGCTGGACCAATACTTGTGACACCCCTCGGACCGGACTGCCACGCAGGTGAGCATAATAAAAATTATTTTTCTTCTCTTACTGGTCAAGTTGGGGGCAGTTATACAGCATTACAGAATGCTGTATATCAGGCCTGAAAGGTGGTGGCCTTACTTCACATTGGCCAAAACTGGTGACAGGTTCACTTTAAAAGATTGATGCAATGGCTCATGAAAGACATGTAAAGTCCCTGCCCATGTTAACTATTGTAGATGTTGGGGCGCACAACAAAAATTCCGAAGTGCAACCCACAGTCTTGGCCTCGAGTGTACAAAGCAAGGATGGTTTCTTTCAAGAAATAATGGCTAGGTGTCATTCACTGAGGCTGGCTGCAATCCATAATTTGGTACAACAGCAACAGTGATGTACATATGGCAGTTGAGGTTTCACTCAAATAGAAGACTGGACATGTTTCCTGGAAACATATATATGGCTAAATGATGATGTTATGGAGGAAAAGTTTGGAAATCAGTAGATGAGTTGAATGAATGGTGATGATAACAATGACCAGACACTACTTGAGGATGCTGCATGGCTACTAGATAGGCAGTCATGAGGACAAGGAGGAGGACAGCTTGAGCCTTGCTCAAATTGTTGACAAGTTTGCTTTTCCCATGTGATTAGGTGATGACTCACTAATGATTCACTGATGGAGAGCTATGGTTTCTAGTTAAATTATGACGGAAGAGACTGTACACAGCAATAGATTGTACAAGAAAAGGCTGTGTGGCACGCCTCTGTAGATGAGTGCATGACTGGGATTCCACTCCGCAATAATGTAAAAAATAGATTTGGCACTCAAAGTTAGAGGCTAAAAATTATAATGATATTTTATTGATACAGATACATCTACTGTTTAGAAAGAATTGACGTTTCGGCCAACAGCAAGGCCTTCATCAGAACAATGGAACTTTCTTAGAACTAGTCTCTCATGGCCCTGTGGTACTGCACTACCGTGCAGGGAATATGTCGCTTCTTGTTGTTGGTCGAAACGTCAATTCTTTCTATACAGTGGATGTATCTGTATCAATAAAATATAATTATAATTTTTTGCATCTAACTTGTAGTGCCAAATCTATTTTTTTCAGCATTAGATTGGTCTTATGACGACACAGAAAAACATTCCCACACAAGACTCACCAGCAACACGACAATTAAAGCTCTGTTAAGCCTCATCCAGAGCTGACCACAGAAGGAGATAGGCTTCTGCAAGATCTTTTGACCGGATGATGGCTATGCTCTTTTCCTGAAAGTTGACTCCATGTGGGAAATGTCCTGGGCACTTTGTCCCCTTTTTAATTCCAACCTTCATATTTGCCCTAAATCTACCACCTTGGCTTCTGGTATTTCTACTATCAAAGCTGCTAGTGCCACTACTAGTATCACCATCACAGCTAAGCGTTTGAGTTCTATCCTATAGGTTCTCAGCACTCATCTCATTCAAGTCCAGTATATCAAATGAAAGAAGTTGTTGGGAAATATCTTTAATAGCACCTGGAGTGCTGTGGCTTAGGATACTAAGGGTAAGAAAAGACAGATTTCAACAATGATGAATTTAAAATTTCACAACCAAAAAGATTAACTGTTATAGAAGCAGAGGAGTAAAAATGTGAAAAACACTCACTCATACTGATAGCGTCACTGTCAGAATTACCAGCATGCTTCCTGAGACTGAGATGAGACATGTGCCATACAGTCCATAAAGTTCTCTGCTTACTCCCAATTAATAAGCTTGCTGGAGGCAAAGGAGCACAATTGGTAGAACTATTGCCTGGTCGGCTGGTGCATGGGTTGGTTCTACTGATGCTCCCAGTGGCTACCACATTCTTGATTCCAGATGCATAGTATGATGATTTTTCTTTACACTTCTCTGTGCTTTGCCGTTTTTTTAACCATACATTTTTAAACTTCACTTGATTTTGTCACTGTTTTCAAATACAATACCCATTTTCCAAAACAGACTGACAAAGAAATGCTTGGTACATGATAAGCCCAAGAAGCAACAGTGGTTACTGTATTGATGTGGCATATACAGATATCAAATGTGACCAATACATTGGGTGTGAAAAAAAGTCAATAGTTTGTGACACGTACACTTTGCAACATAGTCAATAGTTTGTGTGACACGTACACTTTGCGACATAGTCACAAAGTTATTATTTTTTTCTTTCATCCATATTGGTGTCCTGCTTCTGCATGAAGCATCTGGCTTCTACCAAGGTCATGTGAGACATCTGTGGCTTATGCAAACTTTTGCAACGTGTAAAATGGCTGTGTCCATTCTAGGTAATTGTTCAAATTTGATTTGTTCAGTGAAGTCCTAAAATTCGACATGAATTCTATTTATATTGAATCGTTTTGCTCATTTCTAACAAACACCTTATAGAAAAAAGAAGAATATAATGATCCAGCATCTCAAGCGTGAACAGATGATGGACAGCCTCATTTGTCAATGCGTGAGACTTTCTTTACTTACTCTTTGATAAATGTTGTGTAATATCCCGGCAAACTCGGTAATGACTTAATGTATAAATGTGTTTCTTAAAGATTACTTAAATATGTGTTTTATTATTCATTATTGTACAAAGAATGATCTGCATTGCTTCATATTAAACACAGAGATTCCTTGCAAAGACAAATTTGCATTGATAATAAGAGGGTTTTCCAGGGTCCCTGGAGGAGACTACTGAATGGCCACTCATGCATATTAAAACAAATTGAAAGCAAATTGCATCTCACTATTTTCTCTATTCAAATGGAACCTGATTAAAATGTGACCATTAGTTCTCTTGTGTTGCGGATATGCACCCGTGCAATGGCTAATCAGGGCAACAATAGAAAGCTTATTAACACTTTACTGTGTAAATTACGAAAAATATCATCTGATTCTGAAATCACCGTGCTGACAATAATGATGTATTCTGTTATGTCTCCCGAGATAATACGTACAGCTCTCTATTTCAAGAGTACAGTTCTGCTCATCCAGTGGATATCTCCTCAAGTCCATCATACATGCAGCTGTAGTTGTTATTCTGCAATAAATATAGATAGGACACTGAGAAACATGAAGAAGTTGGCAACATCTAACAAGTTTATGACCATAATTAGAAATGTATGACTAGATACTACAAGGATGGGGGTTTCCTTGTCAGGCAAAAGTTATGGATCCAATAGTCCAAACTGCCTGACATGCCTACAGCAACCAATCACAATGCAGACATAAGCTTAATTGGTTGCTATGGGCTTTTTTGGTAATGTTGAGGCTCATTGCTCTAGAATAAAAAAATATGTATTAAAAGTTCACAAATACATGCTAATGTTGGATAATATTTTAGTAACATGGAAAGAATACAGAACACTATTATTACAGGTAATCAGTCACGAAGTTTTACAGTAGAATTATGTAGGGGCAGAGACCCAGATTCCAGTGATGTCTCCCTTACTGGTTTGCATGCTGTAGTTTTTATAAAAACACTGTTTTATCTGCTGCAGTTCTACCAGTTCTTTGAATGCTGGGCTCTGTATAACCTCACACACAGCACTGGTTGTCAGCTTTCTGTGTACACTGTGTATAGGCAGAAAGCTGCTGATCAGTGGTGGAGACAGGGTTACACAGAGCAGAAGGAGTACTGAGCATGAGGCAACTAGTCCTCTAGGGATAATCTCCTGCTGATAAAACACTGATTTTATTTAAACTACAACAAGCAGTCCAGTTAGTGACACATTGCTGGAATCAGGGTCTCTGTCTCTCTCTGCTTTTCTCTCTCTACATAGCAAAAACCTGCTGACTGATTCCCTTTAAATTCAATTGTGTCCTAATGCTAGAAAAGGGATGAGGATTGTGGAGCCTGTTAAATGGATCACAATAAAGTATAAGATTTTTTTAAAGGAATTTACTGCAAGCAATTTTTTTTATTTCAAATGTACAGCATACATCAATTAATGACGCTTTATTAATAATAATAATAATAATAATAATAATTTTACCAGCTAGCGCTCACTGAAAAAAAGAACAAGTCAGCATTAAAACACATTCACACATCTGGACGTCATACTGAAAAAATGACTATGACTCACAGACTGACTGCTGGTCTCCTGACTCAAGTTTGAAAGCCTCATATATGCCTATATGGCCGGTCCATGAATCATGGTCAGCAACATCGCTATTGTAACACATGGATGTGAGAATACAGCCTTAGGCCAGAGTCACACTTGCGAGTGTGATGTGAGAAACTCACACGAGTCTCTCGCATCAATACCCTGCACTAAATCTGGCAATCAGGACCGTAGTGTGCGGCTGCATGTATTTCTATGCAGCCGCACACTCCGGTCTGAGTGCCGGCAGCAGTGACCCCGGCCTTACTCACCTTCCCATGTGCCGCTGCTCTGTTTACTGGCTGCAGTAGTGACAAAATGACTACAGTGCAAATAACTGCTGCAGCCAATCACTACACTCACTGGAAATGCCAATGGAGATGACCAGAGTCACTGAGCCCAGTGAGTAACTGCAGCAGTCATGTGCACTGTGGTAGTAAAGTAGCTGCAGCCTTTCAACAATGGCCGGCTGAGTCAGTCTTTGAAAAAAAGAAATAGTGCTGCTGTATGGGCTCGATACTGTAAGGAGATAGACCGGACCGTGGGTACCTACATGCCTGGTACAGAACTAAAAGGGCTGCATCCTCTGTTTCTGGGGGGAAGCTTGAGAAAGGCGGACCTTCCCCTGCTGCAAGAGAGAAGGAGGAGAGATAGAGCTTCCTGCTGAGAGGAGGGGGCGGGGAGAGCCTAGAGAGAGCACGCTGACACAGGGGTATAAGAAGGAAAAGCACACGCAGTAGGGGGAGTTGGCGCCAAGTAAGTGCAGCGCGCAGAGCAGGAAAGAGAGCGCTCTGCTTCCCCCACCAGAGACTGCTGGCCCTGTGACAGGCTGTGTTGCTGCTGTCCAGGATAGGAGCAGTGGTGCTGGGGGGACTAGCTGTGCCAGCAGAGCCGTGCCAGCGGAGCGGAGCTGTGTGGAACTAAGCCAGGTGCTGTACTCTATGAGTCAGTGAGTGCCGCACCCGCTCTGCCCCAGAGTGACCGCATACTTGACGGACCCCTGCATTCAGGTCCACCATTTTTGGACGACCGACTGTCAGCTCCCCGCTACCCTTCATGCTAGGAGGGGACCCCAGTTGAGGGCAGAGACTGCACTGAGTGTGCGACGCAGAGAGAGACGGATGGCTAGGCCAGAGCCTGAAAACTAAGGACTGGTGTACACCGCGGAGCAAAGTCTCGTTCCGGAAGTATCTAATTTTGGACTCAGTACTGTGCCAGACATCTGCCCACTCTACAGAGACTGCGTCGAGACGACCTGCGCCGCTGTTATCGGTGCCATCATTAGAACCCTGAACTTCCTCACAACAGAAGTCTGCAGTCCGATAAGTTTTACTTCTTTGTTACTGAACTCTCGTTCGTCCCTCACCTACCCTGCCATTCTCCCAGTTCTGCCCCATTCCTCACCGTCACCCTACAATCCCTCACTCACTGCGTGGTGTACATTCCCCTGTAAATAAACCTGTTTAACCCTTGCTCTGCCTCCCCGTGCATGACTGCATCCCGCGTTTCCTGCAGGTTATTACAATACAGTGATGAGATTAGGGGACTTTCTTATTAACATGGGAACCCGAAAAGGACATTCATAATAAAGAAAGCGCAAATCAGATGGGAGCCAAAGTGCTGCAAAAAGTCATGTAGCACTGATTTGAATAGCGTGAGGTGAGGGGAACAGGATTGGTGTTAGCATGTGCAAATACTGGTTTTAATTTATGAATTTATTATATTAAAGCCTGAAAGGTCCTTTATTTTCATGGACTTGTGTGAATGAAGCCTTTAAGGGGTTGTCTGGTCTAGAATGACAAGTCTGCAGTCACCCTGTGTGACTGTAGACTTATGAATTCTCCCAGCACACGCACTCTGCACTGCAAGGATTCACCGATGTCTACGCCGGAAACGGTGGTCAATTATGATATATACCTCGGCCAGAGCTCGTCTAGGGGCGCAACCTCGCTCAATACACTCATACCTCGCACAGTTCACTCATTACACAGTGCACACTGGGAGAATTCACAAGTCTGCAGTCACATAGAGTAACTAAAGACCGAAGTGACAACAGAGCTTCACGAGCCAGGAGCCATAGTTGTCTGCCTTATACATGATTTTTTGATGTGCGGTCCATTGTCTTTCTACAATTCTGTCTTATACAGTACACTAGATAATGACACTTGTGTCACGTTGTCACTACTCATGTACTGTATATGTGCAATGCTAATTAAAATGTATATATAAATAGTACAAATGTCTATAGAAATGGCATGACACATAGAAACATTAGTAATCAGCGATTTTACTAAGTTGAAAATGGAAATTAACAAATTTTTTAAGATGCTAATAATTTAGGTTACAAATATATACACACAAAGTCACACATAAATAATAGTATACTATATAGTGAATAATAATAGTTGAATTGAAATGCTAAAAACTGAGGACCTACAACAAAACATGCAACTCATGTCATAGAACATCAAGATCTATTGCGTAAAGACAAATTATGCTAATCATGTTATATGAGTATTATGAACAAATATTACCATATTTACTCGTGTATAAGCTGAGTTTTTCAGCAGGTTTTTTTTTAGCTGAATACACCCCCTCAGCTTATACACAAGTCATTGTCCCAGAAGCCGGCGGGGGAGGTGGAGTGGCGTAGCAGCAAGTCACAAGAGGCAGGAGCCGGCGGCTGCAGCTGTAACTGTGCCCGCTGCTAAAGAGAATATTCATTTCTCTTATAGTGCACGCACAGTTACAGCCGCAGCAGCTGGCTTCCAGCAGATTTAAAAAAAACCCTCCTACTTACCTTCCCACCGCGCCCTCACAGCATCTTATTATGGCTTCCAACATCTCCTGCGGCTAGTCAATCACGTGTCCCGGATGAATGAGAGAGGTGAATATTTATTACCTTAATGAGCAGAGACACATAATCACTAGGCTGCAGGAGCTGCTGGAAGCGGAACAACAAGATACTGTAAAGACGCGCAGGGAAGGTAAGTAGTAGGGTATTTTTTTTTTTTATGCTTTTCTCATGAGGGGCCATGCATAAAAGGATAGTGATGATGCACCATGTGTTAGGGTTCGAGTTCCCGCTCAAGGGGAGTCTCGAACCAGTGCCGCTGCGGTCTCCCATTCGTCTCCGGCCGCAGTGGAGCCTGCTCAGCAGAGACGTCGTTCCAGGCGTCTTGCCCACTCCACTACTGGGCAGTGACTTGCTGCTGCCTTTCCTGGATCTGCTATTGTAGCCAGTTCTGGAGCAGACGTCTTTGGGATAAAGTCCTGCATTTTCCCTTCTGAGCGTGCCCAGAGTGAGATCTCTCATTGGAGATCAGGGGTCACATGCTCAGGTACTGCAGCGGCTCCTATTGGCCCACCAGGAAGGCCTGTTACTACTAGTCTTCTGAACAGGTTCTCATTGGTCCTTGTTCCTGGAAGGTCCTGTGGCTGTTGCTATAAAAGGGTAGCATGGCTGGGCCGCCATGCGCTAATATCAACCATTGTATGCTATGCGCCAGTGTGGTCATGCGTGTGTGTGGTTAGGGACCCGGCTGAAATAAGCCACTAGAATACCGACTTAATCAGTGAGGAGTTTAGTGTGCTAGCTGGTCAGGGTCGGTGTCCTAGATGCCCTAGATTACCGGCATAACCGGTGAGGAGTTTGATTGCCGTATTCAGGGTCTGGCGTTCAGACGCCATAGATTGCGGGTGACTCCCGCGAGGACATTAGCGCATGACCACGTATTATGCTCGCTTAGCAATTAACCGTGTGCCTGAGAGCCTGACAGGACACGGCGTTTGTTCTCAGCGGCTCTGTGACGTAACAGGGTTCGCTCTCGACGCTAGACAGCGCCCTAGCGTTTTACTTTGCGGCTCACTGAAGCTAAGTGAGTTCGCACATATCGCCATATAGCACTGTGGCATCCCGTTAGCGGCTCTGTGAATTAACAGAGTCTGCACTTACTGCCACAACGCGCTACGGCGTTTATTTTAGCGACTCTGCGGGATAACAGAGTTCGCTACTTTCGTCATCTTACTAGCAGCAGGCTTTGCTTGCACGGTGGACCCCGGGCTGCGAACGCACCTCTCCACTTTATATATTTGGTGCGTTCCGCAGACCCTAACATAATATTAGCGCCAGGGTCTGGCTAGTAAAATGGCGGACGAACAGCGTCTATTGCAGTACATCCAGCAGCTGAAGGGTAGGTTGGAGGCTCTTGAGAGCACAACCTCAGCTGTGGATGTTACCGCAGTCGCTGTTCAGGCTGCTAGCGTGGCTGCAGCCAGTTTGTCCTCTGCCACCTCTGCCCCTACATTATCCCACCTCCCGCTTCCTGACAAGTTTGCCGGTGATAGCAAGCAATGTCGGGGATTCGTGAGTCAGTGCTCTATACATCTTGAGCTTCTGGCTGCACGTTTTCCCACAGATCGGGCACAAGTGGGTTTTGTACTTTCTCTACTCTCGGGCAGAGCGTTGGAGTGGGCAACGCCGCTGTGGGAGCGCGATGATCGTGTGGTGCAGAGTGCTCCTCGTTTCTTGGAGGCTCTTAAAAAGGTCTTTTTAGGACCCCAGGTCACCCACGATACGGCGCTACAACTGCTGGCATTGACACAGGGTTCGTCTTTGGTCAGTCAGTTTTCCGTCCAGTTTCGGACTCTGGCTGCTGAGCTAGATTGGTCTGATAAAGTTCTTATTCCTATCTACTGGCGGGGACTGGCTGACCATGTTAAAGACGCTTTGGCTACCAGGGAGATTCCCGCCACACTGGAGAAGCTTATCTCCATATCTACCCGCATTGACCTCCGTTTTCACGAGCGGAGGTTGGAGCGGGCCCAGTGTAGGCAGAGGTTTCGGTTGGCTCCTACCTTTGCCAAACCTCTTGAATTCCCCGATCTGGCGTCCGAACCTCAAAAGGCCACAGAAGTTCCTCATGCAGGACCTAAGTCTCGGTCCGTCCGAGTATCCGTGGTTTGTAACCATTGTCAGCAGACAGGACACTATGCCAACAGATGTCCACAGCGATCGGGGAAGCGATCGCGTCTAGTGGCCCTGGGAGGAGGTTCACTAGAGACAGCGGCATTTTCCTCCAAGATAACATTTAAAGGGACAATCACTGTTGGTACTTCCATTCTCACCGCCGACCTTTGCGTGGACTCAGGAGCAGAGGGGAATTTCATGTCCTCTAGCTTTGCTCGCCGTCATGCAATACCTCTGGTGGCGCTTGACAAATCAGTGACTGTTCGGGTAGTGAATGGGTCGTCATTGCCCTCACAAATTACTCACCAGACTGTCCCACTTGCATTGTCTGTATCTCCTTCCCATCAGGAATTTATTTCCCTACTCGTCCTTCCCGAGGGAATAGACGAGATCCTACTAGGTATACCTTGGCTCCATTTCCACTCCCCACATATAGAGTGGACTTCGGGTAGGATACTGGGTTGGAGTGATGCATGTACAGGCAGATGTTTCAGAAGTTGCGTTCAGGTTACCACTACTGAGTTACCCGCAGATCTTACTCCACTTCCCAAGCACTACTGGTCATATGCAGACGTGTTCTCCAAGAAGGCTGCGGAGACTCTTCCGCCTCATCGCCCCTATGACTGTCCTATCGACCTCTTGCCTGGCGCAGAACCTCCTCGGGGAAGGGTCTATCCCCTCTCTCTTCCTGAGACAGAGGCCATGTCGCAATATATTCAGGAGAACCTGGCAAGAGGGTTTATTAGGAAGTCGGTGTCACCGGCAGGGGCGGGATTTTTCTTCGTGCAGAAGAAAAACGGAGAATTGCGTCCGTGTATTGATTACAGGGGTCTTAACGCCATCACCGTTAAAAACAAGTACCCGTTGCCCCTGATCTCTGAGCTATTTGATAGGCTTCGGGAGCAAGGGTATTCACTAAACTAGATCTGCGCGGTGCTTATAACCTGATTCGCATCCGTGAGGGGGACGAATGGAAGACGGCTTTTAATACCAGGGATGGGCATTACGAATATCTGGTGATGCCCTTTGGGCTCTGTAATGCTCCAGCCGTTTTCCAAGACTTTGTCAATGACATCTTCCGGGATATGCTCTCCACCTCGGTCGTAGTCTATCTGGATGATATACTCATCTTCTCTCCAGATATTGACTCCCACCGGAGGGATGTTGGCAGGGTCTTCGACCTCCTACGGGCAAATTCCCTTTACGCAAAGTTGGAGAAATGTGTGTTTGAGCAGGAGTCCTTACCTTTCCTGGGCTATATCATCTCCGCCCAGGGATTGGCTATGGATCCTGCCAAACTACAGGCGGTGATGGACTGGCAAGAACCCCACTCTCTAAAGGCGGTGCAGCGCTTTATGGGGTTCATTAATTACTACCGTCAGTTCATTCCCCACTTCTCAACTTTGGTAGCTCCCGTGGTTGCCCTTACCAAAAAGGGAGCTAATCCCAAATTGTGGTCTGAAGAGGTCTCCAAGGCCTTCACGTCTATTAAGTCTCATTTCGCTAGAGCTCCCATCCTACATCGCCCCGATGTTGATAAGCCATTTATATTGGAGGTGGATGCCTCGTCCGTTGGTGCTGGAGCAGTCCTCTTCCAAAAGGATGCTCAAGGTCGGAAGCATCCATGCTTCTTTTTCTCCAAGACCTTCACACCAGCAGAGAGGAATTATTCCATCGGGACAGGGAGTTGCTAGCAATGAAGTTGGCCTTCTCGGAGTGGAGACATCTGTTGGAGGGAGCTCGCTTTCCCTTCCAAGTCTTCACGGATCACAAAAACCTGGTATATCTTCAGACAGCCCAGCGGCTTAATTCTCGCCAAGCCAGATGGTCCTTGTTCTTCTCCCGGTTTCATTTCACACTGCATTTCCTCTCGGGAGAGAAGAACATTCGTGCCGACGCTCTCTCTCGCTCTGTGGTGTCCTCGGAGGAGGAGGTGGAGGAGCCTCGGCTTATCGTCCCCACAGAGAGCCTGAGAACAGTGGCCCCGGTTTCGCTAGAGTCTGTGCCCCCGGGCAAGACTTTTGTGCCTACTAATTTGCGACCGGAGGTACTCTCTTGGGCACATTCGTCCAGGGTGGGTGGACACTTTGGGGCAAAGAGGACATCTGAGTTGCTGGCGAGGACATATTGGTGGCCGCATATGGTCCGTGATGTTGGGGACTATGTTCGGGCGTGTGTCTCCTGCGCCAAAAATAAGTCTCCACGACAACGGCCAGCTGGGTTACTTTACCCTTTGCCGGTGGCAGACAGGCCCTGGGAGATGGTTGGGATGGACTTTGTGGTGGGCTTGCCCAAGTCTCGGGGTTGCACCATCATTTAGGTAATCACCGACCATTTCTCTAAAATGGTGCATCTGGTGCCACTACCACGGTTACCTTCTGCACGGGCTCTGGCAGCGTTGTTTGTTAGGCACATCTTCCGTTTACACGGCATGCCGGACAAGATTGTCAGTGACCGAGGTCCCCAGTTTGCGTCTCGGTTCTGGAGAGAGCTTTGTCGTCTACTCAGTATTGAGTTAAATCTCTCTTCAGCGTACCATCCTGAGACGAATGGGTTGGTAGAGAGGGCCAACCAGACCTTGGTCACCTATCTACGACATTTTGTCTCAGCCAGGCAGGATGACTGGGCATCCTTGCTACCATGGGCTGAGTTTGCATTAAACAATGCTGTGGCTGATTCCACCGGACAGACCCCATTCCTCCTGAACTACGGTCAGCATCCGCGGGTACCAGTGCCTATGCCCGTGTCTTCCGCCGATTCCAGGGTGGCAGACTGGGCTGTGGAGGCACGGGACATTTGGGACCGCACGCAGGATGCCATTCAGGCCTCCAAAGAGAGGATGAGGTCTTCGGCCGATGCCCATCGGCGCCCCGCTCCTACATTTGCTCCTGGGGATTTGGT
The DNA here is from genome assembly GCA_033576555.1 of Oophaga sylvatica. Taxonomy (NCBI): domain Eukaryota; kingdom Metazoa; phylum Chordata; class Amphibia; order Anura; family Dendrobatidae; genus Oophaga; species Oophaga sylvatica. The sequence continues at coordinate 233,828,990 of JARQOD010000002.1, forward strand.
GTGGCTCTCCGCCCGTAACATCAGGCTGCGAGTTGAGTCCACTAAGTTGGCACCCCGCTACCTGGGTCCTTTCAAGGTCCTCGAGCAGGTTAACCCTGTGGTATACCGTTTAGCTCTTCCACCACGCCTGGGTATCTCCGACACCTTTCACGTGTCCCTCCTGAAACCCGTGCTCATGTCCCGGTTTTCTGAGTCATCTGCGGGACATCGGGTTCATCTGCGGATGACCATGAGGTGAACGCCATCGTGGGGTGTAAGGTGGTACGGGGCAAAAAGTTTTATTTGGTGGACTGGAGGGGCTATGGGCCTGAGGATAGGTCTTGGGAGCATGCCGAGCATGTTCACGCTCCGCAGCTCATCGCTGCCTTTGAACGCAGCGAGGCCCAGAGAAGGGGGGGCCCTAGAAGGGGGGGTAATGTTAGGGTTCGAGTTCCCGCTCCTGCACAAGGGGAGTCTCGAACCAGTGCCGCTGCGGTCTCCCATTCGTCTCCGGCCGCAGTGGAGACTGCTCAGCAGAGACGTCGTTCCAGGCGTCTTGCCCACTCCACTACTGGGCAGTGACTTGCTGCTGCCTTTCCTGGATCTGCTATTGTAGCCAGTTCTGGAGCAGACGTCTTTGGGATAAAGTCCTGCATTTTCCCTGCTGAGCGTGCCCAGAGTGAGATCTCTCATTGGAGATCAGGGGTCACATGCTCAGGTACTGCAGCGGCTCCTATTGGCCCACCAGGAAGGCCCTGTTACTACTAGTCTTCTGAACAGGTTCTCATTGGTCCTTGTTCCTGGAAGGTCCTGTGGCTGTTGCTATAAAAGGGTAGCATGGCTGGGCCGCCATGCGCTAATATCAACCATTGTATGCTATGCGCCAGTGTGGTCATGCGTGTGTGTGGTTAGGGACCCGGCTGAAATAAGCCACTAGAATACCGACTTAATCGGTGAGGAGTTTAGTGTGCTAGCTGGTCAGGGTCGGTGTCCTAGATGCCCTAGATTACCGGCATAACCGGTGAGGAGTTTGATTGCCGTATTCAGGGTCTGGCGTTCAGACGCCATAGATTGCGGGTGACTCCCGCGAGGACATTAGCGCATGACCACGTATTATGCTCGCTTAGCAATTAACCGTGTGCCTGAGAGCCTGACAGGACACGGCGTTTGTTCTCAGCGGCTCTGTGACGTAACAGGGTTCGCTCTCGACGCTAGACAGCGCCCTAGCGTTTTACTTTGCGGCTCACTGAAGCTAAGTGAGTTCGCACATATCGCCATATAGCACTGTGGCATCCCGTTAGCGGCTCTGTGAATTAACAGAGTCTGCACTTACTGCCCAAACGCGCTACGGCGTTTATTTTAGCGACTCTGCGGGATAACAGAGTTCGCTACTTTCGTCATCTTACTAGCAGCAGGCTTTGCTTGCACGGTGGACCCCGGGCTGCGAACGCACCTCTCCACTTTATATATTTGGTGCGTTCCGCAGACCCTAACACCATGCATATAAGGATAGGGATGAGGAGCCATGCATACCAGGACAGGGATGAGGAGTCATGCATACCAGGACAGGGATGAGGAGCCATGCATACAAGGATAGGGATGAGGAACCATGCATACAAGGATAGGGATGAGGAACCATGCATACCAGAATAGAGATTAGAGGACAAGGCATACCTGGCTTATACTCGAGTCAATACATTTTCCTAGTTTTTCGTGGCAAAATTAGGTGCCTCGGCTTATACTCGGGTCGACTTATACACAAGTATAAACGCAGATATACTAGCAAATGGCAATAATTATACAACACGAGAAGCCAGTCACACTGGTCTTGATGAGAGGGTGGATTATGAAGCTTCTGATTGTTAGAACCCTCTTGTTAGATTTTGTTTCAGTTTGCTGTCACATGACCTTTTTTCCCTATTTAGTCTGACTCCGCCCTTCTGGCTTTGCTGGACTTCATTGTATTATCTACTCTTAAGGGCCCGTCTCACATAGCGATATCGCTACCGAGATCGGTGCTGAGTCACTAGTTTTGTGACGCAGCACCGAGCTCACCAGCGATATCGCTGTGTGTGACATTCAGCGACGATCAGCCCCCCTGCTGGGTATCGCTGATCGTCGCTGAAATGTCAGGACATTTTTTTGATCGCTGGTCTCCCGCTGACAGGCACGCATCGCTGCGTGTGACAGGCGGGAGACCAGCGATCCGCTGGTAACCAAGGTACACAGCGGGTTTCCAGGCGCGGGGCTGTGCCTAGAAACCCGCTGTGTACCTTGGATACCAGTGCCCTGATGCAGGGAGCTGGTATCCAAGGTACACGACGGGTTTCCAGGCACCGCGCAGCGCTTGGAAACCCGCTGTGTACCTTGGATACCAGCTCCCTGCATCAGCGCGCTGGTATCCAATGTACACTGCGGGTAACTAAGCGATGTTACCCGCAGTGTCGCTGTCCCAGATCGCTGCCTGAGCTGCCTGTTTGGCAGCTCAGCAGCGATCATGTAGCGATACACCAGCGATCCTGACAAGTGCATATCGTTGTCGGGATCGCTGGTGTATCGTTATGTGAGACCCAGCCTTTAAGCTAGCCAGGTGCTTAGGTGCCTTACTCTGTCAGTTTTGCTTGATCTTAGGATCTCTTAGTATTTGTTTTCTGTTTTATATTCCCTGCTACACTTTCTGTTAGGAGGTGTCCATCTTTTCATCCAGTCCCTAGATCTTGTAGGGATTCCTCCCTCACAACTATAGGTCTTCGTTCAGACTAGCTGAGGACTTTAGCGGGTCTGGTCGCAGGATCAGGTCCCCCGTTACATCGTAGGGATCCAGCTCAGTCCTATTGTAGGGACAGAATTCCCACCTTTCCTTAGTGCTTGTAGCAGATCATAACAGTAAGTCCAGCCCAAAAAAAAAAAAATCTCTACGGAAAGATTTTCAGTTTCTATTATGGTGTCGGTTCAGGATTTGGCTCAACACCTGCAGCGACTCTCTCTGGAGGTGGCTGAAATCCAGCAACACGTGAGTAGTTGTCCTGGAGCTGATTTCGTGGAGCCAAAGGTACGTTTGCCTGATTTATTTTTTGGTGAACAACAATATTTTTTTTCTTTTAAAAATGCTTGCTTGTTGTATTTCCGTTTGAGACCCAGATCATCTGGTGATGAATCACAGCGCATAGGGTTCATAATGTCACTTTTGCGCAAAGAACCTCAGGACTGGGCCTTTTCTCTGCAGCCTAGTGATCCATGCTTTAGATCAGTGGATAGTTTTTTTTCTGCTTTGGGGTTATTGTATGACGATCCGGATCGTGTTTCATCAGCTGAGACAGAATTGAGACGTTTGAGACAGGGATCAGGTAATGTGGAAAAATATTGTACTCACTTCCGAAGGTGGTCCGCTCAGGTGGGCTGGAACGATTCAGCTTTGAAAAGTTTATTTCTTGCAGGGTTAAGTGAAAGGGTTAAAGATTTGCTGATTGCTTATCCCATACCTGGTAACTTGCAAGAGGCTATGCAATTAGCCATACGGGTGGATAGGAGACTGCATGCAAAGGTTAATGAGAGTAAATCTGCCTTGTCAGCTCCAAGTTTGGAGAAGGAATGTACTGACATTGCAGAGCCGATGGAAATTGGAGCAATGACACCTCACTCTCGAGAAAAAGAACACAGATTTGCTCAAGGTTTGTGTTTCTACTGTGGTAAATCTGAGCATTTCATTAAGAACTGTGCGCTTCGATTGAATAAAGAGAGAAAAAAAAATTAGGTCAGTTTTGCCCGCATAGCTTGTTTAAACAATAAAGGTGTCTTTCTTTCTGCTACCACTGCTGTTGAGGAGGAATTAATGGAGTTTCGGGTATTTGTGGATTGTGGTTCAACTCTCAATGTGATTGATGGGAAATTTTTGGAAAAACTAAAATTAAAACCCAAACTTCTGTCTTCCCCTATTAATGTGGTGTCTCTGGATGGTTCTCACTTGAAAAATGTTACTCACCATATCTGTGAATTTCCTCTTACTATTAATGGTGTTCATCAAGAGAATTTGGATTTGGTAGTTTTGAATAATTTGCCCTCACCGGTGATTTTGGGGTTACCTTGGTTAAAATTGCACAATCCGGTACTGGATTGGTCTACCAATGAAATTAAGTCCTGGAGTCCTAAGTGTTATGACAAGTGTTGTAACGGGCGTATTGCTGCTGTAGTTAAGGGGGAGTTACCTGTACCTATTCAGGATTTTTGGAAAGTTTTTTCTGATAAGGAATCGCAGGTATTGCCTCCTCATAGAGATTATGATTGTGCAATTGAATTTGTCCCTGGAGCGACTTTTCCTAAAAGTTGTTTATTTAATTTGACTATTCCTGAGAGAAAGGCTTTGGAGGAATACATACAGACAAGCTTGGCCGCCGGTCACATTAGGCCTTCCAAATCTCCTGTGGGGTTGGATTTTTTTTTGTTAAAAAAAAGGACGGCGGTTTACGGCCTTGTCTAGACTTTCGTGAAATTAATAAGATTACTGTACGCAATCCTTACCCACTGCCATTGATTCCTGATTTGTTTAATCAGTTAGTGGGGGCCAAGTGGTTCTCGAAAATTGATCTTCGAGGGGCATACAATTTGTTGCACATGAAGGAGGGGATGAATGGAAGACTGCGTTTAACACTCCACTGGGTCATTTTGAGAATCTGGTCATGCCCTTTGGACTTTCCAGTGCTCCGGCATTTTTTCAGAATCGTATGATCGGCAGAAGTGTGGTTGTGTATTTGGATGACATTTTGATTTATTCACCGGATTTGGAGTCTCATTGGAGGAGTGTGCGTGAAGTATTACAGTTACTGAGTGATAATTCACTTTTTGCCAAACTAGAAAAATGTGAGTTCGCTGTACAGAGACTTAGTTTTTTGGGCTACATTGTCTCCAGTGAAGGTTTTGAGATGGACCCGGTGAAAGTGCAAGCTGTGCAGGATTGGCCTAGACCTATTGGTGTGAAATCAATACAGAGGTTTTTGGGGTTTGCCAATTGTTATAGAAAATTCATAAAAAAAATTTCTGTGATTGCCAAACCTCTGACCGATCTCACCAGGAAAGGTGCTGATGCGGTTCAGTGGACTACTGAGGCCATTGAGGCTTTTGTGTTGCTAAAGGAGAGGTTCAGCTCTGCTCCCATCCTTACGCAGCCTGATGTGACTAAACCATTTTTGGTTGAGGTTGATGCTTCTTCTGTGGGGGTCGGCACGGTGTTGTCTCAGGCAAAGACGGATGGAGTACATCCCTGTGCTTTTTTTTCAAAGAAATTTTCTGAGTCTGAACTAAATTATGATATTGGTAATCGGGAATTGTTGGCAATTAAACTCGCATTTGAACACTGGCGTCATTTTTTGGAGGGAGCGGAATTTCCCGTTCAAGTCTTCACCGATCATAAAAATCTGATCTACCTTGATGCTGCCAAATGCTTGAATGCCCGTCAGGCTAGGTGGGCACTGTTTTTCTCACGGTTTAATTTTACCGTTACTTACATCCCAGGTACTAAAAATGTTAAAGCTGATACTTTGTCTCGCAGCTTTTCTCCTATGGTGGGTACTGAGGAGGAGGAGGAAAACATCTTGCAAGAGGGGGTTGTTATTGCTGTTTTGGACTCCGTGTTGGAAGATGAGATTCTTAAAGCACAGGAGAATGCCCCATCTAACACGCCGCATGGGAGGTTGTTTGTGCCTGGTACCCTGAGGAGAGATTTGTTTGATGAATGTCATGACTCTCGGTTGGCAGGTCATCCTGGAATCTCTGAGACCAAGAGACTTGTGGGTCGCAGTTTTTGGTGGCCAGGATGGCAGAAGGAAGTCATTAAGTGGGTGCGCCAATGCACTGTGTGTGCTAGATCTAAGTCTTCTCATTCTCCTGCTGCGGGGTTGCTTTGCCCTTTGGAGGTCCCTAGTGCACCTTGGACACATTTGGCTATGGACATTATTACTGACCTTCCCCCCTCTGAGGGTTTCACTGTCATCTGGGTGGTCGTGGACCGTTTTAGCAAGATGTGTCACTTGGTTCCTTTCATCAAACTGCCCTGCGCTAAGACTCTCGCTAAGGCCTTTGTCAAGGAAATAGTCAGACTACATGGTGTTCCTACTGACATTGTTTCTGATAGGGGACCTCAGTTTGTGGCTCGTTTTTGGCGCGCCTTTTGTGACAGGTTGGGAGTTCATTTGTCGTTTTCATCCGGATATCATCCTGAGTCTAATGGCCAGACAGAAAGGAAAAACCAGGATGTTGAGCAGTTCTTGCGTTGTTTTGTGACTGATAATCAAGAGGGGTGGTCTGAGTTTCTGCCACTTGCTGAGTTTGCTCTTAACAATCATACATCCGCTTCTGCTGGTTGTTCGCCTTTTTTTTGTTGTACTGGGAGACATCCGTCTTTTGGGTCATTTTCCAAGTTGGGATCGGCTGTACCTGAAGAGGAGAATTTTTCTGGTGTTTTGGAGAGAGTTTGGACTGATGTAAGTGGTAATCTTCAGGAGGCTAACAAAAGATCCAAAGTGTATTTTGATAGAAAGCGACAAGAGGTTTTGTTTGCTATTGGTGACATGGTTTGGTTGTCCTCTAAGAATCTGCGCTTGAGGATTCCGTCTAAGAAATTGGGTCCCAAGTTTGTAGGGCCCTTTAAGGTGCTTCAGGTTATTAACCAATCTGCTGTTAAGTTGGAGCTTCCTACCTCCTGGAAGATTAATCCGGTGTTTCATGTTTCTCTCTTGAAAAAAGCTGAGGTCTCAGATGGAGACGTCTCGGCCACTGTTCCCCTGGTGGTGGAGGACGGGCAATATGAGATTTCCCGCATCCTAAATTCTAGACGGTATAGAGGGAGTTTGCAGTACCTCGTCGCTTGGAAGGGTTATGGACCCGAGGATAACTCATGGGTGAGGGCGGATGATGTTTCTGCGTCTAGACTTGTCAGAGCGTTTCACAAGAGGTTTCCGGATAAGCCTAAGTCTTAGGGGATCCGGAGGATCCTCTTAGAAGGGAGGGTACTGTTAGAACCCTCTTGTTAGATTTTGTTTCAGTTTGCTGTCACATGACCTTTTTTCCCTATTTAGTCTGGCTCCGCCCTTCTGGCTTTGCTGGACTTCATTGTATTATCTACTCTTAAGCTAGCCAGGTGCTTAGGTGCCTTACTCTGTCAGTTTTGCTTGATCTTAGGATCTCTTAGTATTTGTTTTCTGTTTTATATTCCCTGCTACACTTTCTGTTAGGAGGTGTCCATCTTTTCACCCAGTCCCTAGATCTTGTAGGGATTCCTCCCTCGCAACTATAGGTCTTCGTTCAGACTAGCTGAGGACTTTAGCGGGTCTGGTCGCAGGATCAGGTCCCCGTTACATCGTAGGGATCCAGCTCAGTCCTATTGTAGGGACAGAATTCCCACCTTTCCTTAGTGCTTGTAGCAGATCATAACACTGATTCATTAAGAGGTGCATACCTCTTTACAGGCAGCACAGTGGCTCAGTGGTTAGCACCTCAGCGTTGGGGCCTTGTATTCAAATCCCACCAAGGACTACACCTGCAAGGAGTTTGTAAGTTCTCCCTTCCTTGCATGGTTGTTCTCTGTTTTCCTCACAGACATACTGACAGTGAATTGCTCACTGCAAAATGCAAATAAATTTATATAATTAATACAGTGTGATTTTCTGGATTTTATTTTTGATATTCTATCTCTCAATGTTAAAACTAACCTTCCCTTAAAATTATAGACTGTTCATGTCTTTGTCAGTGTGCAAACTTACAAAATCAGCAATGGATCAAATAATTATTTCCTTCACTGTATGTTATATCTATGTGACATATGTTTGATTGTTAATCACGGATGTCACTATACAGTCATGGCCAAAAGTTTTTAGAATGACTTAAATATTATATTTTCACATGATCTGCTGCCCTCTGGTTTTTATGTGTGTTTGACAGATGTTTTTATCACAGACAGAAATATAATAATTGCAAACATATGAGTAACAAAAGCTTATATTGACAGTTAGAATGAGTTAATGCAGCAACTCAATATTTGCAGTGTTGACCCTTCTTCTTCAGGACCTCTGCAATTCTCCCTGGCATGCTCTCAATCAACTTCTGGACCAAATCCTGACTGATAGCAGTCCATTCTTGCACAATCAATGCTTTCATTTTGTCAGAATTTTTAGGTTTTTGTTTGTCCACCCGTCTCTTGATGATTGACCACAAGTTCTCAATGGGATTAAGATCTGGGGAGTTTCCAGGCCATGGACCCAAAATCTCTATGTTTTGTTCCCTGAGCCATTTAGTTATCACCTTTGCTTTATGGCAAGGTGCTCCATCATGCTGGAAAAGGCATTGTTGATCGCCAAACTGCTCTTGGAGGGTTGGGAGAAGTTGCTCTTGGAGGACATTCTGGTACCCTTCTTTATTCATGGCTATGTTTTTAGGCAAGACTGTGAGAGAACCGATTCCCTTGGCTGAGAAGCAACCCCACACATGAATGGTTTCAGGATGCTTAACAGTTGGCATGAGACAAGACTGATGGTAGCGCTCACCTTGTCTTCTCCGAATGAGGCGTTTTCCTGATGTCCCAAACAATCGAAAAGGGGATTCATCAGAGAAAATAACTTTACCCCAGTCCTCAGCAGTCCACTGCCTGTACCTTTTGCAGAATATCAGTCTGTCCATGATGTTTTTTCTGGAGAGAAGTGGCTTCTTTGCTGCCCTCCTTGAGACCAGGCCTTGCTCCAAGAGTCTCCGCCTCACAGTGCATGCAGATGCACTCACACCTGCCTGCTGCCATTCCTGAGCAAGCTCTGCACTGCTGGTAGCCCGATCCCGCAGCTGGAACACTTTTAAGAGACGGACCTGGCGCTTGCTGGTCTTTCTTGGGCGCCCTGGAGCCTTTTTGGCAACAATGGAACCTCTCTCCTTGAAGTTCTTGATGATGCGATAGATTGTTGACTGAGGTGCAATCTTTCTAGCTGCGATACTCTTCCCTGTTAGGCCATTTTTGTGCATTGCAACGATGACTGCACGTGTTTCTTTAGAGATAACCATGGTTAACAGAAGAGAAACAATGATGCCAAGCACCAGCCTCCTTTTAAAGTGTCCAGTGGTGTCATTCTTACTTAATCATGACAGATTGATATCCAGCCATGTCCTCATCAACACCCACACCTGTGTTAATGGAGCAATCACTGAAAAGAGGTTAGCTGGTCCGGTTAAGGCAGGGCTGCAATGTTGTTGAAATGTGTTTTGGGGGATAAAGTTCATTTTCTAGCCAAATATTGACTTTGCAAGTAATTGCTGTTAAACTGATCACTCTTTATAACATTCTGGAGTATATGCAAATTGCCATTAGAAAAAGTGAAGCAGTAGACTTTGTAAAAATTAATATTTGTGTCATTCTCAAAACTTTTGGCCATGACTGTACAGTAAAAAATTACTTGGAAACTTGATTTTTCAGGTCAATACTATTATGGAGATAGCAAACATGTTTAGATCTTTTAAAATATTTTAGTAGTGAAAAAAATTCTGAAATTCGTAAAGAAAAAAATGTATTTGTGTTGTAATTATTTGAGACCTGTAACTTTTTTTTCTGTTGGAATGATAAAAGGCCTTGTTTTTTGCAAGCCTAACTGAAGTTTTTACTGATGCCATTTTGGGGGAGATCATCATTATTGTTGTTTTTTTTGAGGAACTGTGATGATTTAAAAATCACAAATGTAGCTTTATGATTTTTTTTTTTGTTTTGGCGTTCATAGTATGTTTTGCATAATTCTATACTTTGATAGACTGGACTTTTATGGACATATAAATACCAACTATTTATTCAAAATATTTATTTAAAACTTTTTTTTTACTTTTTACCTTATTTTTAGTTTCCTTGGGAGTCTTTAACCCGTGACAGTTTGATGGCTTACACTATATACTCTATAATTTTCAGTATTCAGCACTATCCTACCTGTTAAAAGCACCGAAATAACACTGTCAATGGGTCCATCAGGATTTGTCAGTACAAGATTATAAACTGATCTGGCAATGCTGTCATGGATTCCTTATAAACTCTTCAAAGAGTGTAGGCAACAGAGATGATACAAAAGGTATCTGATTTTTAACCCCTCCGCACTCTCTGCTGATCATGTACATCATGGCTAGGGTGCACATAATGGAGCAGGCTCAGGAGATGTGCTCACTCTGTATCGGGCAGATGTCAGCTGTAATACATTGCTAATATCAGCCCGTAACAGCAGCAATTGGAGCAGTTTAACTATTAAAATGCCACTTTCAATCACTAAATGGCATGATTGCCGCTGGGCACACTCATTTGAGGAGAACCAGTGGGTTTCCATGGCACATGTTACCTGCTTAACACCCTATTGCTGCCTTCTGATTTTTTTTTCTTTAGCTCATCTACAGGCTGAACTTCAAAAGAGACCATGATATCCTTGTTTTAAAAATAGCAGATACCCTGGGGGACAGGCAAAAAAAACAGTACAGTAATAAAAAGCCTAAGTGAATTGCATCTTTATTTGTCATTAAAGCCTTAAAGGATATTTTCTATTTTCCATCATATACAGATGGGGTTAATGCTTAAGGCATTTTGCATTCCATTATTCCTGCATTAGAGTCTATAGCATCTAATACTGATGGTTGCTTAGTGTATTTTCTTGTTATCTAGTGTCAGTATTATTAGACATAAGATTAATGCACACTAACGATGCAATTAAATGTGAAAGAGCGATTATTATTGGCCTGTGTATGCATGCTTATGATCACCTGTCAAATGTGAAAAATGCTTGTATGAAGGGTGGTCAGATCACTAATGGCAGAAAAACAAATCATCTTGATCAGACGCACAACATCCCATATGAAACAGGAAGTATTTTACCAATGGCAAGATATTATGTGAAGAAACCAGATTGAATCTTAATTTCCCAGACCATGTTTTTATAAACCCACAAGAATTGACTTTTTATCTGTATATTGGTTTGTGGATTTAAGTGTTTTTATGTCTGGTGAGTCAAGAAGATAGTCTTGCAAGCTGATATACTATTTACAATACTGTGTAAAGGTACTGTCACACTAAGCGAGATCGCTAATGAGATCGCTAAAGGGTCACCGATTTTATGACGCAGTAGCGATCTCGTTAGCGATGCAGCTGTGTGTGACATGTAGCAACAATGTGGCCCCTGCTGAGATGTCGTTGATCGCTTATGAACGTTCTGAGCCATTTTTTGGTCATTGGTGTCCCACTGGTGAGCCTGAATCACTGAGTGTGAACGACTTTACCAGCGTCGCAGGTGGGACTAGGTTTTCCCAGCGACCGCAGAGGTCTTTATACTGATCGCTGATCTCTGATGAGATCTTTGTGTTTGGAAGATAACTAGCGATCACATAGCGATCGCACTAGCGATCTCGCCAGGTTGTGTCGTTGTCGTGATCGCTAGTGCGATCGCTAAGTGTGACAGTGCCTTAAGTCTGTAATAGTGACTAGTACATAGTGGGTGTTTATCTATGTTATTTGTGAGCTGATATGCTAATTGTGTATTGTACTCTATAACCAGTTTAGGCTTTGAGGCTGAACTGAAGCACACTGGGCAATTCTAAAAATAGCTTACATGTCTCGGGTATAAATACAAGAGACAGAGAGAGCAGTTCAGATATCATCTCATTACTCAGAGCTACCAGCCGGACATTCTGCAAAACACCCAATGGATGAAAGACAGGACTGCAGCCAGATCATCATGGCACCATCACGAGGGACACGGATCTATGATTCTAAGGGAAACAACCTAGGAGTTTTCGGCTCCGGTTGGAAGGACACAGATCTGATCAAGTGACCATCTCTGAACCATGGATATGTTTGGAGAAAGCCAGGTTTTTGGACCCGCTGGTAGTCTGGTTCCATGGAGGTGGTCGAATAAGCCAGGTGGTGACTCTCGTGTCAACTGGCTTTGGACCTTCTATGGACAGTATGTACTGTCACCTCCTTATGCATGTCAATATCTCTTCTCTGTGTGTATATCACAGGTGGAATATCGACCCTGGGAGCTCTGACGTGACATCTACCATCATCTAGTTGAGTCAGCGGAAGAGTTGGGCCCTGTAATGTGCACCATGTTGGGGGTAATTGCTGGGAATGTTCTGTTTGCTATATGGTGTTGTGGTTCAATAAAGCATTGCCACACTGTTTTACCCTAACCCTGCGTTGTCTGTGTAGTATGTTGCCCACTGGGAGATAGAGCGGGCGTTCAGCTGTATGAGCCCTGCTCCATGCAGTCTTTCTAAAGGCAGCCAGGCCAGTGGACAAGAGCACACACTGACCCCTTTTCTCCACATACTGTATGGGGATGTACTAGCAATTTTTCTTTCTAGATCATTCTTCTTTGACCTGGTTTGCCACGTTTTTATACATGTCTAAAAAAACGAATACCACCAATATGGAGGCCAAGTTCCACACTATCTCCGTTATCTTCATTAAAGTGCATGGCTGTCAGGTCTCTATTGGAGTTCCGCGTACTCCCTCACCATCCTCCCAAACATTGAACTTCTTGTGCCAGCACCCCTTGCTCTGTGGCGGCACGATGGGAGGGTCTCAGAAAATTTTCCCAGAACTTTGCCATTGTTCCCCTGACAGACCTGGATTGTACTTCTGTGTCTCTTGCTTGGACTCCTTGGCTGTACAAAGAAATCGGACGTCTGTTGCCAGCGTTCTCACAGGGAATTTTTTCAATAATTGCAATACAAGGGCTCTATGGTAATGCACCATTTTTAGAGCCCTGTCTGTCTCTGGAATAAGAGCTTGAAAATTTTCCTTGTAGCATGGGTCTAAAAGTGTCACCAACCAGTAATGAGTGTCACCAAAAATTGTTCTAATGTGAGGATCACGGGAAACACAGCACGACATAAAGTCAGCTATGCGTGCCAGACTACTAACAGGCATGCCTTCCATGTCCTTGCCAACAGTATGACTCACTATGGTGTCCTTCTCCTCATCCTCATACTCCTCCTCCCTGTCCTCAGGCCATCCCCGGTGAACAGACGGTATGACAGCTGTGCTTGTAGTACCGTCTACAGTGCATGAAAGTAACTCCTGTTATCCCTCCTCCTCCCTCTTCATTGTCTACCAATCCACCTTGCGATGACATGACGCTGGGCTGAATGTAATCACCCGGTATGTTTCCTGGCTCAATGTCTTCGTGCTCTTCCTGCAATTCATCCTCTTTTATGGTGAGCAGAGAGTTTTTCAGAATGCTGAGAAGCGGGATGGTGACGCTAATTATGGCATCATCGCCGTTCACCATCTTGGTGCAGTCCTCAAAGTCGGAGGCTGCAAACGCTGCTGAAGCACGTCAAGTGTGGCTGAAGCTGTAGCTGACTTTCTAAAATAGGCAGACAGCCGGCGTACTTTCACTAACAGATCCGGCAGCACATAGGCCAGGCAAGGTACATGTGTCAGCTCACCTTGCCTCAAAGCCGCCACCAGGTTCCGGCCATTGTCACACATGACCATGCTTGGCTGTAGGTTCAGCGGTGTCATCCAAATATCTGACTGCTCTTTCAGTGCTGTCCACATCACTGCTGCATTGTGCAGTTTATCACCTAAGCATATTAGCTTCAGCACAGCCTGTTGCCGCTTGGCTGAGGCAGTGATGCAGTGCTTCCAGCTTGTGACTGATGCGCTACTTGCGGAGATGGAGGCTGGAGCTGTAGATAGTGGGGGCAACCCAGATTGACGTAGGGCCCGCAAATCTCGGAGTTGGAAGGACATGCACCGTCCCATGGTTCGACTGGGTCCTGGCTTCCACTGTGTTAACCCAGTGTGCCATCAACAAGATGTACCGTCCCTGCCCACAAGCAATTGTCCACGTGTCTGTAGTTAGGTGGACTTTCCCAGTAACAGCATTGCTGAGGGCACGGCTAATGTTGTGGGACACGTGCTTGTGTAACGCCTGGATGGCACACCGGGAGAAATAGTGGCGGCTGGGAACCAAATACCTTGGGACGGCTGCCGCCATCAGGTTGCGGAAAGCTTCCGTCTCCACGAGCCTAAAAGGCAACATTTCAAGCACAAGAAAATGAGAAATTTGCGAATTTAGTACTGTGGCCTGTGGGGCATTGGAGGCGTACTTCCGCTTGCCGTCCAATGACTGTGGTATGGACAACTAAAGGCTGCGCTGGGACAAGGACATGGACGTGCTCAATGATGGTGCAAGTTGAGTGTGGGTAACGGCAGGTGCAGGGCAGGAGGCATCTTCGCATGCACTGTGGACAGGGGATTGGCTTTCGCGCACAACAGTGGAAGAAGCAGTGGTGTTAACTGCAGACACTGTTTCTGGTTTCTGTGGCTTGGTCACAAAGTCAGGTACTTGGCTGCCATGTGCCTGATAATGCCGTTGTTGGTCAGGCTGGTACTTTTGCTCCCCCTGATGATGTGGGCATGGCAGGTGTTGCAAATGGCCTGTTTGGGGCTATCAGCAAAGTCTTTAAAAACAACCAGACTTGGGAAGACCTTACAGTTGGACTGGAAACTTCCGTCATGTTGGTGTTGCATGGAACGGTTGAGCACCTTCTGTCTGTGGCCACAACACTGCATCTTCCTGCCTGTTGGGGTGATATGCCTTCATCCCCCTGTGTGCTGCTGTCCTCGCTCTGCATGTCCTTCTGCCAGGTTGGGTCAGTTACTATATCATCCACCACCTCTTCTTCCACTTCCGCACCTTGGTCCTCCTCCTAAGTTTCTGGCAATTGTGTTTCATCATCGTCCACCTCATGTCACACATTCCACTGTCGCCTTCATTTAACCGTGGCTGCTCAAATATTTGGGCATCGCTACATGGAATCTCATCTTGCCCCGCTTCAAGTGGATCGGGAGAGAGGCCGGAATCGATAAATGGAAACGTGAACAGCTCTTACGAGTGTCCAAGTGTTGGATCATTTGTCTCAGGGCACTCAGCATGGTGGGAGGAAGGAGGATCAGGGTGAGGAATATGCAGTCCTGACTCACGGCTAATCAGACTTGACCGTGTGGAAGACAGGGTGCTGGTGGTGGTGGGGAAGTAACTGGAAGGGTTAATAAACTTATTGAATGTGGTTTTGAACCTTGAGGGGTGCAGTTTTTAGAATGGTGTCACATTTGGGTATTTTCTGCCATATAGACCCCTCAAAGTGACTTCAAATGTGAGGTGGTCCCTAAAAAAATGGCTTTGTAAATTTTGTTGTAAAAATGAGAAATCGCTGGTCAACTTTTAACCCTTATAATTTCCTAACAAAAAAAATTTTGGTTCCGTAATTGTGCGGATGTAAAGTAGACATGTGGGAAATGTTATTTATTAACTATTTTGTGTGACATATTTCTCTGTTTTAAGGGAATAAAAATTCAAAGTTTGAAAAGTTATATCGAATAAATTTTACCACTAACGTGAAGTACAATATGTCACGAGAAAACAATCTCAGAATCGTGAAGATCCATTGAAGCGTTCCAGAGTTATAGCCTAGTTATAGCCTGACAGTGGTCAGAATTGTAAAAATTGGCGCGGTTATTAACGTGCCAAACACCCTTGGGGTTAAGGGGTTAAAGGCATGTTGGCCTTCCTTGTGCAGTCCTATGTAACACCACAGATAACAAACAGATAACTATGATTACTGATAGTGTATCAATTGTTACCTGCAGACATATGTTGTAGTACAGACATTACAGTGATAACTCTGAGTGCAGAAAATGTAGTAGACACCTGCAGTCCTATGCAACACCACAGATAACACAGTGACAGCTCTCCGAGCGCAGAAAATGCAGTACATGTCACCTACAGTCCTATGTAAGACCTGTTTCACACATCAGGTTTTTGCAATCAGGCGAGTTCTGGCATTTTTTCTGAAAACCTGATCCGGCAAAATCAAAAGCCGGATCTGTTTTTTTTCCCATTGACTAACATTAGTGTCTAACTAATTTTTTTTTTTTTACAGCCAGGGCCATTCAATATCAGTATATTAATTGTATTTTTTCTTTTTATTCCACAGAACGGTGACCAGCACTCGGGTGCCCGCAGAGTTGGACCCTTCTGGGGCGATCCCTCAGGAGACCGGCACAGAGGGACACTTCGACAGCCCCGGCCGATCCGCACCTCCAAGACACGTGAGCCCTCTGTCCCCTCCACCAGCGCTGCAGCATCGTGGCCGAGTGCATTGCATGAGGATACTGGTCAGGAGATAGATTTCCCCTTACCCCACCCTTCTGCCGCTGCCACCTCTAGTATACCTGTGGCTACTGGGCGGCTGCGGCAGAGGGGTCAGGAAAGGAACTATGCGCCCGAATTCTTGCATCTTAATGCATCATTTCAGAACTGTCTTAAAGTCTTGTCAGAGCAAATGGCTGCAGGCTTTAATCAGCTCAGCTCCAGCATTCTGGAGGTTAAGACACTTCTGCAAACGATGCATTCAGAAGCAAGAAGTTCGCCAAACCACAGTTTTTTCCGGTCTGTAGCCGAGCGCATGGATACGCTATCTCCTAGCCAGCAGATGCATGTAATGCATACTTGCCACGGTGCTCTAGCGCAGGTTACCTTCCAACCTACACCCACCCCAGTCGTTCCTCCCACACCTGCCCCCCTCCAGCCACCATCCCTCCTCCCCCTCCCATTCAATACCAGCAACCTCCCCAGTACCAACAACCTCCCCAGTACCAACAACCTCCCCACTTCCAGGAACCTCCCCACTTCCAGCAACCTGCCCCATACCAACAACCTGCCCAATACCAATTCCCAACCACATCTGCTCCTCTAATACCTGCCCAATCCTCCTCTCCACCACCCACCTGTTCTGCCTCCCACCTCTCCACCCGTTCCATTTCTTTTTCCACCCCTTCATCTCTTTTACCTGATCCTTCCCCAACACCATCCCAGTCCGCTCTCCACACTCCCACTGTCGAAGGGTCCCACAGCCCCTTCAGTAGTATCTCCACCCCACACTACACAAACCTGTAAAACTGTATAATTTTTTTTATTAAAAAAAAGAAAAAACGTATTTCACATAGAAAAAAATATTTTTCACATTGAAAAAAAAAACGTTAAAGATTATTGACATTGAAAAAACATTGTAAAACTTTTTCATAAAATAAATGTTACTTTGGTTGATTAAAATGGTTGTCTGTCATTTATTTCTAAGGTAAAATAAAGTTAACATTTATAGGTTATACAAAAGCAGGCACATAACTTTGGGTAAAAGGTAAAATAATTTTACCTTTTGTCCAAAGTTGTGTCCCTGGTTGTGTATTACCAAAGTATTTCACCTTTTAACCCTGCTGTACTGTTCGGGTCAATATGACCCAAAATGATTTTTGAGACCCTGTAGATTTTTTTATGTGAGGATTTGAAACTAGTGGTATCTTGACTTCTCCTCATTTGTGGAGCTCTATATTATTTTTTTGTTGTTTTTTTTGTTTACTTTACACGCTGATTGTTACACTTGTACTGTTCGGGTCAATATGACCTGATAGCATTTATACTGTTCTACAGGTCTCTGATTATTTCTGACTGCAAAAGTTATGTTTTTTTATGTGTACTTCATCTCAAAATGGTGGTGGTTTCACTGTTCTTATCAGTAAGCAAGCAATTATCTAGTATTATCCATTTTCTGTTTGTGAGAGAGGAGACTGGTTGTCTATCATTCAAAGGCTGGGGGTTTCACTGTTATCAGTAATCAAGTACTTATTTAGTCAAAAACATTGAGGGACAAGTAGTTTATGGTGATAAATGGAAAAAATTAGATGTGACAGCTCTAAATGCTTATATTGGTTTACTTCTTTTAGCGGGAGTATACAAATCTTATGCTGAATCAACTAAAAGTTTGTGGAATTGTGAAACCGGTCGCCACATATTTAGAGCTACAATGTGTCGTGAAAGGTTTCATGAAATTTCTAGAGTACTGCGGTTTGATTCTAAAACAGATAGAATGGAAAGAAGAGCTAAAGATAAACTAGCACCTATTAGAAATGTTTGGAATCAATGGGTAGAGATTCTACCAAAATTGTATAATAGTGGTGAAAATGTAACTGTTGATGAGCAACTGGTGGCATTCCGAGGTAGGTGCCCATTCAGACAATATATACCAAGTAAGCCAGCAAAATACGGCATCAAGATCTGGACACTTTGCGACAGCAAAAGTTCATATGCTCTAAATGTTCAAGTGTATACAGGAAAAACCCTGGTGAAAGATCTGAAAAAAATCAGGGTATGCGTGTTGTTCTCGATTTGACTCATGGACTAAAAGGACAAAATGTCACATGTGACAACTTTTTTACATCCTATCAACTAGGCCAGATGTTGAAGAAAAAACAACTTACCATGCTGGGTACTATAAGGAAAAACAAACCTGAACTACCGCAAGGTATCCTTAGCAAGAGAGAGGTGTACAGTTCTACTTTTTATTTTTCTGGAAATACAACTGTTGCTTCTTATGTTCCAAAAAAAACCAAACAGGTAATTCTAATGAGCACAATGCACCATGACAATGCCGTAAGTGATAGAGAAGACAGAAAGCCTGACATTATTTTGGATTATAATGCCACAAAGGGAGCAGTTGATACTTTAGACCAAGCAATATCAACATATACATGCAAACGCAAAACCAATCGGTGGCCAATGATTTTATTTTATAACATACTGGACGTTTCTGCATACAATGCATTTGTCTTATGGTGAGAAATCGACCCCGATTGGAACCGGAATAAGCTGCATAAAAGAAGATTATTTCTTGAGGAATTGGGAAAATCCCTGGTTAGGCCATATATTGAGAGCAGAAAAGTGACCCCCAGAAGTGAAGGAGCAACAGCCATTGTAAAAAGTGTCCAGCATGCTCAAGAATGCTCAAGAAAGACACTCCACATCCACGGCCTCCACCAGCACAGCTACCAGCAGCACAGCTACCAGCAAAAAAAGGAAGAGATGTAGCTTCTGTCCATCTTCCTGTGACAATAAGACTAATCTGACATGCGCTGGATGTTCAAAATATCTGTGTAAAGGACATGTGTCTTATTATTGTGTTCAGTGTAAAAACGCATGAACATGTTCAGTTTTTTCTTTTTTCTTTCTAAAAAGGTTGAAGTTTTTATGATTTTTCATTTGTTGATTTATAAATATTGTTTTCAAAAAGTTAAATTTCATGTTTTAGTAATAGTAATGTAAAGCTTCTTTGTTATTTGTGTGCAGAATGCCAACAATCAAAGATAATTGTAAAAAGCCTGTGTAACTTTTTTATGAAAAAAATAAATTATTAAGTTTGAATTTAAATTTTTCATTTGTTTATGATCAACCATGTTCACATACAGTATAATAATGAAAAAAGTATTCAAATAAAACACTTAGAGTAGCTAAAAATCAAGAATTAATAGGTCGGTTTCATATTGACCCGGGAACAGTACAAGTGTATAGCAAATGCGAACAGAACAGCAGGGTTAAACAAAGTTCTGTACCTTGTTGGGGATTACCTAACAATGTACAGAACTTTGGTTAAAAGGTGGAATACTTTGCTAATACACAACCAGGGACACAACTTTGGCCAAAAGGTAACATACTGTACATAATACAAAACAAGGTAGACAACTTTGGTTGTCAAAGGTAAAATAAAGGTAACATTTATTGGTTATACAAAAGCAGGCACA
>JARQOD010000002.1:233848710-233885770 GCA_033576555.1 Oophaga sylvatica
CCCCCAAAAAAATGTAGTGCAAAAACTACAAAAATAGTGACGTATTAGTTGATATTTTGGTCAAAATACGTAAGCTCGTAACCTGTGCCAAGGTCTCCATAAATTCAATTTAAACAGCAAACTTGAATGGGTATGTGGAGAGTGGCTGTTGATCTGGTATTTTGCACCTGTGTTGCTAACATCTTGCTATATGGCCTGGCTGCACCCTGAAGTGCATTTGTTCCACGATCTGGGCAGGTAAGTGTTGCTGCCATTTTGTTTGCCATTTAAATTGAATTTTTGGAGACCTTGATTCTTCTTTACTGGCTTTACTAAATAATTTAGTGTAGGGACTCGTAAGCATGGGGACCTTTGGCGCAGGTTATGAGCTTATGTATTTTGGCCAAAATATCAACTAATACCTCACTATTTTTGTATTTTTTGCACTATATTTTTTTCGGGGTGCAGCTAAGCCCAAACACGTCTGGTCTCGCATGAGGGGTGTTCACACTGTGATGCATTGAGAGTGTGCTGGCCAACCCTCCTAATTGAATAGTAGGGGCTTAACTAATAGGCTGTGAACCAGACACTATGTATTAACCTTGTGTGAACGGCACCATATGTGGGCCTTTATTGTGCAATTGTATACTGGGCAGTCACCCCCTCCTTGAATGGGTATGTGGAGAGTGGCTGTTGATCTGGTATTTTGCACCTGTGTTGCTAACTTCTTGCTATATGGGCTGGCTGCACCCTGGAGTGAATTTGCTCCAAGATCTGGGCAGGTAAGTGTTGCTGTCATTTTGTTTGCTGTTGAAATAGAATTTTTGGAGACCTTGAGTCTTCTTTAGTGCTTTTGCTAAATAATTTAGTGTAGGGACGCATAAGCGTGGGGACCATTGGCGCAGGTTACGAGCTTACGTATTTTGGCCAAAATATCAACTAATACCTCACTATGTTTATATTTTTTGCACTATATTTTTTTCGGGGTGCAGTCAAGCCCAAACATGTCTGATCTTGCATGAGGGGTGTTCACACTGTGATGCATTGAGTGTGTGCTGGCCAGCCTGCGTATTTGAATAGTAGGGGCGTGACTAATAGGCTGTGAACCAGACACTATGCACTAACCTTGTGTGAATGGCACCTTATGTGGGCCTTTATTGTGCAACTGTATAATGGGCAGTCACCCCCTCTATGAATGGGTATGTGGAGAGTGGCTGTTGATCTGGTATTATGCACCTGTGTTGCTAACATCTTGCTATAAGGGCACCATGGAGTGAATTTGTTCCAGGATCTGGGCAGGTAAGTTTTGCTGCCATTTTGTTTGCTGTTTAAATTGAATTTTTGGAGACCTTGAGTGTTCTTTAGTGGCTTTTCTAAATAATTTAGTGTAGGGACTTGTAAGCGTGGGGACCTTTGGCGCAGGTAACGAGCTTACATATTTTGGACAAAATATCAACTAATACTCACTATTTTTGTATTTTTTGCAGTATATTTTTCGGGGTGCAGCCAAGCCCAAACACGTCTGGTCTTGCATGAGGGGTGTTCACACTGTGATGCCTTGAGAGTGAGCTGGCCAGCCCGCCAAATCGAATAGTAAGGGCATGACTAATTTGCTGTGAACCAGACACTATGTATTAACCTTGTGTGAACGGCACCCTATGTGGGCCTTTATTGTGCAATTGTATACTGGGCAGTCACCCCCTCCTTGAATGGGTATGTGGAGAGTGGCTGTTGATCTGGTATTTTGCACCTGTGTTGCAAACATCTTGCTATATGGGCTGGCTGTACCCTGGAGTGCATTTGTTCCAAGATCTGGGCAGGTAAGTGTTGCTGCCATTTTGTTTGCTGTTTAAATTGAATTTTTGGAGACCTTGAGTCTTCTTTAGTGGCTTTGCTAAATAATCAAGGGTAACAATACCACAAAAGTTATTGTGCAATTTGTCCTGAGTACACTGATACCTCATATTTGGGGGTAAACCACTGTTTGGGTGCATGGCAGAGCCTGGAAGGGAAGGAGCACCGTTTGACTTTTTCAACGCAGAATTGACTGGAATTGAGATTAGATGCCATGTCACGTTTGGAGAGCCCCTGAAGTGCCTAAACATAGGAAATCCCCCAATTCTAACTCCAACCTTAACTCCAACCCACCCCTAACCCTAATCCCAACCCTAACCATAATCCTAACCACAAACCTAACCCTAACACACCCCTAACCCCAACCCTAACCCTAATCCTAACCCTAACCCTAACGGGAAAATGGAAATAAATAATTTTTTTTAATTTTGTTATTTTTCCCTAGATAACGGGGTGATAAAGGGGGGTTTGATTTACTATTTATAGTGGGTTTTTATATTGCAAAAAATAGTTTTTGCAGCACATTTTGAGAGCTATAATTTTTTCATATTTTGGCCCAGAGAGTCATGTGAGGTCTTATTTTTTGCAGGACGAGTTGACGGTTCTATTGGTACCAATTTTGGGCACATAACATTTTTTGATCGCTTTTTATTACGATTTTTATGAGGCAGAATGAACAAAAACCAGCAATTCATTAATTTCTTTTGGAGGGGGCGTTTATACCATTCCCCATGTGGTAAAATTGATAAAGTAGTTTTATTCTTCGAGTTAGTACGATTACAGCGATACCTAATTTGTATCATTTTTTGTTTATACACTAAAAACTATTTTATATGAAAAATAATTATTTTTGCATCGTTTTATTCTGCGAGCTATAACTTTTTTATTTTTTGCTGATGATGCTATAAGGCAGCTCGTTTTTTGCGGGACAAGATGACGTTTTCAGCGGTACCATGTTTATTTATATTCGTCTTTTTGATCGCGTGTTATTCCACTTTTTGTTTAGCGGTTTGATGATAATGCATTTTTTTTTGCCTTTTTTTGGAGGCGTTCACTAAAGGTGTTAACTACTGTAGTGAGACACTTTTATAAGGTGGGTCGTTACGGACGTGTCGATACTAAATATATGTACTTTTATTGTTTTTTTACATAATAATAATGTGTTTATTGGGGAAATATTTTTAATTTTTTTTATTTAGGGATTTTTTTAAAATTATTTTTACACATGTTAATTTATTTTTTTTTTACACTTTTACATTGTCCCAGGGTGGGACATCACTATATATTGTCAGATCGCTGATCTGGCACTTTGCAGAGCACTGTGTCAGATCAGTGATCTGACAGGCAGTGCAGGAGGCTTCTGAGCGCCTGCTCTTAGCAGGCACTGACAAGCCACTTCCCTGCAGGACCTGGAAGGACCCCGCGGCCATCTTGGATCCGGGGGACTGCAGGGAGGAGGCCCTCGGAACAACGCAATCACATCGCGTTGCTCTGAGGGTCTCAGGGAAGCACCCTATGCCACCGGAGCGCTGCGATCATGTTTGATCGCAGTGTGCCGGGGGTTAAAGTTCAGAGAGCGATCCGTGACCACTCCTGGCACTTACTGCCGGGTGTCAACTGTAAGAATCAGCTGATACCCGGCTGATCGCGTATGACTAACTATTCAGTCCTAGGGAATTAAATCCCAGGGCACATGGATGGAATAGTACGTCTGATGGCAGAAAGGGGTTAAACAAGGGGTACCAACAATTTTGACCACGTGTGTTAATGTTGCAGCTCCATGTCTCCTCTTATGTCTAAAACATAGTTACATATGTAGTTATGTAGGTTGAAAAAAGACCTAGTTCCATCAAGTTCAACCTTTAAATGCAGCCCAAGTGTCCCCTGTGATTTTTTTATACCGCAGCCACAGTCTCTACTATGATGTCTATACCACAGCCCCAGCGTCTCCTGTGATGTCTACACTGCAGCCCCAGCATCCCCTGTGATGTCCATGCCGCAGTCCCAGCATCTCCTATTATGTCTATACTGCAGCCCCAGCATCTCCTGTGATTTAGCTACATGTCTCCTGTGATGTATATACCATAGCCCTATGTCTCCTGTGTAGAGATGGGCGGACACCTGGATGTTCAGGTCTGGCTGCTCCTGCAGAACAGTTACAGAAAGTTTGGGCTCGGGTGCCAGAACAGTACCCGGGACCCCATTCACCGAATGTGCATGACAGCGCGGCAAACACCACTTCTGATCGGCGGGGAAATCATCCCCGCCGGTCAGAGAGCCACGGTTCCCACACTGTCAAAAGACAGTGGGAGTGCTCAGCTGTGATCCGAGGTATAAAGATTACCTCCGGTCACTGGTGTCAGCTGATGGGACTACTGATCCCATCATCCGACACCTGCTACTGCTAATTACAGTGAGAGAAGGAGCGGCGGTTGGGAGTATTCATCAGCCGCACCTGCGCTGCAAATTAATAATTTAAAAAAAAATGGCGTGGGTTCCCCTGTATTTTTGCTAACCAGCCAGATAAAACTCACAGCTGGGGGCTGCAAACCTCAGCTGTCAGCTTCAGCAAGGTTAGTTATCAAGAATAGAGGGGTCACCAAGCTGTTTTTTTAATTATTGAAATAAATAATTAAAAAAAACCTGTGGGTTCCCTCCCATTTTTGACAACCAACCTTGCTAAAGTAAATAAGCTGGGGGAAGGTATTCTCAGGCTAGTAAGGGGCCATGTATATTGACCCCCCAGTCTAAAAATAGAAGCCCACAGCTGCCCAGAAAAGGCACATCTATTAGATGTGCCAATTCTGGTGCTTTGCCTGGCTCTTCCTACTTCCCCTGTAGCGGTGGCAAGTGAGGTTCATATTTGTGGGGTTGATGTCACCTTTGTATTGTCAGGTGACATCAAGCCCACGGCTTAGTAATGGAGAAGTGTCTATAAGAAACCTATCCATTACTAATCCTATAGTTGTATGGTAAATAAAAACACAGCCAGAATAAAGTACTTTATTTGAAATAAGACTAAACACAGTTTTCCATTTTTATTTCAACGCCTAATTCCAGCGAAGCCCTCGATCTCCTGTAATAAAAGTAAAATAAAAAGACCACAATATACCATACCTGTCAGTCGTTCTGTCCCATGCCGTAATTCATGTCTGGGGATAAACAGTTTTTAACCTTGATGGTGCCAAGATGCGACCGTCCAGGCTGAGAACCACTGGTGACTGAACTGCTGCGAGCGCAGCCTCAGAGACCGGTGGCTCCAGTCCCAGCTGGGCTGAACTGCGATGACCTCGGTGACATCCCCACTAGCACCATGTGAAAAACTCTCACCGTGCCCATTTTTGAGGGGGTTACTGATATTATTATGAATATGAGCTGTATATCTCCTTGAATATTGAGTATCTACTACAAGATATTTTTTATCAGATCTTGAGTCTGTAATTCTGTGTACTTTTTTGTATTTATGATTGTATGTGTGTGTTTTTTGTATAATATTAGTGCTTAGTATGTGGAGGGTGCAACAGAATTTTCTAGGACTACTGACGCTGAGTGGGGGCGCCATCACGTCTACAACTAGGGTGCCAACCTCCGCTGACAGGTAGGGTGATTGTACAGGGCTTCTGTAGTGAGAGATTAGTCCCTGTTAGGGTATGTTTCCATGTTCAGGAAACAGTCTGGATTAGCTGCGTGTTTGACGATGTGCGTTGGCGCAGCATCAAACACGCAGCGTCCAGATGTTACAGCATAGTGGAGGGGATTTCAAGAAATCCCGTCTCCATTATGCTTACAAACACGCAGGCGGAAGACCTGCGTTTCCGGACATGCGGCGCGTCTTTTTAGACCGCAGCATGTCCTATTCCCTTGCGGCGATGCTGCGTCGCCGAAAGGGAAATAACACAGGGCTATGTAGCCCTGCGGTCATTCCGCATGTGTTCCGGATGTGTTCCATGAACACATCCGGAATGACCGCGCGTTCAGAAGGGGGCAGGGCTTTGGGCAGAGCGGACTTTCCGCTCCGTCCAAAGCGCTGTGTTTCCGGAATGTGGAAACACAGCCTTAAGTTTTTATACTGCTTTCTTGACCCCACTTGTTTGCAAACTTTTGCACTTTCTTTGCACCTTCATGTTTTGATTTTTCTGATCTGTTTAACAAACTAATAAAAGTTAATTTTTAGAGGTCTTTTCTTTTCCCTTGGTGTTTAATGAATTTTTGAGACCCTATTATTTTCTAAAAGGTTTTGTATATACCGTAGGCCCATGTCTTCTGTAATATCTATGCCACAGCGCCACGTCTCCAGTGATGTCTATACCGTGGCATATAAAAGTTTGGGCACCCTTGGTCAAAATTTTGTAGTCCGTCCACGCTTGAAAGTGCATGGTGATTAAATGCCTAAGCATGCAACTGGTATTCAAATTTCGGAGATTTTTCCCTCGGCTAAAGGTCCTTCCGCACTTCTTACAGATAACCTTTGGCTCATCAATAGGATTTTGGTCAAAAAAGTGCCTCACTGCACTCTTACTATGATATAAATTTTCAGGGCTTGCACGCTGTGCTAATTGGACCATCTGGCCGAGCTGTCCTGCAACTTTTTTTGTTTTTGTAACACGTTTTTGGACAGCTACGGGCCTGCCAGATTACCGCTGCTGCGATGTCGATACCTGCTGCGGATCCTTCTCCTCTTCTGAGCTATTGCCAGTGGCACCCTCTTCCCCAATGGATGCCAATCCAGGTAAACAACTGGGTCATCCATCACCTCCTCTTCAATTTGATCTGCACCTTCCTCTGTGTCACTGTGTAAGGTGGTATATAGAGTTGAGCGATACTTTCCGATATCCAAAAGTATCGGAATCGGAATGGTATCGCCGATACCATTAAAATATCGGCGATACCCGATACCGATACCGGAAGTCCCATGTAAGTCTATGGGAACAAAAATATCGCAACTAAAAAAACCTCTTTCTTTCCTTGTAAACACTAAATATACACACATAGAATACATATATATATATACATGTCATTGTGACATATATATATACATATATGTATAGTTTATACACTTCTACATAGTAAAATATCCTCTGATTCAATTGCCGGGTAAAGTC
The DNA here is from genome assembly GCA_033576555.1 of Oophaga sylvatica. Classification (NCBI taxonomy): domain Eukaryota; kingdom Metazoa; phylum Chordata; class Amphibia; order Anura; family Dendrobatidae; genus Oophaga; species Oophaga sylvatica. The sequence goes on from JARQOD010000002.1 coordinate 233,855,646, forward strand.
GGCTTCTGTGAAAAGACAGAAGCACCCGACATGAAATGACACTTGGTGTACATAGGGTTAACCATGTCTTTTGATGTCGTTTGCTATCTGATTTGCACATACAATTACATCAGTCTATGTGTGCAAAATTTCACACTGTAGGGGTTAATTAAAGGTGTAAATTCGTTGTAAAAAAAACAGACTTTTTTGCTACGAATTTACACCTTTAATTAACCCCTACAGGTGTGAAATTTTGCACACTTACACTCATGTAATTGTTTGTGCAAATCAGATATCAAACTACATGAAAAGACATGGTTAACCCTATGTACACCAAGTGTCATTTCATGTCGGGTTCTGCATTTTCACAAAAGCCGGCAATTGAATTAGCGGCTATTATACTATGTAGAAGTGTATGAACTATAAATATAAATATATATATATATGTGTCACAAATTCAATGACATGTATATATATATATGAGGTGTAAAATTGCTGAAAAAAAATGCGTGGGCTCCCGCCCTATTTTCGCAACCAGACAGACAAAGCCAGTGAGTGGGGGCAGATAATAATAGCCCAAAGAGGGACCATTTTTTTTGGCCCCCCCGGCTACTTAACATCTGCCCCCAGACACCCCAGAAAGGGCAAATCTCTAATTAGATTTGCCCTTTCTGGCACTTTGCCCGTCTATTCCCATTGCCCTGTAGCGGTGGCGAATGGGTTAATAAGGGGTTAAAATGACCTTGCAATTGAAAGGTCACTTTAAGCCAGGTCAATAATTGAGAGCTGTCAATTAGACAACTATCAATTATTAATCCTATTGTATGAAAGAAAAATCAAACACACACACTTTAATAAAAAAGAAGTTTAATGAAATAATCACACAGTTTTTGACCATATTTTATTTACCTGCTAAAACCATTTCCTGTAATAAAAATAAAATAATAAAGCAAAATTATTCTTACCAATCCGATGCACAGTCAGGTCCCACGGTGTAATCCTTCAGAAAGGGTTAATGTTTACTGCAGGGACCGCAGCTAATGCTGCAGCCTCACAGTAAATCCCCAAATGAATGAGTTCCCCTCCTGGCTGACAGGAGAGGAAGTGGAAAGCTTAATTGATTGCTTTCCACTTTCACTTCAGGTCAGCCAGGGACACCATCAGTGACGTCAGAGGGAACTGATTAACAAAAATAGGGGTTCCCTTCGAAAAAAAAATGGCGTGGGGTCCCCCCTATTTTTGTTAACCAGCCAGATGAAGCAGACCGCTGAGGCCTGGATTTTCAGGCTGTTAAGGAGCCAGATCCATGGACCTTGCCAGCCTGATAATACCAGGCCACAGCAGTCTGCATATCTTGGCTGATTAACAAAAATAAGGGATCCCCTCGAAAAAAATTGGCGTGGGGTCCCCCCTATTTTTGTTAACCAGCCAGATGAAGCAGACCGCTGAGGCCTGGTTTTTCAGGCTGGTAAGGATCCAATATCCATGGACCTTGCAAGCCTGATAATACCAGGCCACAGCAGTCTGCTTAGCTTGGCTGGTTAACAAAAATAGGGGATCCCCTCGAAAAAAAAAACGGCGTAGGGGTCCCCCTATTTTTGTTAACCAGCCAAGTAAAATGCAGACTGCTGCGGCCTGGTATTAAAAGACTGTCAAGGCCCATGGATTTTGGCCCTCAACAGCCTGATAATACCAGGCTACAGCAGCCCCACATTTGGCGCATCAAAAGATGTGCCAATTGTGGCACTTTACCCGGCTCTTCCCACTGCCCTGTAGCGGTGGCAAGTGGGGTAATAAGGGGTTAATGTCACCGTTGATTGCACGGTGACAATAAGCCCGGTTAATAATGGATAGGCGTCAATAAGACACCGAACCATTATTAATCCCAAAGTTTTTAAATGTGTAAAAAAAAGACACAGCAAGAAAAAAGTCTTTTAATGAAATAAAAGAGACAACACAGTTTTCATTTTTTTTATTACTCTCTCATTCCTGCGACGCCATCGATCTCCTGTAAAAAAAGAAAAAAAACAAACCAACAGTATACCACCTGTCCGACGCAGTCCATAACGACAGTCCCACGACGATCCAGCTCTGCTACATCGCAATGACAGGCAGAGCCTGTCATTGCAACGCAGCACAGCTGATTACCTGCTTCCCCGGCGGTGACGTCATCGGACTGACTGCTTTACGGCCGGGATTACCCAGCAGTCACTGCAGTTATCGCGAGAAACTGCATGTGACCGCCGGGGAGAAGAGGATGGCAGCCATGAAGCAGTCCAGGACGTGACCGCCGGAGATCTTCTGCCAGGTAAGTGCCGCTGACTCCTGACAGACCCGACAGACGGACACTGACAGTGACAGTGACATCCCGATTCCGGTATCCGATATGACGAAAATATCGGAACTCGGAATCGGAATTCCGATACAGCCAATATCGGCCGATACCCGATATTTGCAGTATCGGAATGCTCAACCCTAGTGGTATAGTATGCAGGAAGGGGCACATAAGTTTCATCAGGGTCAGATTCTGGCTCAGTAGACTGCGAGGGCAATGTAGTGCTCTGGGTCAATGTACCAGCAGAATCATCTAGCAGTGGCTGTGCATCAGTGCACTCCATGTCAGATTCATCCTGGACTGGTGAATTCAGGATTTGACTTGATAACCCAGGCATGGTATGTGAAAAGAGCTCCATGGAGTAATCTGAAGTGTGGCCTGCCGCATCCTTCACTTTTGGTGGGGGTGAAGGACCGAAAGAAAGGTGTTGTTCCTGAACAGGAGCCTGCACTGACGACTCAGTGCTTGCATTTTTTGAAACTTCAGAAGAGGAGGCGATAGAGCTGGAGGCTGTTTCGGCAATGTAAGCCAAAACCTGTTAATGATGCTCCGGCTTTAAAAGCGGTTTACCTACTCCCAGAAAAGGGAGCCTTCCAGGCCTTTTTGAGCCAGACGATGACGCAGGCTCAAGACCTCCTGCCTTAGGTCCTCTTGTGCTTTTGGCACTACCAGCAGATGCACCACCACCACCATCAGTACCAGCTGGCCCCCCACCCATGTCCATGGCCTCTTCCACCATACTTCCTCATGTTTGGGAAAATGTACCAAAAATACCAGCAGATATATGGTACTGTATCTGTTAAGGGTCGATTTCCCGCTACTGCACAAGGGGAATCTCGAACCAACCCCGCTGCCGTCTCCCATCCGTCTCCGGCCGCAGTGGAATCTGCTCAGCCGAGACGTCGGTCCCAGCGTCTTGCCCAGTCTAATACTGTGCAGAGGATTACTGCTGCCTCTCCAGTTTCTGCTATTGTAGCCAGTACTGGTCAGCGGCGAGCAGACGTCTTTGGGACTAAGTCCTGCGTTTCCCCTTCTGAGCATGCCCAGGGTAAGATCTCTAATTAGAGATCGAGGTCACATGCTCTGGTACTGCAGCGACTCCCATTGGTCCTCTAGGAAGGTCCTGAAGCTGCTCTAGGTCTGGGGGCAGTTTCCCATTGGTCCTTCCTGAAAGGTCCTGAGTAGAGTTGAGCGATACTTTCCGATATCCTAAAGTATCGGAATCGGAATGGTATCGCCGATATCACTAAAATATCGGCGATACCCGATACCGATACCGGAAGTCCCATGTAAGTCTATGGGAACAAAATATCGCAACTAAAAAAAACCCATTCTTTCCTTGTAAACACTAAATATACACACATAGAATACATATATATATATATATACATGTCATTGTGACATATATATATACATATATGTATAGTTTATACACTTCTACATAGTAAAATATCCTCTCATTCAATTGCCGGGTAAAGCCGGCTTCAGTGAAAAGACAGAAGCACCCGACATGAAATGACACTTGGTGTACATAGGGTTAATCATGTCTTTTCATGTCGTTTGCTATCTGATTTGCACAAACAATTAAATCAGACTATGTGTGCAAAATTTCACACCTGTAGGGGTTAATTAAAGGTGTAAATTCGTTGTAAAAAAAACGGACTTTTTTTGCTACGAATTTACACCTTTAATTAACCCCTACAGGTGTGAAATTTTGCACACATAGTCTGATTTAATTGTTTGTGCAAATTAGGCTGGAGTCACACACAACCACAAAAAATCGGTCCGTTTTAGACGGTCGACAATCGGATCAAAATAAAAACATCACACATCCTTCTGGCATCCGATTTTCCTTCAAAGATGCGATTTAATCGCATGTGTGTGTACCTTGTAACATCCGATTTTCATCCGACTTGCGAGATTTTCTCGCAGGCTTGCAAAACTGACATATAATGGATCCAAAAGAATAGTATTTAAATGCCAAAAGAAAGAATAGATATATACACATATATATATATATATATATATATATGTCATTGTGACATATATATATATACATATATTTATAGTTCTTACACTTCTACATACTGTTATAGCCGCTAATTCAATTGCCGGCTTCAGTGAAATCACAGAAGCCGACATGAAATGATACATTGTTTCCACACATTTAACCATGTAATTTCATGTATTTTTATATATGTTTGAAACATACAATTACATGAGTATATGTGTGCTAAATTTCAGACATGTAGGGGTTAATTAAAGGTGTAAATTCGTTTAAAAAAAATGCGTGGGCTCCCGCTGTATTTTCTCCACCAGACAGACAAAGCAAGCGAGTGGGGGCAGATAATAATAGCCTAGGGAGGGTACATTTTTTTTGTGCCCCCCTGGCTACTAACATCTGCCCCCAGACACCCCAGAAAGGGCAAATCTATAATTAGATTCGCCCTTTCTGGCACTTTGCCCGTCTATTCCCATTGCCCTGTAGCGGTGGCGAATGGGTTAATAAGGGGTTAAAATGACCTTGCAATTGAAAGGTCACTTTAAGCCAGGTTAATAATTGATAGCTGTCAATTAGGCAACTATCAATTATTAATCCTATTGTATGAAAGAAAAATCAAACACACACACTTTAATAAAAAATAAGTTTAATTAAATAATCACACAGTTTTTGACCATATTTTATTTTCCTGCTAAAACCATTTCCTGTAATAAAAATAAAATAAAAAAGCAAAATTATACTTACCAATCCGATGTACAGTCAGGTCCCACGGTGTAATCCATCAGAAAGGGTTAACAGGTTACAGGTCGCAGAGAGCTAATAATGCTGTCTCAGACCTGTATTCCCCTGAATGAATAACTTCCTCTCCCAGCGAAAGTAGAGGAATAGATTCATGAATGGAGCTTAATTGATTTCTTGCCAATTTAACTGTAGTGACCTGACCTAAAGGGAAAGTGGACACAATCAATTAAGCTTCATTCATGAAACACATCCTCTCCTGTCGCCAGGAGAGGAACTTATTCATTCATGAGCTTTGAGCTGAGCATGCAGGATTACTTGCACTGCTTGGCTCAAAGCTAGTTAACCCTTTGTGAAGGATTACAGCGTGGGACGTGACAGATCAGCGGAATAGGTAAGAATAATGTTGTTTTATTTCTTTTTCTTTATTTTAGGAGATCAATGGCTTCGCACGGATTTAGTGTAAAATAAAATATGGTCAAAAAAATGTGTTTTTATTTCATTAAAATTATTTATTCTTAAAGTGTGTGTGTTTTTTTATTTACTTCAATAGGATTAATAATTGATAGTTGTCTAATTGACAGCTATCAATCATTAACCTGCCTTAAGGTCACCTTTCAATTGCAAGGTGACAGTAAGGTGAGATTAACCCATTCGCCACCGCTACAGGGCAATGGGAATAGACGGGCAAAGTGCCAGAAAGGGCGAATCTAATTATAGATTTGCCCTTTCTGGGGTGTCTGGGGGCAGATGTTAGTAGCCAGGGGGGGCACAAAAAAAATGCACCCTCCCTGGGCTATTATTATCTGCCCCCACTCGCTTTGCTTTGTCTGTCTGGTGGAGAAAATACAGCGGGAGCCCACGCATTTTTTTTCAACGAAATTACACCTTTAATTAACCCCTACATGTCTGAAATTTTGCACAAATACACTCATGTAATTGTATGTTTCAAACATATATAAAAATACATGAAATTACATGGTTAAATGTGTGGAAACAATGTATCATTTCATGTCGGCTTCTGTGATTTCACAAAACCCGGCAATTGAATTAGCGGCTATTACAGTATGTAGAAGTCTAGGAACTATAAATATATGTATATATACATGTCACAATGACATGTATATATATATGTATGTGTTCTATGTGTATATATCTATTCTTTCTAGTCTTTATTAAAGCTGTCAGTGTGATTTTACAGTATAGGCGGGGATGAATTGCCGGCTTTTCTAAAGGACACCGATGCGATTTCATCGCAAGTCACACAGTGTGGTCCGTTTGTAATCAGATTTTTCATCGCTCCCATAGACTTGCATTGGCGATTGTCGACCGACAATCGGTGACAATCGCAGCATGCTGCGATTGTACACGGACGTTTAAAACGGACCACAAAAAATCAGATACTGGGAGCTGCTCCATAGATTAACATAGGTCCGACTGCAATGCGATATTTCATCGCATTGCAGTCGTCCGATTTTGTCGCCAGTGTGACTCCGGCCTTAGATAGCAAAGGACATGAAAAGACATGGTTAACCCTATGTACACCAAGTGTCATTTCATGTCACCCGACATGAAATGACACTTGGTGTACATAGGGTTAACCATGTCTTTTCATGTCCTTTGCTATCTAATTTGCACAAACAATTAAATCAGACTATGTGTGCAAAATTTCACACCTGTAGGGGTTAATTAAAGGTGTAAATTCGTTGTAAAAAAACCGGACTTTTTTGCTACGAATTTACACCTTTAATTAACCCCTACAGGTGTGAAATTTTGCACACATAGTCTGATTTAATTGTTTGTGCAAATTAGATAGCAAAGGACATGAAAAGACATGGTTAACCCTATGTACACAAAAGTGTCATTTCATGTCGGGTTCTGCATTTTCACAAAAGCCGGCAATTGAATTAGCGGCTATTATACTATGTAGAAGTGTATGAACTACAAATATAAATATATATATATATGTGTCACAAATTCAATGACATGTATATTTTATATATGAGGTGTAAAATTGCTGAAAAAAAATGCGTGGGCTCCCGCCCTATTTTCGCAACCAGACAGACAAAGCCAGTGAGTGGGGGCAGATAATAATAGCCCAGAGAGGGACCATTATTTTTGCCCCCCCGGCTACTAACATCTGCCCCCAGACACCCCAGGAAAGACAAATCTATAATTAGATTCGCCCTTTCTGGCACTTTGCCCGTCTATTCCCATTGCCCTGTAGCGGTGGCGAATGGGTTAATATGGGGTTAAAGCCACCTTGCTATTGAAAGGTGACCTTAAGCCAGGTTAATAATTGAGAGCTGTCAATTAGACAACTATCAATTATTAATCCTATTGCATGAAATAAAAATAAAACACACACACTTTAATTAAAAATCATTTTAATGAAATAAAGACACATGTTTTTGACCATCTTTTATTTTACTGCAAAAACCATTTCCTGTAATAAAAATAAAATAAAAAAGCAAAATTATTCTTACCTATCCCATGCACAGTCAGGTCCCACGGTGTAATCCTTCAGAAAGGGTTAATGTTTACTGCAGGGACCGCAGCTAATGCTGCAGCCTCACAGTAAACCCCAAATGAATGAGTTCCTCTCCTGCCTGACAGGAGAGTAAAGGCTGGGTGTCACATAACGATACACCAGCGATCCCGACAACGATATGCACTTGTCAGGATCGCTGGTGTATCGCTACATGATCGCTGCTGAGCTGCCAAACAGGCAGCTCAGGCAGCGATCTGGGACAGCGACACTGCGGGTAACATCGCTTAAGGGCCCGTCTCACATAGCGATATCGCTACCGAGATCGCTGCTGAGTCACTAGTTTTGTGACGCAGCAGCGAGCTCACCAGCGATATCGCTGTGTGTGACATTCAGCGACGATCAGCCCCCTGCCGGGTATCGCTGATCGTCGCAGAAATGTTAGGACCTTTTTTTGATCGCTGGTTTCCCTCTGACAGGCACGCATCGCTGCGTGTGACAGGCGGGAGACCAGCGATCCGCTGGTAACCAAGGTACACAGCGGGTTTCCAGGCACCGCGCAGCGCTTGGAAACCCGCTGTGTACCTTGGATACCAGCTCCCTGCATCAGGGCGCTGGTATCCAAGGTACACAGCGGGTTTCTAGGCACAGCCCCGCGCCTGGAAACCCGCTGTGTACCTTGGTTACCAGCGGATCGCTGGTCTCCCGCCTGTCACACGCAGCGATGTGTGCCTGTCAGCGGGAAACCAGCGATCAAAGGTCCTGACATTTCAGCGACGATCAGCGATACCCGGCAGGGGGGCTGATCGTCGCTGAATGTCACACACAGCGATATCGCTGGTGAGCTTGCTGCTGCGTCACAAAACTAGTGACTCAGCAGCGATCTCGGTAGCGATATCGCTATGTGAGACGGGCCCTTAAGTGGAAAGCTTAATTGATTGCTTTCCACTTTCACTTCAGGTCAGCCAGGGACACAATCAGTGACGTCAGAGGGAACTGATTAACAAAAATAGGGGTTCCCTTCGAAAAAAAAATGGCGTGGGGTCCCCCCTATTTTTGTTAACCAGCCAGATGAAGCAGACCGCTGAGGCCTGGATTTTCAGGCTGTTAAGGAGCCAAGATCCATGGACCTTGCCAGCCTGATAATACCAGGCCACAGCAGTCTGTATATCTTGGCTGATTAACAAAAATAGGGGATCCCCTCGAAAAAAATTGGCGTGGGGTCCCCCCTATTTTTGTTAACCAGCCAGATGAAGAAAACCGCTGAGGCCTGGATTTTCAGGCTGTTAAGGAGCCAAGATCCATGGACCTTGCCAGCCTGATAATACCAGGCCACAGCAGTCTGTATATCTTGGCTGATTAACAAAAATAGGGGATCCCCTCGAAAAAAATTGGCGTGGGGTCCCCCCTATTTTTGTTAACCAGCCAGATGAAGAAAACCGCTGAGGCCTGGATTTTCAGGCTGTTAAGGAGTCAAGATCCATGGACCTTGCCAGCCTGATAATACCAGGCCACAGCAGTCTGCATATCTTGGCTGATTAACAAAAATAGGGGATCCCCTCGAAAAAAAATGGCGTGGGGTCCCCCCTATTTTTGTTAACCAGCCAGATGAAGCAGACCGCTGAGGCCTGGATTTTCAGGCTGTTAAGGAGCCAAGATCCATGGACCTTGCCAGCCTGATAATACCAGGCCACAGCAGTCTGCATATCTTGGCTGATTAACAAAAATAAGGGATCCCCTCGAAAAAAATTGGCGTGGGGTCCCCCCTATTTTTGTTAACCAGCCAGATGAAGCAGACCGCTGAGGCCTGGTTTTTCAGGCTGGTAAGGATCCAATATCCATGGACCTTGCAAGCCTGATAATACCAGGCCACAGCAGTCTGCTTAGCTTGGCTGGTTAACAAAAATAGGGGATCCCCTCGAAAAAAAAACGGCGTAGGGGTCCCCCTATTTTTGTTAACCAGCCAAGTAAAATGCAGACTGCTGCGGCCTGGTATTAAAAGACTGTCAAGGCCCATGGATTTTGGCCCTCAACAGCCTGATAATACCAGGCTACAGCAGCCCCACATTTGGCGCATCAAAAGATGTGCCAATTGTGGCACTTTACCCGGCTCTTCCCACTTGCCCTGTAGCGGTGGCAAGCGGGGTAATAAGGGGTTATTGTCACCGTTGATTGCACGGTGACAATAAGCCCGGTTAATAATGGATAGGCGTCAATAAGACACCGATCCATTATTAATCCCAAAGTTATTAAATGTATAAAAAAAAGACACAGCAAGAAAAAAGTCTTTTAATGAAATAAAAGAGACAACACAGTTTTCATTTCTTTTATTATACACTCATTCCTGCGACGCCATCGATCTCCTGTAAAAAAAAAAAAAAAACAAACCAACAGTATACCACCTGTCCGACGCAGTCCATAACGATAGTCCCACGACGATCCAGCTCTGCTACATCGCAATGACAGGCAGAGCCTGTCATTGCAACGCAGCACAGCTGATTACCTGCTTCCCCGGCGGTGACGTCATCGGACTGACTGCTTTACGGCCGCGATTACCCAGCAGTCACTGCAGTTATCGCGAGAAACTGCATGTGACCGCCGGGGAAAGAAGATGGCGGCCATGAAGCAGTGCAGGACGTGACCGCCGGAGATCTTCTGCCGGGTAAGTGCCGCTGACTCCTGACAGACCCGACCGACGGACACTGACAGTGACAGTGACAATCCCGATTCCGGTATCCGATAAGACGAAAATATCGGAACTCGGAATCGGAATTCCGATACAGCTAATATCGGCCGATACCCGATATTTGCAGTATCGGAATGCTCAACACTAGTCCTGAGGATTGCTGCAGCTATAAAAGGTGCGCATGACCGCACGGCCATGTGCTAGTATTAATCCTGTTATGTGCTTTGCGCCAGTGTGGTCGTATGCATGTGTTTAGGGACTCGGCTGAAATAAGCCCCTAGAATACCGGCACCTCCGGTGAGGAGTTTGTGTGTTTGGGTTCAGGGCTCTGGCTGAAATAAGCCCCTAGTATACCGGCACCTCTGGTGAGGAGTTTGCTGTGTGCATTGCTGACCACATTATTACGGACTGCTATCTGCTCAGCAGTCACCTCTGTGCTCCTGTGTGCTTGACAGGACATAGCGTTTATGTTGCGACTCCGTGAAGTAACAGAGTTTGCTTATACCGCCATATTGTGCCATACAGTGTCTATAACAGCGACTCTGTGAAGTAACAGAGTTCGCTTATACCGCCATATAGCGCCATTTGCTAGCAGCAGGTTTCACCTGCACGGTGGACCCCGGGCTGCGAATGCACCTTTAATTTATATTTATTTGGTGCGTTCCGCCAGCCGTAACAGTATCAGAAGAGTACACCTGCATACGGTGAAGGGGAAAATTTAAATCTCTGTATATATTTCGAGAGTAACACACAGACGCACACTCAGTATGGATTTGACCAGAATATAAAAAGCAGAAAAAAGGTACTGTATGAGAAGCGTACAGCTGTATACAGTGTTGGGGTAATTTTAAAGCTCTGTATATATTGCCGGAGTAACACACAGACGCTCACTAAGTATGGATTAGACCAGAATATAAAAAGCAAATAAAGGGCACTGTATCTGAAGATACCAGGTGTGTAAAGTATAGGGGTAAATTGTAAATCTCTGTATATATTTCCGGAGTAACACACAGATGCTCACAGGCTCAGTATGGATTAGACCAGAATATAAAAAGCAGAAAAAGGGTACTGTATCACCAGATACCAGATGTACATACTGTAGTATAGTGAAAAAATTGTAAATCTCCGTATATATTTCAGGAGTCACACACAGACGCTCTCAAGCTCAGTATGGATTACACCAGAATATAAAAAGCAGAAAAAGGGTACTGTATGAGAAGCGTACAGCTGTATACAGTGTTGGGGTAATTTTAAATCTCCGTATATATTTCCTGAGTAACACACAGACGCTCACTCAGTATGGATTAGACCAGAATATAAAAAGCAGATGAAGGGCATTGTATCTGAAGATACCAAGTGTACATAGTATAGGGGTAAATTGTAAATCTCCGTATATATTTCTGGAGTAACACACAGACGCTCACAGGCTCAGTATGGATTAGACCAGAATATAAAAAGCATAAAAAGGGTACTGTATCTGAAGATACCAGGTGTATATAGTATAGGGGTAAATTGTAAATCTCTGTGTATGTTTCCGGAGTAACACACAGATGCTCACAGGCTCATTATGGATTAGACCAGAATATGAAAAGCAGAAAAGGGTACTGTATCTGAAGATAACAGGTGAATATAGTATAGGGGTAAATTGTAAATCTCCGTATATATTTCAGCAGTAACACACAGACGCTCACGCTTCCAATGGTTAGCGCTGACAAGTACTATTCCGGTCATCTACATGCTGGAGCACACTTTGAATAGTCTGCGTGAGGAGGTGGTGGTCCCAGTTGAAGAGTTGGAAACAGAGGAGGATGTGGAAGGGATAACAATATCTCAAATTTCCGGCCTGTCGTCGCCCAGGCAGGTGCCATAGGAGGGTGTCTTACAGCAATCAAGTGGAGCTCATGGTACCAGACAAACTGTTAGTAAGATGCAGGAGCTGAGGAACAAATTGAGGAGGACAAGGTGATGGACACGCAACAGTCAGGAGATGAAGAAGATAATGATCCACTCTCTGTTGTCCATGGTTGGCGGGAGGGGACGTAGGAAGTAACCTTGAGTGTTACGCTGCCACCAACATGGCATGGACTTGGACCTCATGGTTGTCCCATCAGAAGACGCCTAAGTACAATCACTATGGGCTGTTTGCCGCATGGGTACACACACACAGACACACGCAGACGCCCACAGACAGATGCAGACACCTGCAGACAGACACAGACACCCGCAGACAGACACAGACACCCGCAGACAGTCACAGACACCGGCAGACAGACACAGACACACACAGACACATGCAGACACATGTAGAAAGACACAGACAGATGCAGACCCACACAGACACCTGCAGACAGACAGACATGCACATATTCTCTGCTCACACATAATCTGCACCCACACACTCTTCCTCCTGATGACATCATTTCCTTTGATTATTCGCAGCGTTTTCAGCAGGAAGTATGCAGCAAATATGCAACAAACACACAGCAATTACACAATCCTTTTAACACCTGTGTTTTTGCTGGAGATTTGACTGGCTGAATCGAAGTCAATGAGTCAAAACCGCTGCAGAAACGCAAAAAGAATAGACATGCTGCAGAAAATAAAACAATGTAAATACGGACAGAAATTTTCTGATCATGTGCACAACACTTCAGGATTGTCATTGAATTACCTTGCTTTAGTATTCTATTGCGTTTTTTGAGCATTTAAAAAATTGCAGCAAAAATGCATAAAAAATGAATTGTGTGCACATAGCCTTAATACGGTTTTCTTGTTATCTGTAATATAATGTCTCATTTTTATAGGATGTTCTGAGTAGAAAAATAAGGAATATATCATGCAATAGTTTCCATACAATGAGCTTGATTCATCACTTGCGATTTTTTTAAGAGTATTTTCTTTTGTCTTGTGATAGTCGATGTTTTTTTATAATTCATTGAAATGTCACACCTAGTTCAAAAATTGTGAGCAAAAAAGTGGTCTTTTTTTGTATTTTTGTCCCCGAGGAAGCGACTGCGAAACGCGCGTTCTCACATCACCACAGAGTATGGGTAAGCCTCTCCCTGTCCTCAAGATATGATATGCTCTTCCATATGTTTTTTGTTCATGGTTCCGGGCCATGAACATTAGATAGGCACTAGCACTTTAAATGAAATTGTGTATGGAGGCACTATTGTGGATATTAAGGATTTAGGAACTGAGATTTATTGACTGGGTATATATATTCTAGTATTTGTATACTTAATGTTCCATTGGCTTTCCTGCTTATGTGGGTGTGTGGGATGTATCAACATCATGTTGTAGTCATACATCTACCGTGACTGCTTTGCTTTTGCTACGTGTCCTGTTCACTTTTATTAGATTTAATTGCTAATAAAAATGTGTATTTTTATACCACCTTACCTGTAATAAACTTTTGATTAGTACAAAGTTCTTCATGGTATTTTTAGCTCCAATTCTCTTTTTGTGTTATAATTTTCATCCAAGGAAGTGGGCTCAATCAATTTTGCCTAAAAATACTGCCATGAATAAAAATGGGATCTAATCATCCTCCATGAGTAACAACTCCCAATCATCCAGGAGCAATTTGGTGATAAACAAGCTTTTTATAGAGTAATAGAGGATCATGTCACAAGGCAAAAGTGATTATGAAGTGGCTTGGTAAACTGAACTTATTATTATTATTAACAATACTTTATTTTATTATTGTTTTATTTATATATTTAGTAATAATAAACTTATATTTTAATAATTGAATATTACAATAAATTACTATTAAAAACCTAGAAGTAGAGTTGAGCGAAACAGGTGGGTCAGATTCAAAAGTCGCCGATTTTAGCCAAAGTCGAGTTTCGTTGGCCGAAACCCGACCATAGCATGAAGTCGGCCGAGCGGTGGTCGACCCGAGTGCCCAAGTCGGATTTCCCCGACTGCTTGCAGGCGCCTTTTTTTCACCAATGAGCAAGGACGTACACTGTGGGCAACGAGATGACATGTGCAGCGGTGCCGCGCGGCTTTGAGCGTCGCGGGATTCAAATCCCCCGCCAAAGCCGCACCGGACCGCTCATTGGCTGAGCCGCCAGCAGGCTCAGCCAAGAGTGGCGCGAGATTCAAATCCCCCGTCAAAGCGGTGCGGCATCGCTCATTGGAGAGCCGGCGGGCGACTCAGCCAATGAGTGGCGCGGTATTCAAATCCCCCGCCATTGGCTGAGCGGTGCCGACCGGCTTTGGTATGTGTGTGTGTGTGTGTGTGTGTGTGTGTGCAGGCATCGTCCGATAGGACTACACGTCCCATCCGGCTATGCCTGCTACACTGTCAGTGAGTGACACATTAGCCAATGATGGGACAGTAGTAGTCACATCATCCGGCTAATGTGTTGAATGTAAAAAAAAACATACATTACATACACAACATACAGAACATACAACATATAACACAGAACATACATATAACATACAACACATAACATAGAGAACATACATATAACATACAACACATAACATACAGAACATACATATAACATAAAACACATAACATGCAGAACATACATATAACATAAAACACATAACATACAGAACATACATATAACATACAACACATAACATACAGAACATACATATGACATAAAACACATAACATACAGAACATACATATAACATACAACACATAACATACAGAACATACATATAACACATAACATACAGAACATACATATAACATACAACACATAAAATACAGAACATACATATAACATACAACACATAACATACAGAACATACATATAACACATAACATACAGAACATACATATAACATACAACACATAACATATATATAACACATAACATACAGTACATACATATAACACAGAACATACATATAACATACAAAACATAACTTACAGAACATACATATAACATACAACACATAACATACAGAACATACATATAACATACAACACATAACATACAGAACATACGTATAACATAAAAACAATAACTTACAGAACATACATATAACATACAACACATAACATACAGAACATACATATAACATAAAACACATAACATACAGAACATACATATAACATACAACACATAACATACAGAACATACATACAACACATAACATATATATAACACATAACATACAGTACATACATATAACACAGAACATACATATAACATACAAAACATAACTTACAGAACATACATATAACATACAAAACATAACATACAGAACATACATATAACACATAACATACAGAACATACATATAACATACAACACATAACATACATATAACACATAACATACAGTACATACATATAACACAGAACATACGTATAACACAGAACATACATATAACATACAAAACATAACATACAGAACATACATATAACATACAAAACATAACATACAGAACATACATACAACACAGAACATACAGTCATGGCCAAAAGTTTTGAGAATGACACAAATATTAATTTTTACAAAGTCTACTGCTTTACTTTTTCTAATGGCAATTTGCATATACTCCAGAATGTTATAAAGAGTGATCAGCTTAACAGCAATTACTTGCAAAGTCAATATTTGGCTAGAAAATGAACTTTATCCCCCAAAACACATTTCAACATCATTGCAGCCCTGCCTTAAAAGGACCAGCTAACTTCTTTTCAGTGATTGCTCCATTAACACAGGTGTGGGTGTTGATGAGGACATGATTGGAGATCAATCTGTCATGATTAAGTAAGAATGACACCACTGGACACTTTAAAAGGAGGCTGGTGCTTGGCATCATTGTTTCTCTTCTGTTAACCATGGTTATCTCTAAAGAAACATGTGCAGTCATCATTGCAATGCACAAAAATGGCCTAACAGGGAAGAGTATCGCAGCTAGAAAGATTGCACCTCAGTCAACATTCTATCGCATCATCAAGAACTTTAAGGAGAGAGGTTCCATTGTTGCCAAAAAGGCTTCAGGGCGCTCAAGAAAGACCAGCAAACGCCAGGACCGTCTCTTAAAAGTGTTTCAGCTGCGGGATCGGGCTACCAGTAGTGCAGAGCTTGCTCAGGAATGGCAGCAGGCAGGTGTGAGTGCATCTGCACGCAGTGTGAGGCGGAGACTCTTGGAGCAAGGCCTGGTCTCAAGGAGGGCAGCAAAAAAGCCACTTCTCTCCAGAAAAAACACCATGGACAGACTGATATTCTGCAAAAGGTACAGGCAGTGGACTGCTGAGGACTGGGGTAAAGTTATTTTCTCTGATGAATCCCCTTTTCGATTGTTTGGGACATCAGGAAAACGCCTCATTCGGAGAAGACAAGGTGAGCGCTACCACCAGTCTTGTCTCATGCCAACTGTTAAGCATCCTGAAACCATTCATGTGTGAGGTTGCTTCTCAGCCAAGGGAATCAGCTCTCTCACAGTCTTGCCTAAAAAACACAGCCATGAATAAAGAATGGTACCAGAATATCCTCCAAGAGCAACTTCTCCCAACCCTCCAAGAGCAGTTTGGCGATCAACAATGCCATTCCAGCATGATGGAGAACCTTGCCATAAAGCAAAGGTGATAACTAAATGGCTCAGGGAACAAAACATGGAGATTTTGGGTCCATGGCCTGGAAACTCCCCAGATCTTAATCCCATTGAGAGCTTGTGGTCAATCATCAAGAGACGGGTGGACAAACAAAAACCTAAAAATTCGGACAAAATGAAAGCATTGATTGTGCAAGAATGGACTGCTATCAGTCAGGATTTGGTCCAGAAGTTGATTGAGAGCATGCCAGGGAGAATTGCAGAGGTCCTGAAGAAGAAGGGTCAACACTGCAAATATTGACTTGCTGCATTAACTCATTCTAGATGTCAATATAAGCTTTTGTTACTCATATGTTTGCAATTATTATATTTCTGTCTGTGATAAAAACATCTGTCAAACACACATAAAAACCAGAGGGCAGCAGATCATGTGAAAATATAATATTTGTGTCATTCTCAAAACTTTTGGCCATGACTGTACGGTACATGCACATAACACAACATACAGAACATACATATAACATACAACATATAACATACAGAACATACATATAACATACAACACATAACAAACAGAACATACATATAACACATAACATACAGAACATACATATAACATACAGAACATACACATAACACAACATACAGAACATACATATAACATACAGCACATAACATACAGAACATACATATAACATACAACACATAACAAACTGAACATACACTACTGGTCAAAAGTTTAGGGTCACTTAGAAATGTCCTTATTTTTGAAAGAAAAGCAGTTTTTTTCCAATGAAGCTAACATTAAATGATTCAGAAATACACTCTATACAGTGTTAATGTGGTAAATGACTATTCTAGCGGCAAACGTCTAGTTTGTAATGCAATATCTTCATAGGTGTATAGAGGCCCATTTCCAACAACCATCACTCCAGTGTACTTATGGTATTTTGTGTTCGCTAACTGTGTAAGAAGGCTAATAGATGGTTAAAATACCCTTTAAAACCCTTGTGCAAGTATGTTAACACAGCTGAAAACCGTTTGGTTGATTAGAGAAGCTATAAACCTGACCTTCCTTTGAGCTTGTTGAGAATCTGGAGCATTACATTTGTTGGTTCCATTAAACTCTCCAAATAGCCAAAAAAAAAGAACTTTCTTGTGAAACTCGACAGTCTATTCTTGTTCTTAGAAATGAAGGCTATTCCATGCGAAAAATTACCAAGAAACTGAAGAATTCATACAATGGTGTGTAGTACTCCCTTTAGAGGAGTGCACAAACAAGCTCTAACCAGAGAAGAAAGACAAGTGGGAGGCCCCGCTGCACAACTGAGCAACAAGAAAAGTACATTAGAGTCTTTAGTTTGAAAAATTGACGCCTCACAGGTCCTCAACTGGCAGCTTCATTAAACAGTACACATTAAACGCCAGTGTCAACATCTACAGTGAAGAGGCGATTTGGGGATGAAAGGAAAAGATTAATATGGGCAAAAGAACACAGACATTGGACAGAGGAATATTGGCTTTTGTTTTGCCAATCTGCCCTGAAGGCCAGCATCCCCAAATCGCCTCTTCACTGTAGATGTTGACACTGGCGTTTAATGTGTACTGTTTAATGAAGCTGCCAGTTGAGGACCTGTCAGGTGTAAATTTTTCAAACTAAAGACTCTAATGTACTTGTCTTGTTGCTCAGTTGTGCAGCGGGGCCTCCCACTTGTCTTTCTTCTCTGGTTAGAGCTTGTTTGTGCACTCCTCCAAAGGGAGTACTACACACCATTGTATGAATTCTTCAGTTTCTTGGTAATTTTTCGCATGGAATAGCCTTCATTTCTAAGAACAAGAATAGACTGTCGAGTTTCACAAGAAAGTTCTTTTATTTTTGGCCATTTTGAGAGTTTAATGGAACCAACAAATGTAATGCTCCAGATTCTCAACAAGCTCAAAGGAAGGTCAGGTTTATAGCTTCTCTAATCAACCAAATGGTTTTCAGCTGTGTTAACATACTTGCACAAGGGTTTTAAAGGGTATTTTAACCATCTATTAGCCTTCTTACACAGTTAGCGAACACAAAATACCATAAGTACACTGGAGTGATGGTTGTTGGAAATGGGCCTCTATACACCTATGAAGATATTGCATTACAAACTAGACGTTTGCCGCTAGAATAGTCATTTACCACATTAACACTGTATAGAGTGTATTTCTGAATCATTTAATGTTAGCTTCATTGGAAAAAAACTGCTTTTCTTTCAAAAATAAGGACATTTCTAAGTGACCCTAAACTTTTGACCGGTAGTGTACATATAACACATAACATACAGAGCATACCCCTGTTGTTCTGTTCGCATTTACTATACACTTGTAGTGTTCAGGGTCACTATGACCCGGCTTATTAAACCTTGATTTTAGACACTCTAACTCAATTTTTTTTATACTTTTTGCTTACTAGACTGTTTGTGAACATGTTTGGTAGTAAAAAAAAAAAGAAAAATGAAATAGAAATCTTTATTTTTTTTTTTTATTCAGAAAAAACAGAGCAATGAGCAAAACGAAAATAGAAAACTACACATATTTTGTAAACAAAAAAAAAAGATCATATTTGGTTTTCTATCTTCCCGTGTACTTACTTCATTATCATGGTGGTTAGTACTCATTAGTATGAC
Source organism: Oophaga sylvatica (assembly GCA_033576555.1). Lineage (NCBI taxonomy): Eukaryota > Metazoa > Chordata > Amphibia > Anura > Dendrobatidae > Oophaga > Oophaga sylvatica. The sequence goes on from JARQOD010000002.1 coordinate 233,875,068, forward strand.
GTTTTTTTTTTTTTTTTTATTATTATTATTATTATTATTATTATTATTTTTATTTTTTTTATTTATTTTTTTTTTGCACACCTAGTGATCTCTCTGGATGCACTCTACATTTTAGAATAGACTGTGCACCAAAAATAATCAATATAAAGCCATTTTTATGGTGCGCAGATCTCAATGCATACCCCCGGTAGAGCGCGTGTACGACCCCATTGAAATAATTTAGGAAATAAATCAATTGATATACAATAGTAGATGCAATAAATAGACCCAACTGAGGTTAGAACTCCTTTATTTCACTGAAAATATGGCCTCACAGCTGTAAAAAACGATGTTGGGTCACTATGACCCGAACACAACAAGTGTCACAACAAGTGTAACTTTTTGCGTGTAGCAAAAAGTAAACGAAAAAAAAAATAAATAAAAATACTCATAGGTAGGTCCTCCCAAATGAGGAAAAGTCAAGGAGTCTCAAGTTTTAGAGACTTACAGAAAAAAATCTACAGGGCCTCAAAAAGTCTGTTCGGGTCACTATGACCCGAACAGAACAGCAGGAATACAGTACATCACATAATATACAGAACATACACATAACATATAACATACAGAACATACATATAACATACAACACTTAACATAGAGTACATACTCACCAATCACCTAATCCCCGATGCCATCGTCTCCTGTAATAAAAATAAAATAATAAAGCAACCTATACATCACCTTTCCGCCGTAGTCCAGTGATTAACGAGTGTCCCACGATGATCTCCGGTATAGAACACTGACATCGGGTGATGTCAGTGCTCAAACCGCACCTACGATACACTCCTGTGTATCGCTCAGACGCCGGGAGAGAATGACGTCACTACAGTTCATTCTCTCAACGGCAATGCTGGGTGAGAAAATTCCCATGCAGCATTGCCATAAAGTGAGAGAATGAACTCAGGTAACCTCAATGATGCACTGCAGGAGCCATTGTCTCCTGTCAGTGCATCACTGGGAGGCCCTACAGAGCAGTGGCATCACCTGATGTCACTGTTCTATAGGGGAGACCGTCGTGGGACATTCGTTATTAATTGGATTGCGTTGGACAGGGAGTATACGGTTGTTTTATTTTTTTACTTGTTTTTATTACAGGAGAACGAGGGCGTCGCTTGGATCTGACCGTATAATAAAGATATGAAAACCGTGTTGTGTTTTATTTCATTAAAATACTTTATTCTTATGTGTGTGTTTTTTTAACCCTTTATTAATATAAGATTAATAATGAGAGGCGTCTTATTGATGCCTCTCTATTATTAACCGGGCTTAATATCACCTTACAATAGCAAGGTGATATTAACCCCTTATTACCCCATATCCCACCGCTACAGGGGAGTGGGAAGAGAGGGGCTAAGTGTCAAACCTGGCACATCGTTCAGAAGTGCCAATTCTGGGGGCGGTGGGTGCTGGTATTTTTAGGGGGTGCGCCAATTTCCATGGCCCCTTCCTAGGCTATGAATATCAGCCCGCAGCTGTCTTCGTAGCCTTTCTGGCTATAGATTACTGGGGGACCCCACGTCATTTTTTGGGGGGGTCCCCCTATTTTAATAGCCAGTAAAGGCTAGCTGCGGGCTGATATTTATAGCCTGGGAAGCTCCATGGGTATTAACCCCTTCCCAGGCTAGAAATATTGGCCCGAGCCATCGGCTTTCCCCCTCTGGCGCAGAAAATTGCGCGGGAGCCCACACCACTTTTTTCCCATTTTTTTTTTAAATTAACGCTATTGCGTGAAGATTTTGTGTGTGTGTGTGTGCGCGTGTGTCTTTAACTATTTATGTACCATTCTAGCTATCTATTATCTATGTAATATCTATCTATCTATTATCTATCTATTTTCTATCTGTCATCTATCAATCAATCTATTTATTATCTATCTATCTATTATTAATCTATCTATTATCTATCTATCTATTATCTAGCTATTATCTATCCATTATCTATCTATCTATTATCTTTCTATCTATCTATTATATATCTATTATCTATCTATTATCTATCTATTATCTATCTATCTATTATCTAGCTACCTATCTATCTATTATCTATCTATTTATTATCTATCTATCTTCTATCTATCTGTCTATCTTCTATCTATCTATTATCTATCTATCATCTATTTATCTATTATCTATCTATTATCTATTAATCTATTATCTAGCTACCTGTCTATCTATCTATTATCTATCTGTCTATTTTCTATCTGTCAATCTATCTATTATCTATCTATTATCTATCTATCTATTATCTAGCTATTATCTATCTATCTATCTATCTATTATCTTTCTATCTATCTATCTATCTATCTATCTATCTATCTATCTATCTATCTATCTATCTATCTATCATCTATCTATTATCTATCTATCTATTATCTAGCTACCTATCTATCTATCTATTATCTATCTATTTATTATCTATCTTCTATCTATCTGTCTATCTTCTATCTATCTATTATCTATCTATCATCTATTTATCTATTATCTATCTATTATCTATTAATCTATTATTGTTATGTTCTGCTACAAGCACTAAGGAAAGGTGGGAATTCTGTCCCTACAATAGGACTGAGCTGGATCCCTACGATGTAACGGGGAACTTGATCCTGCGACCAGACCCGCTAAAGTCCTCAGCTAGTCTGAACGAAGACCTATAGTTGCGAGGGAGGAATCCTTACAAGATCTAGGGACTGGGTGAAAAGGTGGAAACCTCCTAACAGAAAGTGTAGCAGGGAATATAAAACAGAAAACAAATACTAAGAGATCCTAAGATCAAGCAAAACTGACAGAGTAAGGCACCTAAGCACCCGGCTAGCTTAAGAGTAGATAATACAATGAAGTCCAGCAAAGCCAGAAGGGCGGAGCCAGACTCAATAGGGAAAAAAGGTCATGTGACCAGCAAACTGAAACAAAATCTAACAAGAGGGTTCTAACAGTACCCTCCCTTCTAAGAGGATCCTCTGGATCCCCTAGGACTTAGGCTTATCCGGAAACCTCTTGTGAAACGCTCTGACAAGTCTAGACGCAGAAACATCATCCGCCCTCACCCATGAGTTATCCTCGGGTCCATAACCCTTCCAAGCGACGAGGTACTGCAAACCCCCTCTATACCGTCTAGAATTTAGGATGCGGGAAATCTCTTATTGCCCATCCTCCACCACCAGGGGAACAGTGGCCGAGACGTCTCCATCTGAGACCTCAGTGTTGTGAATGGGTTTGAGATGAGTTCTGAGCAGAGGCTCCCTCTGGTGGTTACAAGCGGTACTAGTGAGGATTGTGAGAACTGGGAATCAGGTGTTACTGATTGGTCTTATATAAGGGAGTAATTTTCCCATCAGGGTTGCCGGTGATCAATTGTTCTGGTCTGAATCCTTCTTTCCAGTTTCCTTGTAGCCTGCTGTGTCGTGTCTGCATCTCCTGCTATCAGATAAGACAATTTCTTATTTTGTGTTTTTGCTATATTTTTGCATTTTGTCCTGCACTTCTGTGGGGGCCTTCAGGGTCCCTCCGGGGGCTTTTGCCCTCTCAGTTTAGTCCAGCCACTGTGTTTTGTACTTTTGCTTTTTCCAGTTTTTTCAGTGGCTGCTGTTTTTGTTACACCAGAGAACTAATTTAGGTGGTAGAGGTCGTTTGATCTCAGGTGATTTTGAAATTAGTAGAGTTGGTGTTTTTTCAGGGTTTTCTGGGATTGCAGTAAGTACCTTCCTGTCCTTTTCTATTTAGTTAGTTTGGGCCCCAGCGTTTGCTCATACTATTTTCTTTCTGTGTCAGTATTTCCTCTTGTCTAACCGCCATTACATGTTTGGGGGCTTTCTATTATCTTTGGGGTTCTGCTACGGGGCAGATAGCTTTCCTATTTCTATCTTTAGGTGTAGTTAGTTTCTCAGGCTGTGACGAGGCGTCTAGGACCAACGTAGGAACGCTCCACGGCTGCCTCTAGTTGCGGTGGTTAGTCAGGGTACTGCAATCTCATAGATTCCAACTGCTCTGGTGTATTTCCTTTTTTGCCTGCACTCCTCAGCTACCGTAACATAACAGTATCACCGCCATAAAAATTGTATGGTACTCACAGAAGGGAAAAAATATTTTGAAGGAAGAAAAGTTGTCAGAGATATTTTTCTGTTTGTTACATTTTTTTTTTTTTCCCTCTGTATCTCTGGGTGCTGGGGAGGATCTTTTCTCCCAATGGAGTTTGCACAGTTGTCTGGCCGTGTGGATCAGCTTGCCACTGAGGTTCGGAGTATTGCTATCTATCTTGCTGGGTTGCCTGTTGTGGAACCTAGGATCCCCATGCCAGATTTGTTTTTAGGGGATCGAGCTAAGTTTCAGAATTTCAAAAATAATTGTAAATTGTTTCTTGCCTTAAAATCTAAGTCCTCAGGAAACGCAGCGCAGCAGGTTCAAATTATCATCTCTCTCCTGCGCGGCGATCCTCAGGATTGGGTTTTTTCCCTGATACCTGGGGATCTTGTTTTGAGTGATGTTGATGCATTTTTTCAGGCTTTGGGGTTATTGTACGATGAGCCTAATGTCACTGATCAAGCTGAAAAAGCCTTGTTGGCATTAAATCAGGGGCTTGATGACGCTGAGTTATACTGTCAGAGATTCCGTAGGTGGGCAGTCCTGACCAAATGGAATGACGACGCTTTGGCGGCCCTTTTCCGGAAGGGTCTGTCGGATAATGTAAAGGATGTTATGGTGGGATTCCCTGTCCCCTCTGGTCTCAATGATTCTATGTCATTAGCGATTCAAATTGACAGACGTTTGCGTGAGCGGAGAAGTATGCGTGGAGTGGTGTTGCCTTGTGAGCCAGCTGCTGAGCCCATGCAGTGTGATGGAGTGGTGTCTGGGGCACAGCGTCATGAGTTTCGAAAGCGCAATGGGTTATGTTTCTACTGTGGTGATGCCTCTCATGCTATTTCAGTCTGCTCTAAGAGGGGAAGACATTTTGCACGCTCAGTTGTCTTGGGTAGTGTTCAGACTAAGTTTTTATTAACTGTCACTCTGATATGTTCTCTGTCCTCATTTTCTGCTCAGGCTTTCGTTGATTCTGGAGCAGCTATTAACCTGATGGATTATGATTTTGCTAAACGTTGTGGGTTTCCCTTGATACCCCTACAGAAGTCTATTCCTTTACTGGGGATCGATTCTACCCCTTTGGCTGAGAATAAACCCCAGTTTTCTACTCAGGTGATAATGAAGGTTGAACCTGATCACCAGGAGTGCTGCAAATTTTTGGTTCTATATAATCTGCATGACATTATCGTGCTGGGTTTCCCTTGGTTACAGTCTCATAATCCTGTTTTGGATTGGAAATCTGTGTCTGTAACCAGTTGGGGCTGCCAATGTGTTAATACCAACACTCCTGTTTTTTCTGCCTCCCCCCAGGCTGAGGATGTTCCTGACTTTTTGTTTGATTTTTCTGATGTGTTTAGCGAAAGTAAATCTGCATCCTTACCTCCCCATAGGAGCTATGACTGCGCTATTAAATTAGTGCCGGGTAGTAAATTCCCTAAAGGTCGCCTTTTTAACTTGTCTGTACCTGAACATGATGCTATGCGGTCTTATATCAAGGAATCATTGGAGAAGGGTCATATCAGACCATCCTCTTCACCCTTAGGTGCCGGTTTTTTCTTTGTGGCCAAAAAAGATGGTTCATTAAGGCCGTGTATTGATTATCGTCTCTTGAACAATATTACTGTGAAATATCAATACCGTTACCCTTGATTTCTGACCTGTTTTCCAGGGTGAAAAACGCTACTTGGTTTACCAAGCTTGACCTCAGGGGGGCGTATAACCTTATTGCATTAAGCACGGGGATGAATGGAAGACGGCATTTAACACCCCTGAAGGGCATTTTGAGTACCTTGTGATGCCCTTTGGGCTCACTAATGCTCCTTCCGTCTTCCAGTCCTTCATGAATGACATTTTCAGGGATTTTGTGGACAAGTTTCTGATTGTTTATTTGGATGATATCTTGATTTTTTCTAATGACTGGGACTCTCATGTGAAGCATGTTCGAACTGTATTCCAGATTTTGAGAGAGAATGCTCTGTATGTGAAGGGATCAAAGTGTCTTTTTGGCGTACAGAAGATCTCATTTCTGGGATTCATTTTGTCCCCATCTGTTATTGAAATGGACCCGGTCAAGGTTCAGGCCATCTGTGATTGGGTCCAACCTACTTCATTAAAGGCTCTTCAGAGATTTTTGGGTTTTGCCAATTTTTATCGTAAATTTATTGGTAATTTCTCTGTTATTGTTAAACCATTAACTGATTTGACCAGAAAGGGTTCTGATGTGGTGAATTGGCCTCCTGAGGCAGTCTCTGCGTTTCAGGAACTTAAGCAGAGATTCACTTCTGCTCCTGTTCTACGGCAGCCTGATGTTTCTCTGCCATTTCAGGTGGAGGTTGATGCCTCTGAAATTGGGGCAGGTGCCGTTTTGTCCCAAAAAGATCCAGAGACCTCTAAAAGTAACCCTTGTGCCTTTTTCTCTCGAAAATTTTCTCCTACTGAACGTAATTATGACGTGGGTAATCGGGAGTTATTGGCCATGAAGTGGGCTTTTGAAGAGTGGAGACATTGGCTGGAGGGAGCCAAACATCAGGTGGTGGTCCTTACGGACCATAAGAATCTGGTCTATCTGGAATCTGCCAAGCGACTCAATCCTAGACAGGCCAGGTGGGCCTTGTTTTTCACACGTTTTAATTTTGTGGTTTCCTTTCTTCCTGGCACTAAGAATGTTAAGGAGGATGCCCTCTCGAGGAGTTTCCTTGCGGACTCTCCTGAGCTATCTGATCCCTCTGTTATTTTGAAGGAGGGTGTAGTTCTTTCCGCCATCTCGCCCAATTTGAGACTTGCTCTGGAGGGGTGTCAGGAGGATAGGCCCGAGCGCTGCCCTGTTGGAAAATTGTTTGTCCCGGACCAATGGAAAAAGAGTGTGATGTCTGAGATTCATTGTTCCGCATTGGCTGGGCATCCCGGAATTTTTGGTACCAGAGACTTGGTTAGTCGGTCCTTTTGGTGGCCTACCTTGTCTCGCGATGTCAGGGAATTTGTGCAGTCCTGCGGGACTTGCTCTCGCTCCAAGCCTTGCTCTCGCTCTAGTGGTTTGTTGATGCCATTGCCTGTGCCCAAGAGACCATGGACCCATATCCTATGGATTTCATTCCGATCTTCCTGTTTCTCAGAGAATGACCACCATCTGGGTAATTTGTGATAGGTTTTCCAAAATGATACTTCTTGTGCCATTACCTAAGTTCCTTCCTCCTCTGAATTGGTGCCGTTGTTCCTTCAGCACGTGGTTCGTTTACACGGCATTCCTGAGAACATTGTGTCTGACAGAGGAGTCCAGTTTGTTTCCAATTTTGGAGGACTTTTGTTCTAAACTGGGTGTTCAATTGTCCTTTCTCCTCGGCATTTCATCCTCAGACCAATGGTCAAACTGAGAGAACAAACCAACATTGGAGACTTTATCTAAGATGCTTTGTGTCTGCTGATCAGGATGACTGGGTTCTCTTTTTTGCCTTTGGCTGAGTTTGCTCTTAATAATAGGGCTAGCTCTGCCACTTTGATGTCTCCGTTTTTCTGTAATTCGGGTTTCACCCTCGATTTTCTTCAGACAGACGGAGGCTTCTGTCTGTCCAGTGTTGACTCTGTGTTTGAGCGTATGCAGCAGATTTGGGACAGGTAGTGGAGAGGTTGTCCCTCTCTCAGGAGAAGGCCCAGCGGTTTGCTAACCGCATAGGACTGATGGTCCTCGGTTTAAAGTGGGGGACTTGGTCTGGTTGTCCTCAAAGAATATTCTATGAGAGTAGCATCTCCTAAATTTAAGCCTAGGTTCATTGGACCTTATAAGACATGAGATTATTAATCCTGTTTCTTTTCGTTTGCTTCTTCCAGGGACATTTAAGATCCATAACGTGTTCCACAATCCTTGTTGAAGAGGTTTGTTGAGCCAGTGGGTTCCTGCTGCTGTGCTCCTGACCCTTTTTGGTTGAGGGCAATCTGGAGTATGTGGTTGAGAAAATATTGGATTCTCGTTTTCTAGACGAAACCCAGTATTTGGTTAAATGGAGAGGTTATGGTCAGGAAGACAATTCTTGGGTGTTTGCTTCGGACATCCATGCTAGGAGACTTATCGTGCGTATCATAACTCATCCTGACCGACCTGGTTGCTCAAATGAGGGTTCGGTGACCCCTCCTCAAGGGGGGTACTGTTGTAATGGGTTTGAGATGAGTTTCTGAGCAGAGGCTCCCTCTGGTGGTTACAAGCGTCTATGGGATTGTGGAGGACTGGGAATCAGGTTTACTGATGGTCTTATATAAGGGAGTATTTTCCCATCAGGGTTGCCGGTGATCAATTGTTCTGGTCTGAATCCTTTTTCCAGTTCCCTTGTAGCCTGCTGTGTCGTGTCTGCATCTCTGCTAATCAATAAGACAATTTCTTATTTTGTGTTTTTTTGCTATATTTTTGCATTTTGTCCCTGCACTTCTGTGGGGGCCTTCAGGGTCCCCTCCGGGGGCTTTTGCCCTCTCAGTTTTAGTCCAGCCACTGTGTTTTGTACTTTTGCTTTTCCAGTTTTTTTCAGTGGCTGCTGTTTTTGTTACACCAGAGAACTAATTTAGGTGGTAGAGGTCCGTTTGATCTCAGGTGATTTTGAAAATTAGTAAGTTGGTGTTTTTTCAGGTTTTTCTGGGATTGCAGTAAGTACCCTTCCTGTCCTTTTCTATTTAGTTAGTTTGGGCCCCAGCTTTGCTCATATATTTTCTTTCTGTGTCATATTTCCTCTTGTCTAACCGCCATTACATGTTTTGGGGGCTTTCTATTATCTTTGGGGTTCTGCTACGGGGCAGATAGCTTTCCTATTTCTATCTTTAGGTTGTAGTTATTTCTCAGGCTGTGACGAGGCGTCTAGGACCAACGTAGGAACGCTCCACGGCTGCCTCTAGTTCGGGTGGTTAGTCAGGGTACTGCAATCTCATAGATTCCAACTGCTCTGGTGTATTTCCTTTTTTGCCTGCACTCCTCAGCTACCGTAACATAACACCTCAGCTTTTTCAAGAGAGAAACATGAAAACACCGGATTAATCTTCCAGGAGGTGGGAACTCCAACTTAACAGCAGATTGGTTTAATAACCGGAAGCACCTTAAAGGGCCTTACAAACTTGGGACCCAATTTCTTAGACGGAATCCTCAAGCAGGATTCTTAGGACACCAAACCATGCACCAATAGCAAACAAAACTCTTGTCCGTTTTCTATCAAAATACACTTTGGATCTTTTGTTAGCCTCCTGAAGTTTACCACGTACATCAGCCAAACTCCCTCCAAAACACCAGAAAAATTCTCCCAGTACAACAAAAAAAAGGCGAACAACCACAAAGCGATGTATGATTGTTTTTAAGAGCAAACTCAGCAAGTGGCAGAAACTCAGACCATCCCTCTTGATTATCAGTCACAAAACAACGCAAGAACTCTCAAACATCCTGGTTTTTCCTTTCTGTCTGGCCATTAGACTCAGGATGATATCCGAAAGAAAACGACAAATGAACTCCCAACCTTCACAAAAAGCGCGCCAAAAACGAGCCACAAACTGAGGTCCCCTATCAGAAACAATGTCAGTAGGAACACCATGTATCTGACTATTTCCTTGACAAAAGCCTTAGAGAGAGTCTTAGCGCAGGCAATTTGATGAAAGGAACCAAGTGACACATCTTGCAAAACGGTCCACGACCACCCAGATGACAGTGAAACCCTCAGAGGGGGGAAGGTCAGTAATAAAGTCCATAGCCAAATGTTGTCCAAGGTGCACTAGGGACCTCCAGAGGGCAAAGCAAACCCCGCACAGAGTATGAGAAACTTAGATCTAGCACACACCGTGCATTGACGCACCCACTAATGACTTCCTTCTGCCATCCTGGCCACCAAAAACTGCGCCCACAAGTCCTTGGTCTCAGAGATTCCAGGATGACCTGCCAACCGAGAGTCATGACATTCAACAAACAAATCTCTCCTCAGGGTACCAGGCACAAACAACCTCCCATGCGGCGTGTTAGATGGGCATTCTCCGTGCTTTTAAGAATCTCATCTTCCAACATGGATCCCAAAACACAATAACAACCCCCCTTGCAAGATTTTTTCCTCCTCCTCCTCAGTACCCACCATAGGAAAAACTGCGAGACAAAGCAATCACTTAACATTTTTAGTACCTGGGATGTAAGTAACGGTAAAATTAAAACCGTGAGAAAACAGTGCCCACCAGCCTGACGGGCATTCAAGCGTTTGGCAGCATCAAGGTAGATCAGATTTTTATGATCGGTGAAGACTTGAACGGGAAATTCCGCTCCCTCCAAAAAAACGCCAGTGTTCAAAGCGGTTTAATTGCCAACAATTCCCATTTAACCGATATCATAATTTAGTTCAACTCAAAAATTTCTTTGAAAAAAAAGCACAGAGATCCCTACAAGATCTAGGGACTGGGTGAAAAGGTGGAAACCTCCTAACAAAAGTTAGCAGGGATAATAAAACAAAAACAAATACTAAGAATCCTAAGATCAAGCAAACTGACAGAGTAAGGGCACCTAAGCACCCGGCTAGCTAAGAGTAGATAATACAATGAAGTCCAGCAAAGCCAGAAGGGCGGAGCCAGACTAAATAGGGAAAAAGG
>JARQOD010000002.1:233885870-233930569 GCA_033576555.1 Oophaga sylvatica
ATTGAAAGCCTTTTCTTTTGCAGGACCATCAGCTGCCCATCACTATTTGTAGAGGGCCGTCAGGCGGCCCTTACCATTGTTAGGCAGCCAGCAGGTGTCTTGTGGACAGATGAGACCAAGAAAGAGTTTTTTGGTAAAGCACATACCGCATTTTTTAAACTATAAGAGTCACCGGACCATAAGAAGCACCCAAATTTTAGGGTGGAAAATAGGAAAATAAGAATTTTATAAGATGGGGGGTTGGGTCTGTCTTACAATCCGAATTTAAGGTATCTTACCTGGGGCCCGGTGGAGGTGGAGCAGGGTCACAGGATGCATGCTTCCTTCATCAGTAAGCCGCCATCAGCAGAAGTAGGGCAATGCTGCAGGCCCTGGGTGGGAGGAGGGGGTATTGCAGCGATGAAATGCTGCGGGCCGGAAGTGTGTAGATGCTGAGGTCCCCATGTTGGTGGTGAGCAAAGCGAAGTACATCATTGGTTTCTCGGCAGCCTTTTTCCTTAAACCGCCGCCTGAAGTGACGCGTGCACAGATTAGGATCTTGGCCCAGCCAAAATCTCAATCTGCTCACATGTGGCCTCCGGCGGCCATTTCCCTGAAGCCCACAGCCTCAGGAAAATGGCCGCTGGAGGGAGCGCGTACACAGATTGAGATCTCAGCTGGGCTGAGTTCCAAATCTGCGCACACGCAGCCACCAGTGCCCTTGGTTTCAGGAAAATGGCCGCCGGGAAACCAATGATGCACTCCGCTCTGCTCACTGTCAACACTGGTCCAGCAGCACTGCCACACTTCTGTCACCACCGGCTTCCTGAGGAAGGGACTTTGCTCCACCATCGCCGAATCCCCGGTAAACCTGCATTCGGACTATACGATGCACCTCCCATTTTCCTCCCAAATTTGGGGGGTACATCTTATAGTCCGAAAAATACGGTAATTCTACTGTTTATTGTAAATGCAATGAAGCCTACAAATAAAAACACAGCAGTTACAGTCAAATATTTTGGGGTTATTTTGCTGCCTTTGGCCCTGGGTGCCTTGAAATGTGAAGATTTCCAAAGGATTTTAGGTCGCAATGTTGTGCTTGGGGTCTGAAAGCTGGGTTTGCATAGCAGTAGGTCATGGGTATTTCAGCAGGACAATGACCCCAAACATACTTCAAGAAACACCCAGAAACAGAAAAATCAAAACACTGGAGAGTTCAGAAGTTTTTAATTCCAGCTCCAGTAGCGTAAACTCTCTTAACGGTACCTCTTGCATACAGATGCTACAGAGAAACTGTGAATGGGCACATTAAATAATTTCATTTTGCTTGCTTTAATGAATTTCTGAGTAAAGAGCACCGTAAAAAACATGAATTGGACAATGAGTGCATGTAAAAAAAATAGCAGTAAGGCTTAGAACTTATAAGGCAATAATCCCTGACTAGATACCTGTCACAAATTATACCTACAGTAACACCTCACGGTAGACGAATTGCAGATAAGAGTGGTATTATTGTGCAAAATAGAAGGAATTTGAATCGGCCCTAAAAAGTTTTTTTCTTGTACGTGGGAGCCACAAAGTCTGGAGGAACATAAATAACACTGGCAGCTAGGATGATTTTCAGAGTAATCAGTCAATGAGTCAATGAGCCCATGGAAAAAAAGCAGCATCAGGAAGGCTTAGAATTTATAAGGCAATAATCCCTAAATAGATGCCTGTTATACACTATACCTACTGCAACACCTCACCCTACACAAATTGCAGATAAGAGCAGTATTATTATTATAGTATTAAGCGCAAGGGATGACAAAAATAATGAGATGTAGTGGAGGGCCTCAGAACTTTTTTTTCCCCATTATTAAGGAGTGGGTATCCTACACTGTTAATATTTATGCACCCAGTACATGGGCAGAAAAACATTTAACCCTTTAAAGTATACGTATATAAAGGAATGTTTGAGGTAGGCCTCTAAAAATTGTTAATGCGGGCATAATAAACACCCTTATAAAATTTATAGTGAGGGTAGCGTGATCACCCTGTTGATAAGGTGGTGGAGGAGGAAGACACCAAAAAGACGAGATCCTGAAGCACATGCGAATATATCAGAGAAAAAAAATCAAAACCCTGAATTTAAATTTATGTTCTGCTGCTGTCATCCGGTGGTGTACAGAAGTCTGCCTGTTAGCATTTTCAGTTGACAGGTGGATGCGCCTATCAGTTATAAAACTTCCGGTGGCACTAAAAACCCACTCTGACAAAACTATAACAGCAGGGCAGGTCAGCACCTCCAAAGCATAGAGAGATAGTTCATGCCACATGTCTAGCTTGGATACCCAATAGTTGTAAGGCACAGAGGAATTACAGAGGACACTGGTACAGTCAGCAAGGTACTCCTTCAGCATCTTCCAAAACTTTTCCCTCCTTGTCAGAGTACCTAGAGCTTTAGGGCCTGGGTGCTAGGAGGGTCTGAGAAAACTGTCCCAGACCTTTGAGAGTGTTCCCCTGCCTCTGCTGCATCTGATGTGTGTCTCCCTAGTCTCCACTCCTTGGTTGTCCAAAGAACTGTGACCTCTGCCGCCAGTGTTGTCAGATAGGAACATTTTTTAATAATTCTTCAAATAGAGCCTTCTGTTACAGCAACATTTTACTAGACCTTTCCATGAGTGATATAAACTTATCCTTGTAGCGTGGTTCTAGAAAGGTGACCAACTAGTAATTAGTGTTGGCCAAAATGCTTACAATGCAACAGTCATGGGAAAGTCAGCGGAACATAAACTCAACAGCCAAGACTTCCCTATCACCACCAAGAAGACGACAGTCCATGTTGTCCTACTCGACCTCCCTCTCCTTGTCTTCAGGCCATCCACACTGAACACACGGGATGAAGGCGGTTTAGGGACTATCATCTGTAGGGCAGGCAACCTGCTCCTGTTTCTCTTCCTCATTACCAGCCAATACAGATTGAAAAGATAAGATGAGGTTGGGCTGTGTAGCATCACCCAGTATAATTTCTTGCTCCATCTCTACTTGCTCTGCCTCCTCTTTAATTGTGAGCAGCGAGCATTTCAGTAGGCAGAGAAGTGGGATGGTGATGCTGATTATGGCATCATCACCACTCACCAACTTGGTCGAGTCCTCAAGTTCTGTAGAACCGCACAGACGTCAGACATCCGTGCCCACTCAGCAGCTCGTATGAGTGTAGCCTGACAGGAATAACGAAGTGCATGGTGTAGCTGGTATTCAACTACAGCCCAAAGCTGTTCAGAAAGCCTTGCCAACATATATAACATTGATTTCCAATACATGGTGACATCATAAGGGAAATGTAGTGTCCCTGGCCACAAGCACTTGTCCATGTGTTAGCAGCAGGGGACCAAGTACCAAGAGACAGCTGATGTCATGAGGTTGCGGAAAGGTTCTGTCTCCACAAGCCTAAAAGGAAACATTTACAGGTCAAGCAGTCTGGAAATGTGGCTGGTTAACATTGTAGCTAGTGATGAGCAAATAGTGAAATATTCAGATTCGCGAAAATCGTACCAAATAATGAATCCAATGCAAGTCAATGGGAAAGCCAAATATTTTTCTGCTGGACCCAACAAACAGGTCTAGGGGCATGAGAAAAAGCTTAAATGGATGGGAAAAAGCCCAAACTAAATGGGTACAGCATGGAGAAGATGCCTGCATGCCTTCCTGATTCATATATGGTATCTAGCACTTTATATACACATTATATAGCGTTTTTTTTAATTTTCCTATTTCCTATGGCAGCAATGCAGTTTCAATGTTCTAGATTAATCCTTCTTTGTATTATATGGTGTAACCTTACTATTTGTTGCTTATATGCGTTTTTGGTTGGCGCCTGTGCACACTAGTTTAGATGTGCTGGTCCTTTATTTCTATTGAATCATAGTCTTTTGGACATGTGCACTCCCATGACCCACAGGCGATTTTATGTAGATTAGCTGGTCCATTCCTCCCCATAAATTGTAGACCTTTTGCCCAGGAGAGGTGACATATCAGGACAGGGACCCAATTTACGAAGGACGCCTTGACATGGCAATTGGGCTCACATATATTGGCCAATCTATGTGCGAAGTACCTTCCTTTTTCATAGCAATTTTTGCAGATAAATATTTCATGTGTACATTATATAGTGATTTTTTCATTTTTTTCCTATTTCTTATGGCAGCAATGCAGTTTCAATGTTCTAGAGAAATCATTCTTTGTATATTATGGTGCAACCTTACTATTTGTCGGGAATAATGTCATCAGACTATTGCTCCGGGTTTACGGATTTATAAGAAGATCTACCACACCAAACATAATTTTTTTTTAAAGGGAGAAAAGCTAAGAAACATTTTTTCCTTCATAATTACATGTATATAACACAAAATAAATAAAAAAATAAAAAATTATACCTCCCCTTTAGCATATGTTCACACGGCGCGTTTTGGCTTTATTTTTTCCTTTAACATTTGTGAGGGCTCTCGCTTCTATATTTGGGAGATCCCTCCCTCAATCCAAATTGTTAGCTAGATAGTGGAATACATTTTTCCCATCACTTTACAATGCCAGCTAAAACTCGTCCATTTGAGTTTTGGGCTTCACCTGCCACCACCACCACATCCACCACCATGTCCATCACCATGTCTTTATGCCATGAAACCTAAGTTTGAGAAGGGCCCTCAGGTGGCCCTGTATCATACATTTGGGAGAGCTCTCACTTCTATATTTGGGAGGTCCCTCCATCATTCCAAATTGTAAGCTAGATAGTGGAATACCAGCTAAAACATGCCCATTTGAATTTTGGGCTTCGCCCGCCACCACCACCACATCCACCGCCATGTCATTATGTGGCCCTCACTTCACATTTTCAGAGGGCCAGCAGGTGCCGTGAAACCTGAGTTTTAGAATATATCAATTTAGAATGCCAGCTAAAACATTCCCATTTGAATTTTGGGCTTCGCCCACCACCACCAACACGTCCACCAAGTCATTATAGGGCCCTCGATTCATATTTTCAGAGGGCCAGCAGGTGCCGTGAAACCTTAGTTTGGGAAGAGCTCTCTGGTGACCCTGTATTATACATTTGGGAGAGCTCTCACTCCTATATTTTGGAGGTTCCTCCCTCATTCCAAATTGTTAGCTAGATAGTGGAATACATATTCCCCATCACGTTGCAATGCCAGCTAAAACATGCCCATTTGAATTTTGTGCTTCACCTATCACCACCACCACGTCCACTGCCTTGTCATTATGCGGCACTCGCTTCACATTTTCAGAGGATCAGCAGGTGCCGTGAAACCTGAGTTTTCTAAGCTCCATAGTTCATTTTGGCCATCAGATCCCAATGGAGCCACTGTCATAGTGGGTGAAGCCGCTGTAAGGTGAATATAAACACAGGAGTTGGGGGAGCTGTAAAATGGATTCTACCAGACACTAAAAGCATTAGAATTAAATTCTGAATACATTGTATGCAAGCGAGGGCCTGTATTGTGGTCATACTGTCAGGGCTATGACCCATGTCAGGAACATGTACAATCCTCATTTTACGTGAGAGCAGCCTCCTAGAGGGAAAGAGACAGGAGTGCCATTGACCAATCTGCACCAGCCTATGCACTTCTGGAAACTACACAATCAGGCAGAATGTACTTTTTGCATGGTTCTGAGCAACAATGGAGTAATTACAGGATATGTCCCAGAGAGTGATGAGGTCTGTGGAGTGTATTACTCAGGTAAAGGCCTTAGCGTGGCAATGACCATGTTCCAATATGTGTAAGGCTGCAGCCTGAATAGGTCTGTGGAGCGTATTAACCCAGTCTCTTAGAAGTGCTTCAAATGTGCAAATAACTGGGAAATACCCCACCACCATTTTTTTTAGGACCCAGATTTAGAAAATTTAAGGTAAGCAACAGTTTAATAAAGAGGCACAAGTCTCATTTAGGAGCCTGGAAAAGCCAGCATTGGTCTTTGCCTAGCACCGGACAATGTAAATTGATATCAAATATATATGCCCTATCTAACTAACAATTTGTGAATAGAGTTGAGCGATACTTTCCGATATCCAAAAGTATCGGAATCGGAATGGTATCGCCGATACCAAAAAATATCGGCGATACCCGATACCGATCCCGGAAATCCAATGTAAGTCTATGGGACAAAAATATCGGAATTAAAAATACCCCATTCTTGCCTTGTTGGTTAATTGTACATGAAGGAAAACAACAAAGAGTAATGTAGAATGTATTGGGGGAGGTTGAGGAGACATTAAAGGCATAGATGTTTAACCTAATCAAATGGAATAGCATAAATACTTTTTTTTTTAAAGATGTTCGGATTGACGAAGAAATTGACAATGTTGTTAACGTTTTTTCTATTTTGGCAAATATGTATATTTCACAACTTCCATGCTCTTCACCTTTTTAACTTTTGACACACTTTCTCCTTCATAATCTTCAGCAGCATCATCTTTTTCATCAAATTATTCTTCATCTTCACCTTCTTTATCTTCTTCTTAAACTTCTTGCTATTCATCTTTTTGTTAACATTACTCATATTCTTCTTATTAAACTATTTTTCTTCTTCATATTCTACTTCTTCATCTTCTTCATCATATTCTTATTTGTGACAGAGATTCCTGTACTTGTAATCTGTCAAAGTATGAATTTTTCATCCTTCTGTTCTTGCTGTCACAAAAGATTTAAATTACAACAGTATTTGTCCGTGTTCAGTTTAGCCTGCAGCAGCAGGCATTTTCCAGGGGCACCACGAGGAGGAACGGACTCACCCCCATACACTGCTTAGTCTTCTTCTGCTTATAATTTAGAGCATATATTTTGCTCTTCATTTTGGTCTTATACTTCATGTTATTCTGCTTTTTGATCTTCTGCTTATTGTTCTTAAGTCTCTTGTTCTGTATCTTGTAGTTTGTCTTAACCTTCTTAGTCCTGTTGGGTAATCTTTTATTTCTACTTTGTGATGGTGTTTAGGCTGGTTGGCTTGATGCTCGTCGTCCTTGTGGTCGTCATCTTCTTCGGGGTGGTCATCAGGGTCGTCGTCTTCATTGTTGGAGATCCAGAGTGATTACCCAAATAAACATTTAAAAAATCTTCAATTTGTAAATGTAGCAGAAGGTACAAGAGCCAATGCAAGTAACGAGGACCAGCTGACTGTGCTGGAACCCGGAGGGGCAGCAGAAGGAAAAGAGCCAATGGCACAACCGAGGACCAGCTGACGTTATTGGGACACGGTTACTAAGCAGGAGGTACCTGTGCTCCAAAGCACTACCAAGGACCAGCAGACGTTGCTGGAACTCGGATACCGAGATGGAGGCACCTAGGCCAAAGGCACTGCGGAGAACCAGCTGACGTTACTGGAACCCGGAGGGGCAGCAGAAGGAAAAGAGCCAATGGCACAACCGAGGACCAGCTGACGTTACTGGGACACGGTTACTAAGCAGGAGGTTCCTGTGCTCCAAAGCACTACCAAGGACCAGCAGACGTTGCTGGAACTCGGATACCGAGATGGAGGCACCTAGGCCAAAGGCACTGCGGAGAACCAGCTGACGTTACTGGAACCCGGAGGGGCAGCAGAAGGAAAAGAGCCAATGGCACAACCGAGGACCAGCTGACATTACTGAACCCCAGTAACACAGGAGCAAGTGTTGACTGTGCTAACAGCACTTCCGAGCAACAACTGGCGGTGTTGGAGCCCAGGGATGAGAAGAGAACAGGGTGTAGGCAGCAGGACTTTTTGACGTACACACAGCAGGGGAACAGCTGACATTGCTGAACCCCAGTAACACAGGAGCAAGTGTTGACTGTGCTAACAGCACTTCCGAGCAACAACTGGCGGTGTTGGAGCCCAGGGTCAAGGAGGATGTTTAAATACTAGATCAAGTAATTTCCTTGTTACCTGTCAATTTTAAATGTCTATACTTCAAACAAGAGAAAGATAACCTTTACTACCATAAGATGATGATTTCATTTAAACTAATATCTAGATAAATAAAGAATTGACAAACATAAACACATACATTAACATGTTGAATAGCAATGCAAACCACAAAATAAATTAGTTAAGGAATCTGCTATACGGTTGTACATAAAAGCATACAAGTACATATCTGAATCCATTAATGATGGATAAGTAACAGTATGTACACCATTTTTATTGTATAGACAATGAATGTCTGACTTCAAAACATCATCAGCATTACAAGTTATCTGTGACATTACTAAAATGTTACATTTGCTGAATAATGTCACTAAACAGTTTATACAAAATTATACAATTTCCATCATGTAATACTCATAATATGTGGCAATAATCATTTTTATTAACAAACATAACCTTTAAAAAGTGCATAGTGCATAGTGAAAATTGCTATTTATGCCTGACTGTCGACTTGCAAGCATGACAATGGATATATAAGGTATATATAGATGAGACTGCATAGCCACAGATGGTGAATGGCGATGTAATACTGTACCTCAATAAAGTGTGCGTCACTACTACATAATTTTTTTTATATAGCTTTATAAACAGGGTACGTGGATGTATGCTTGCGCCTTTGTTTTGACGCACAGACTGCCTTCCTGCTGAGACGCGTTGGGTAGTGAACAGTTGTGTGCAGTGTTCACTGTAGTCTGAGGTTTTCCTTTTTGGAGTGCAGATCACGCTCCAGTTAGTTCTTCAACCACTGCTGGTTCAACAGCCATAAAGTCTCAAAAATGTATACTTTTATTAAGGAAAAATACAAAGCATGTTAAAACCTGGACAGGGATGGGTACAGGACAAACGTGATCCAAAGGTGGTAATCACAAAATTGTGGATGCAACAAAGGCCAAACAGCAAAAACTGCTCAAATGAGTAGCTATAATAACAGAACAAGATCAAAGTGGAGGTAACACCAGGGTCGCAGTATATAATAAGTGCTGCAGATATGACACGATGGCATAAAGGAAAAAACAGCATGCATGTGGTGGTATGATAGAGGACAGTGTCTTAACAAGATTTATGCAGTACACAGTAAAAGACACGATCCCTATTAATAAAATAGCCCATGCAGCTGTAGAGAAATCACATGTAATGCATATCTGGGTATAACAAATGGTGCAACGCTGGTGTTAACCCACAATATGGAAACATGTTAATGATGACATGGCAGACAATGTGTTACCTACTAAAAGAGCAGCAGACGCCGTCTGGCCCTCCCCGACGCGCGTTTCAGAGCTAGAAGGCATTTCAGACTTTCTTTATCAATCTACCAAGATGAAGAAGGCAGGGAGTAAGGCACGTGGTCGTGGCCGTGGAGTTTCTTCAGGGAGAGGACGTGGGGATTCTGTGGCTGCTGCGGCCCCCAGTGACACAGCATCCACCAGTTTTCCCCGTGAGCGTTCCTTTATGCGAGCTCGGAGTACCCCCCCGCTGCGGGAAGAACAAATTGAAGCCGTTGTTGGTTGGATGTCAGCCAATGCATCGACTTCAATTGCTTCCACCTCCTCTCAGGACCACAGCACTGTTGAGCAACCATCTGTCTCTTCACCGCCTGTCAAATTGCCCAGGCAGTCAGAGAGTTCTGTACAGGAGCCAGCTGAGTGTCTGCTTCTGTTCTCAGAATCTATTGGCTTGCAAACAGGGGCCCAGCCAAGCAGCATTCTGTAATGTGAAGAAGAGGGAGTATGCAGTGATGCGCAACAGCTGTGTCTCTCTGAATCTGAAGAGGCGGGTGAGACAGTGCCGATGGTCAGCACACCGCAGAACACATCTGATGATGATGAGACTCAGGTGCCAGTTTCTGTTGAGCATGGTGCTGGCCGGACCACCCAACAGCAGCAGGTGTTGGCAGAGGGTAGTGGAGATGATGAGGTCCAAGACCCAACATGGCGTGAGGAACAGGAAGGTGGTGGGAGCAGCTCAGAGGAATCCTAATAATAATAATATTAATTTATATAGCGCCATCATATTACGCATCGCTTTACAGTTTTACAGTTTAAGAACACAAGTCATAAGTAACAACGTTAACAATACAATAATTTAAGCTAAATAAGTCGCCCCTGCTCGTGACAGCTTACAATGTACAATGAGGTGGGGGAGATACAAAGTATAGGTGTTTATATACAATGGTGCATTTACAATGATGGTCCAGCCATCTTAAGGGACTGAGTAGTGTTGAGCGATAGTGCTCGATATCTAAAAATATCGTATCGAAATTGTATCGCCGATAGCACTAAATATCGTCGATATCCGATTTCGATACCGGAAGTCCAATGTAAGTCTATGGGAACAAAATATCGCAACTAAAAAAAACCTTTATTTCCTTGTAAACACTAAATATATACACATAGAATACATATATATATACATATATTTATAGTTTATACACTTCTACATAGTAAAATAGACTCTGATTCAATTGCCGGGTAAAGCCGTGACATACCCCATAGAAGTCGACGGGCTCGGTGCCGAGTACCCCAAAAACCTCTGGCTCTGTGCGACTCAACTTGGGCGTCACGAACAGGATTCTGTAAGCTCGCTATAAGCGAGTCCTGTGTGCCTGAATTGAACTGGTTTTGTGCTTGAGAATTGCTAAAATCATCAGAGAATGTATTTGCCATTTTTCCGCCATATCTGCGTCACGACGAGGCACTGGTGAAGAAAAAGGGCGTGCTCTTCATGGGTGTACACACTCACTCAGTGACGCGAAAACGATGGCTCTAAATGGTACTGCAATGTAAGATCGTGCCCCACAGCTCTTGAGTTCCGCCTCCTCATCCTCATCAGTGTGCGGAAACTAACACGAAGGTCCCGCCTCACTACAAAAGAGGGGCCCTCTCCAGATGCTAATGACACATGTGACTTGGCAGAGATGGCTAATGGACACGAGCAGAAGTGTGAAGGGATGGAGCAGTCAGAGCTCTCCCCCCACGGAAGCGACCCGATCGCCACGGAACCACCGTTGGGCACCCGGCCTGGAAACCCTCCTATGCTGCAAGAAGCGGAGGATACCCTAAGAGGCCTGGCCCGGCACCGGGAGGAGGTCGCCAGGATGGAAGCCAGCTGGCGTGCCCTAAAACTAAACTTGGAGCGGCGCCAATCCCTCTTACCTGAAGTGTCTGTACCGGAAGGTGAGGCACCCGTTCTAGTAGAGGAGTCCGTGCGGGCATCCCAGCCCTTGCAATGTGATCCGGTTGACGTTATCGCAGTGGAGGCACCCGTTCGTGCAAAAAACGCTGCACCGGCAGCACCCCAGATCCCGCTGTCTGCCCCCGTCGCTGAGACAGAAGAAGCGACACCCGTCCTCATGGAGGAGGCCGCGCAGGCACCAGAGCACTACCTGCCTGTACCGGAGCCCCGACTGTCATCTGTTCCAGAGCCGGCTGCTTCCTCCGCAAGTGAGCGCCGCCAGGACTGGGGGGCGCCAGGAGAGCTGCCGCAAACCGGACACTGTAAGCTGCAGTTTGATGGTGGAGACATGGAGCTGCTGGAGGAGAATTTCAACCGGCGTCAGGAGAAAGAGTGGAGACGTTGGGAGAGAGAAGCCGAGCGACAAAGGGAGCAGCGAGAATCCCAAAAACTTCGCCAACGTCAGCTGGAGAAGGACCGGGCAGATAAGGACCGGATGAGAAAAGATAAAGGAACCCTGAGGGAGCCGCGGCGTAAGGGTGCAGTACGGAACTTTAAGTTAAAAGGTGGTTGGGGCTTCATCCAGGAGCCTGGACTTTATTTAGAAGTTTTTGTGAACCGGCGGGACGTGGAGGCTCACCTCCCAGAAGGACACCCGGGGAGGGACCTGTTGCCAGGAGACTTGGTGACTTACACCCGACACTGGGGTTACAATGGATGGTACGCCCTAAATGTTACCAGGTGCGACCCCTACTCCCCAGAGTGTCAGTAACCTGTGAGACCCTTGGAGCCTTCAGCCTCCCACATCCAGGCCTCTGCAAAAGTGCCCACCCCACGCCGTAAATCTCCCCATCCTCCCTCAGTGGTCTCCTCAGCAGACCCACCCATGGACATGATCCAGTTACGTGGCCCGTACCCGGCGCCTGTTAGGCCCCCTGGGGTTCGTACAGTCCGTGACATAGGGCTCCAGACCCGGAGGGAGATGAAAGAGGTGGCCACACAGACCCAGATAGCGGGTCACGACTTGACTGTACAGGCCACACGACGTCATCAGGTCCTGGTGGTCCTTGGTGCCTCGGATGTTTGGCAAGCATCAGAAGAGTACCAGGTGGTACCTGGAACACCCCTGCCAAAGAATTATAAATAACCGGACAGGGTCACTGTATGTAAATAGTTAAATTGTTTATGTACCCGGACGGGTGAATGTTCATAAAAAAGTTTTTTAATTTAATTAAAAAAAAAAAAACACAGTTTTCATTACTTTTATTACAGTCTCATCCTGCGACGCCATCGATCTCCTGTAAAAAAAAGAAAAAAAAAGTATACCACCTGACCGACGCAGTCCATAGTAACGAGTGTCCCACGACGATCCAGCTCTGCTACATCAGAATGACAGTCAGAGCCTGTCATCCCGGCGCAGCACAGCTGATTACCTGCTTACCCGGTGGTGACGTCATCGGACTGACTGCTTTACGGCCGGGATTACCCAGCAGTCACTGCAGTTATCGCGAGAAACTGCATGTGACCGCCGGGGAAAGATGATGGCGGCCATGAAGCAGTCCAGGCCGTGACCGCCGGAGATCTTCTGCCAGGTAAGTGCCGCTGACTCCTGACAGACCCGACCGACGGACTCTCACAGTGACAGTGACAAATCCGATTCCGGTATTCGATAAGACGAAAATATCGAAACGAATTATCGAAAGGCCGATAGAGCTAATATCGGCCGATAGCCGATATTTACATTATCGTATCGCTCAACACTAGGACTGAGGGATGGAGATAGTGAATGGGCTAGAGACACACACACACATACACACTTACACAGAATACATAGAATGACTTTGATTAGTGAATGTGATAGGCCGCTCTGAACAAATGTGTTTTGAGGGAGCGCCTGAAACCATGCAAATTGTGGATAGTACTAATTTCTTGGGGTACAGCATTCCAGAGGATTGGCGTAGCGCGGGAGAAGTCTTGGAGTCGGGAGTGGGAGGTACATATTAGTGCAGAGGTTAGTCGAAAGTCGTTTGCAGAGCGCAGCAGTCAGTTAGGCCGATAGATAGAAATGAGGAGGAGATGTAGGAGGGGTGCTGCACTGTGGATAGCTTTGTGGCTGAGAACCAGTACTTTGGTTGAAAGCTGGGAGAGGCCTAGAGAAGTGGTTAGTGATAGAAGGAAGATAGAGGAAGACATTGCCCCAACCGTACAAACAGGAGGGAGAGTTAGGCTGCAGACTCGGTTGCCTGTAGCCTCCAGTTTGGCACCTGTTCGGAGCAGTTGTCTTCCAAAAGTCAAAACATGCGCTCCCAGGACTTGCACTGCGTGGTCCTTTTTTCACACACTTGCACATGATATTTGCTATGTCAAATGCAAGCTGTGTAATCAAAAATTAAAAATAGCTAAAAGTGTCAGTCACCTCAATACCACAAATATGTGGAAACATGTGCGGACAAAGCACGTAGTTGAGTTACAAAGACACACTGGAGATGTAGGCCAACCTACAGCAGCACCTACATCTTCAGGTTGTGTTGAAGCCTCTTCATCGAGCTCACACACAGCTGGTTCTGCTTCCTCACAGGATCGCCATGGAAGAACCTCGGCCACTGTTGTCCAGAGACAAAGTGTTATTCCACACACAGCAGCAAGTTCCCTGTCATCCTCACACTCCCAGGCCACAAAACAGCCATCGGTAGCACAGGCATGGGATAAAAGACGGCCATACTCCGCAAACCATGCACGAGCACAGGCTCTGAATGCTGGCATTGCAAAACTCCTGTCCCTTGAAATGCTGTCATTCAGGCTGGTGGAGACAGACAGTTTCCGTAACTGAATATCATTGTCAGTCCCACAATACAATGTGCCAAGCCGATTTCATTTCAGCAGGCAAGCCGTCCCTGGTCTGCAAAAGCATGTTGAAGGAAAAATTAAACATGCGCTACTAAACGCCCTCAGTAGCAAGGTCCACCTGACCACCGATGCGTGGACCAGTACCCATTGTTATGATCTGCTACAACCAGTAAGGAAAGAAGGGAATTCTGTCCCTACAATACAACTAAGCTGAATTCCTACGATGTAACGGGGAACCTGATCCTGCGACCAGACCCGCTAAAGTCCTCATCTAGTGTGAACGAAGACCTATAGTTGCGAGGAGGGAATCCCTACAAGATCTAGGGACTGGGAGAAAAGGTGGACACCTCCTAACATAAATTGTAGCATGGATAATTAAACAGAAAAAAAAAAACTTTGCGATCCTAACATCAAGCAAAACTGACTGATTAAGGCACCTAAGCACCCGGCTAGCTTAACAGTAGATAATACAATGAAGTCAAGCAAAGCCAGAAGGGCGGAGCCAGACTAAATAGGGAAAAAAGGTCATGTGACCAGCAAACTGAAACAAAATCTAACAAGAGGCTTCTAACACCCATGGCCAGGGAAAATACCTTTCCCTCACTGCCCATTGGGTCAATGTTGTGTAGCCGGGTACTGATCTTGCGAGTGTCGCTGTACGTGTTCTGCCAACTCCAAGGATTGCAGTAATCAAGTCTGTACACATTGACTCCTCCTCCTACTCCAGTTCCTCAGAATCATCGCTGCAGGAGCCGTCACGGTCTACCTCCACATGGACCCGTGAACGTTTACCTGTTGCGACCGATATGAGCACAGCCGTGTCCAAATGTCAACAGGCCGTCCTGAAATTAATTTCCATGGGGAATCTTAGCCACACAGCGCAGGAGCTCTGTAATGCCATAAAGCAGGAGAGTGACGTGTGGTTTTTGGAAGCGAATCTACAGGCAGGCTTGGTAGTGTGTGACAATGGCCGAAATCTGGTGGCAGCTCTGGGCCTTGGCAACCTCACTCACATAGCATGTCTGTCATATGTGCTCAATTTTAGAAAAATGACAAGGATGAGCCAGTGACAGACACTCAGCAGAGTACATGCAGCGGTGGTTGAAGTAAGTGGAGCGGGATCTACACTCCTACCAAAAATTTAAACCTCAGACTAGAGTGAACACTGAACACAACTGTTCACTTGCTGTGAAAGGCCTTTTTGTGGACTTCTATTATGTTTGCAAGCAATGTATTGTATTTTGATGGAAGAGCGTCACACTAATAGATTTTAGTAAATTGAAAATAGAATAAAGCAGCACCAATTTTAGAAAAATGACAAGGATGAGCCAGTGACAGACACTCAGCAGAGTACACGCAGCATTAATTGAAGAAGTAACTGGAGCGTGATCTGCATTTAAAAAAAAAAAAAAATACCTCACAGACTGCAGTGAACACTGAAACACAACTGTTCACTATCTGTGAAAGGCTCCTTTCTGTACTTCTATAGTGTTTGCAACCAATGTATTGTTTACGGATGGAAGCGCATCACACTATAATTTCTATTGAATGGAGCAGCTAGAATTACACTAAAGAAAAAAAAAAGAGTCTGTGAGTGACACGTGCAGATGCCTACAGACAGCGTTGGATGCAGAGCAAACTGTGTCACCTGCACTCTCACACACACACCTTGCACAGAGCTGTTAAAACAACACTGCAAGGCAAAAGGAAGCTTTACACAGCGGTTGGTAAACTAGCCTGCCTAAAGCAAAGTACACAAAATCGCAATCTCTAACTGTCCCTCTGAGTCAGCAGAGCAGCGTTCTGTCCCTAACTGAGTTCACAGCACAGTGACGCTAAAATGGCGGCGGCACCTTTTATAGTGCATTCTGACATCATTTCAGCAGCCAATCACAGCCATGCCATTAGTTAAGATGACCGCAGCAGTACAGGATGTGCCCACACTTCGTAGGATTCCTCATTGGCTGACTAAAATGTGCCTCTCAAAGAATTATGGGAACTTCCGATTCCGGTATACGATATAGGAAAAATATCGGAACTAAGTATCGGAATTCCGATACAGCGAATATCGGCCGATACCCGATACTTGCGGTATCGGAATGCTCAACACTATTTGTGAACAGACATATATGCTGACAAGTGACAACTGAACATTGTGCTGGGAATACGAACGGGACGTGGCTGTTGACTGTTGTGTCTGTGCAACTGTAGGCTATGGGCAGGAGGCATCAGCGCCTGCTTCTTGGACAGCAGATTGGGAAGGCCGTAACACAGGGGATGGGGCAATGGTTTCAGCCTCAGACACAGGTTTTGTACCCAGGTGTTCAGCCCACCTACTGGGGTTCTTGGCTGCCAGGTGCTTCTGCATGCTGGTGGTGCTCAGGCTGGCAGTGTTCTTGCCTCTTCTTAGCTTGGTTTGGCAAATAACATTTGTTTTGTCTAAAGGACTTTTAGAAATAAACTGCCAAACAGAGGAACAATGCTTCCTTGGCCTGTTATCTAGCCAAGTTGGGGGAGGCTCTTTGGAACAGTTGACCGAGTTCTCCCTTTGGTCAAACCATTACCTCTTCTTGCCTGTTTTCGTGCTATGGATCCATCATTTTCTGCACTTCTGTGTTCTCTAGGTATGCCAACTAACCAGGTTGGATCAGTGGTCTCATCATCAACCACGTTGTCTTCCAATTCATCAATCTGATACTCTTTCTGTGTTGCGAATTTATTCTGACCTGATGGCAACTGTGCGTCATGATTATCCTCCACCTCTTCAGACATTAATTGACCTTCCCCAACGTGGCTTTCTCCTGGCTGTGGGTGCTCAAATGTTTGATCATCACTACACTCCACCTACTTATGTCTTAGTGGTGCATGTTGAGGCCTGAAAAACTACAAGGGAACGTAAACAGTTCCTCAGAGTGGCCAGCGTGGGGGTCATACAGTGGGTATGGAAAATATTCAGACCCCTTTAAATTTTTCACTCTTTGTTTCATTGCAGCCATTTGGTAAATTCAAAAAAGTTAATTTTTTTCTCATTAATGTACACTCTGCACCCCATCTTGACTAAAAAAACAGAAATGTAGAATTCTTTGCAAATTTATTAAAAAAGAAAAACTGAAATATCACATGGTCATAAGTATTCAGTCCCTTTGCTCAGTATTGAGTACAAGCAACCTTTTGAGCTAGCACAGCCATGAGTCTTCTTTGGAATGATGCAGCAAGTTTTTCACACATGGATTTGAGGATCATCTGCCATTCTTCCTTGCAGATCTTCTCCAGTTCCATCAGGTTGGATGGTGAACATTGGTGGGCAGCCATTTTCAGGTCTCTACAGAGATGCTCAATTGGGTATAGGTCAGGGCTCTGGCTGAGCCAGTCAAGAATGGTCACAGAGTTGTTCAGAAGCCACTCCTTTGTTATTTTAGCTGCGTGCTTAGGGTCATTTTCTTGTTGGAAAGTGAACCTTTGGCCAAGTCTGAGGTCCAGAGCACTCTGGAAGAGGTTTTCATCCAGGATATCTTTATATCTGGCCGCATTCATATTTCCTTCAATTGCAACCAGTAGTCCTGTCCCTGCAGCTGAAAAATACCCCCATAGCATGGTTTTGCCACCAAATCACTGTTAGGATTGTATTGGGCAGGTGATGAGCAGTGCCTGTTTTCTACACACATACTGCTTAGAATTATCATCAAAAAGTTCTATCTTCATCTCATCAGACCAGAGAATCGTATTTCTCATAGTCTTGGAGTCCATGTGTTTTTTAGAAAACTCTTTGTGGGCTTTCATATGTCTTGCACTGAAGAGAGGCTTCCGTCTGGCCACTTTGTCATAAAGGCTCGACTGGTGGAGGGCTGCAGTGATAGTTGACTTTGTAGAACTTTCTCCCATATCCCTGCTGCATCTGTGAAGCTCAGCCACAGTGATCTTGGGGTTCTTCTTTACCTCTCTCACCAAGGCTCTTCTCCCACGATTGCTCAGTTTGGCTGGATGGCCAGGTCTAGGAAGACTTCTGGTGGTCCCAAACTTCTTCCTTTTAAGGATTATGGAGGCCACTGTGCTCTTAGGAACCTTGAAGACTGCAGAAATTCTTTTGTAACCTTGGCCAGATGTGTGCCTTGCCACAATTCTGTCTCTGAGCTCCTTGGCCAGTTCCTTTGATCTAATGATTCACATTAGGTCTGACATGCACTGTGAGCTGTGAGGTCTTATATAGACAGGTGTGTGCTTTTATAAATGAAGTCCTATCAGTTTAATTAAACACAGATGACCTCCAATGAAGGAGTAGAACCATCTCGAGGATCACAGCATGTGACTTAAATATGAATGTCTGAGCAAAGGGTATGAATACTTATGACCATGTGATATTTTAGTTTTTCTTTTTTAGTAAACTTTCAAAAATTTCTACATTTCTGTATTTTTTAGTCAAGATGGGGTGCAGAGTGTACATTAATGAGAATTAAATGAACTTTTTTGAATTTACCAAATGGATGCAATGAATCAAAGGGTGAAAAATTTAAAGGGGTCTGAATACTTTCCGAACCCACTGTATGTCTCCTGAGACTCTTGATGGTTTGTGAAAGGAGGACCAGGTTGAGGATTTAGAGACCCAGCCTCTCGGCTATTGAGACTCGACCGTGTGGATGACTTTGTGGTGCTGCTTGTTGATCCACTGGTGCCTTTGTCTGCCATCCAACACATAACATCCTTGCACTTGTCTGGGTTCGTCAGTGGTGTAGCGCGCTGAGCAAATTTTTACAGGAAGCTAGAACGAGATACAGTCACCTTCTTATCTGTCACATGGCCTTGGCGGGCACCACCACATCCACGTCCTTTAACATCACCCTTTCTCATATTGAATGCATTATGCTTATGAAAAAAAAATTTCCTCGCTTTATTTTTCACAAGTACCCTTGATGGTGTGATAAGACCCAGGTGCCTGCCTTTCACTCTCCCTCCTATTAAATCTCTCCCTACGCTATCTCCACCTAACAAAGAACTAATATTCACCATCATGAGCTCTTAAAAGAGCTTTTTGGAATTACAAACTCTCCCTATATGCTCATTTCACTCTCCCTATGCTCACATTACACTCTCCCTACGCTGTTTCCAGCTGTAAAATGGCCGGCAGGGATTAAATAACCCCTATGACGCTGTAAGGCAGCCAATCACAGTAATGCCACACCAAAAATGGCACCGGCAATACTGTGATTGGCAAGCAAGACCACCGTGTTCATTGGCTGCAAATAAAGCTCCAAACATGCTGGGCGGGTCAGTTGAATATACTGAGGCGAATACCAAATTACTTGCCGAGTAACAAATAGCCCGAATAGCGTCCTATTCATGCGAGTAACGAATAGTGCCGAAAGTATTTGCTCGTCATCACTAATTGTAGCCTGTTGGTGGGAGGCTGCGTATTTATGCATGCGTTCAAGGACTGGAGTGGGGACAACTGAACGCTGTGCTGGGACACGTGGACATGGTTGCTGATGGTGGTTGCAAGTGTGCAACGACAGGAGCACGGTGGGAGGAATCTTCTCCTACGTCATGGACAGGGTATTTTCGTGCCAGTAGAACAGTGAAAGAGGCAGTGGGTCACCCACAGACACTGTTTTTGGACCCTGGCATTTGGCCCAAGTAGTCGGGTGCTTTGCTTGCATGTTCCTGAGAATGCTAGTGGTAGTCAAGCTTGTAGTTGTGCTGCCACAGCTGAGGCTGGCATGGCAGAACTTGCAAATGGTATTTTTTGGTCAAAAGGACTGTATTTAACACCTAACTCTTGGCTTGGTAACTTCACCTGTGTTGGTGCTCTGGAGATCAGGTGCCAGCCTTGCGTCTCTGACCACCTCACTGCCTCTTCATGCCTTTTGTGGTGCTGCGGATCCCTCCCCTGTGCACTGCCATCCTTGCTCTGCATGTTACCTTCCCAGGTTGGGTAAGTGATTTCATCATACACCACCTCGTCTTCACTTCCGCACCCTGGTCCTCCTCCTGACTTGCTGACGTAACAATACCACTTGTTGACATTTATGTCTCATCATTATCCAGCTCTTGTGACAATAATTGCATTTTCCCACCATCGCCTTCTTGTGAGCATGGCTATTCAAATATTTGAGCATTGCTACAAGTGATCGCCTTATGTCCTGGTGTATAAATGGAATTGTGAACAGCTCTTCTTCTAAGTGTCCAATTGTGCATTAGTTGTCTCCGGGCACTCAGCAAGGTAGCAAGAAGGAGGATCAGGGTGAGGATTATCTGGTCCAAAATCACGGCCACTGAGACTTGACCGTGTGTAAGACAGAGTAGTTCTGGCAAAGTGACTGGAAGCATTATTTGCTATCCATCCAACAACCTTTTCACACTGGTCTGACTTCAAGAGTGGTGTTCCGCACCCCCCCTAGAAAGTGAGACAGGAAGCTAGATCAACATATGTGTGTTTGTTGTGCTCCCACGGCAGGCACAGTTTCACCTTGCCGAAGGCCTCGGCCTCTGACTCACCATTAGCATCATGTCCACTTCCCCATCCCTTACCACGCACCTTGCCAATTTTTAATTACGTATGATATATCCCTGTTGGGAAAACATTGCAGACAGTATTACAATGCCAGAAAAAAATCCCAACACAGATGGACGTATAATACTGCAGTATAAATATAGCAAGGCAATCTTTTAACAAACAATTCATTTTTCTTGGGGGTTTTGAGGTCCGACTCTAGCAAAAAAAAATGTAAAAAATGTCACTGCTGAAAAAATGCAGTAATACAATGAAAGCAAAATTTTCCCACTTCAGATGGATGTATAAAACTGTAGTATCAATATAGAAATCCTATTTGTAACTAAGCAATTTTTTTTGTTTGGGATTTTGAGGCCAAACTATAGCACGTATAATGCAGTATAAAATGTCACTGCTGGAAAAAATTGCAGTATTAAAATGCTAGCAAAATTTGCCCATTTGAAATGGACGTATGAGACTGCAGTATAAATATAGCAATACGATTTACTTAGCAAAAGTTTTTTTGGGGGGCTTGGGTTTGAGGCACAACTGTAGCATGCTAAATGCCATATACAATGTCACAGCTCAAAAAATGCTGTATTACAATGGCAAACAAATTTGCACACCTCAGATGAGACTGCAGTGTAAATATGGCAATGCAATTTTTTAAGTTTCTTTTTTTCCGGGTTTTGAGGCCAAACTGTAGCATGACAAATGCAATATAAAATTTCAGTGCCCCAAAAAATTGCAGTATTACAATACCTACAAAATTTAAACAATTGAGATGGACGTATGTGACTGCAGTATAAATACAGCAATGTGATTTATTTAACAAACAATTTATTTTTTTGGGATTTTTGAGACGCAACTATAGCACGTTAAATGCCGTATAAAATTTCAATGGTCAAAAAAATTGCAGTATTACATAGGCAGGCAAATTTGCACACCTCACATGGACGTAGGAAACTGCAGTATAAATACAGCAATGCTATTTTATTAACAAACAATTTCTTTTTTTGGGGCTTTGAGGCTGAGCTGTAGCACAACAAATACCATATAAAATTTCACTGCTCAAAAAAATTGTAGTATTATAATGCCATCAAAATTTGCCCAATCGAAATGGACATATGTGACTGCAGTATAAATATAGTAATGCAATTTATTTAATAAACAATTTTTTGGAGTGGTTTGAGGCCAAACTATAGCATGATAAAAGCCATCCAGATTAACCCTAGACCTACCTTTTCCCACAAACTCGGCAATCTATGACATATCCCCAGCCTGGACTTGTGATAATATACCCCACTCACTGGGAGCGCCTCAATAACTCGTACCTATAAGGGAGCTTTTCCGTCAAGTATTTGCCCTTGGTGCAGTTCCCTGACTGACCTGGGGAAAGTGGTGATGCCAGAGAGCCGATCCTTGCTGGGTCCTTCTCTCCCCTCCCCCTGAGGCGAACGAAGTCGACACCCCCTTCTCCTGTGCAATCCCTCACAGATTGAGATGGACGTATGAGACTGCAGTATAAATATAGCAATGTGATTTATTTAACAAACTATTTTTGGGGGTTGAGGCCCAACTCTAGCATGCTAAATGTCATATAAAATGTCACAGCTAAAACAAATGCTGTATTACAATACCAGGCAAATTTGCACACCTCATATGGACATATGAGACTGCAGTATAAATATAGCAGTGATATTTTTTTTAACAATTTCTTTTTTCTGGGCATTCAGGCCGAAATGTAGCCCAAAAAATGAAATACAAATGTCACTGATCAAAAAAATTGTAGCATTACAATGCCTGCAAAATTTGCCCAATTGAGATGGACATATGTGACTGGGGTATAAATATAGTAATGCAATTTATTTAACAAACAATTATTTTGGGGGGTTGAGGACCGACTATAGCATGATAAAAGCCATATAAAATGTCACTGCTGAAGTAAACTACAGTATTACAATGCCAGGAAAATTTGCCCAATTGAGACGGACATATGAGACTGCAGTATAAATATAGCAATGTAATTTATTTAACAATTTTTTAGGAGGGGGGTTGAGGCCTCACTATAGCATGCTAAATGCTGTATAAAATTTCACAACTCAAAAAAAGGCTGTATTACAATGCCAGGCAAATTAGCACACCTCAGATGGACATATGAAACTGAGGTATAAATATAGCAATGTAATTTATTCAACAATCAATTTATTTTGGGGGAGGTTTTGATGCCCAACTATAGCACATTAAATGCTGTGCAAAAATTTCCCAGTTAAAAAAAATGCTGCATTACAATGACAAGCAAATTTGCACACTTCACATGGACTGCAGTATCAATATAGCCATTAGATTTTTTTTACAATGTTTTTGGAGGGTTTTGAGACCCACTGTAGCATGATAAATGAAGTATAACAAAATTGCAGTATTACAATGCCAGAAAAATGTTCTCTATTCAGACGGATGTATGAGACTGAATTAAAAATATAGCAATGCAAACAATTTCTTTTTGGGGGGTTTTGAGACATAACTGTAGCATGCTAAATGCCATATAAAACTTCACTGCTCAAAAAAATTGAAATATTACAATGACAGTCAAATTTGCACACCTCCCATGGCGTATGAGACTACAGTATAAATATAGCAATGCAATTTGTTTTAACAAACAATATCTTTTTTGGGGGGGGTTTGACGCCCAACTATAGCACATTAAATTCCATATAAAATTTCATTGATCAAAAAATTGCAGTATTACAATGCCAGGCAAATTTGCCCAATTAAGATGGATGTATGAGACTGCAGTATCAATACAGCAATGCCATTGAGATCCAACCAAGTCTGGCTGCATATTTTTGACGCCAAACTGCTGCAGTAAAAATAGTGTATAATATTTCTGCTCAAAACAATTGCAGGAATAAGAGCAAAAAGAATATTATTAGCCTGAGAAGGGGGTATCATATCAGTTGCAGGCTGCAGCATAAAGGACTTACAATTCACCCTATCCTGTCCTACACGATCCCTTCAGCACAATCTCTCCATAAGTGCTGCTAACAGCAGTATTAATATGTATTATAATTAGCCCTGTTGTTGTACTTCACAGAAATATAAGTGTGGTTGAATCCCTAGCTAATACTCAGCTACAATTCTGTCCCTCTCTCATCAGCACCTCTCCCTACTCTGCTTGTTTCCAGGGTACAGTGTGCCGAACATGGCGTCAAGGGTCATATATAGACATGATAACGCTATGCGGCTGCCAATCACCGTAATGCCACAGCCAAGATGGCTATGGCATTACAGTGACTGTCAGGCAATTCCCACATGTTCATTGGCTGTCTACAATGCGCCAAATAGGCAAGGCGGGGACTTGAGCTCCCACTCGAACATTCAAACAGTACTCACCAAGTAATGAGCATCCGGAGCACACTGATGCTCAAGCGAGTAAGGAGTAGTAACTAGCATGCTCGCTCATCACTACTTTTTATTAATATGCTACAATTTATGTTCTCCAAGGAAATAATTGTCCTCCTCTTAAATTACTTGGGCATTCTCTTGCTTTATAGGTAGAGTTTTTGCTACTCTTAAATTGCTTGGGCATTCTCTTGCTGTATAGGTAGAGTTTTTTAAATTAGCAAATATAAACAAATATATTGTACTAAGCAAAAGTTCAAGGCAGGTGTGGAAAAAAATAGCTATAGCAAGAATGTTTTCAAAAACGAGAATTGTTAGTTTAATTTTATCAATTAAAAATGTAAAGTTACTAAAATAGAAATATAAATAGAATCAATATTTAGTGTGATGATCAGCCTTTGCCTTTAAATCTTCTGAGTACACTTGAACACAGTTTTTGAACGAACATGGCAGGGGGTTGTTATAATTTTTTTTCAAGTTGCCCTTTCCTCAGTTAGGAATGTAATTAAAGCCCGGGTCTCACATACAGTTAGGTCCATAAATATTTGGACAGAGACAACATTTATCTAATTTTGGTTCTAGACATTACCACAATGAATTTGAAACAAAACAAATCAGATGCAGTTGAATTTCAGACTTTCAGCTTTCATTTGAGGGTATCCACATTAAAATTGGATGAAGGGTTTAGGAGTTTCAGCTCCTTAACATGTGCCACCCTGTTTTTAAAGGGACCAAAAGTAATTGGACAAATGACTCCAAGGCTATTTCATGGACAGGTGTGGGCAATCCCTTTGTTATGTCATTCTCAATTAAGCAGATGAAAGGGCCGGAGTTGATTTGAGGTGTGGTGTTTGCATTTGGAAGGTTTTGCTGTGAAGGAAACATGTGGTCACAGGAGCTCTCCATGCAGGTGAAACAAGCCATCCTTAAGCTGCAAGAACAGAAAAAACCCATCCAAGAAATTGCTACAACATTAGAAGTGGCAAAATCTACAATTTGGTACATCCTGAGAAAGAAAGAAAGCACTGGTCAACTCATCAATCCAAAAAGACCTGGGAGCCCACGGAAGACAACAGTGGTGGATGATCGCCGCATACTTTCTTTGGTGAAGAAGAACCCGTTCACAACATCAACTGAAGTCCAGAACACTCTCAGTGAAGTAGGTGTATCTGTCTCTAAGTCAACAGTAAAGAGAAGACTCCATGAAAG
Organism: Oophaga sylvatica; assembly: GCA_033576555.1. Taxonomy (NCBI): domain Eukaryota; kingdom Metazoa; phylum Chordata; class Amphibia; order Anura; family Dendrobatidae; genus Oophaga; species Oophaga sylvatica. Next base: position 233,910,919 of record JARQOD010000002.1, read on the forward strand.
TAAATACAAAGGGTTCACATCTAGATGCAAACCATTCATCAATTCCAAAAATAGACAGGCCAGAGTTAAATTTGCTGAAAAACACCTCCAGAAGCCAGCTCAGTTCTGGAAAAGTATTCTATGGACAGATGAGACAAAGATCAACCTGTACCAGAATGATGGGAAGCCAAAAGTTTGGAGAAGAAAGGGAACGGCACATGATCCAAGGCACACCACATCCTCTGTAAAACATGGTGGAGGCAACGTGATGGCATGGCCATGCATGGCTTTCAATGGCACTGGGTCACTTGTGTTTATTGATGACATAACAGCAGACAAGAGTAGCCGGATGAATTCTGAAGTGTAACGGGATATACTTTCAGCCCAGATTCAGCCAAATGCTGCAAACTTGATTGGACGGCGCTTCATAGTACAGATGGATAATGACCCCAAGCATACAGCCAAAGCTACACAGGAGTTCATGAGTGCAAAAAAGTGGAACATTCTTCAATGGCCAAGTCAATCACCAGATCTTAACCCAATTGAGCATGCATTTCACTTGCTCAAATCCAGACTTAAGAGGGAAAGACCCACAAACAAGCAAGACCTGAAGGCTGCGGCTGTAAAGGCCTGGCAAAGCATTAAGAAGGAGGAAACCCAGCGTTTGGTGATGTCCATGGGTTCCAGACTTAAGGCAGTGATTGCCTCCAAATGATTCGCCACAAAATTTTGAAAATAAAAATATTTTGTTTGGGTTATGTTTATTTGTCCAATTACTTTTGACCTCCTAAAATGTGGAGTGTTTGTAAAGAAATGTGTACAATTCCTACATTTTCTAACACATATTTTTGTTCAACCCTTCAAATTAAACGTTACAATCTGCACTTGAATTCTGTTGTGGAGGTTTCATTTCAAATCCAATGTGGTGGCATGCAGAGCCCAACTCGCGAAAATTGTGTCACTGTCCAAATATTTCTGGCCCTGACTGTACGCATGATTAGAGCTGCCCCATAGAGAAATATTGGTCCGAGTGTAATGCGTGATTTTCACGCCTCTCACTCGTTCGTATTTCTCTTTAGTGTGACGCCGGCCTTAGTGAGAGATTTGTCAGTGAAATCAAGCATATGAGCAATATGAGCAATGAATAGGCATGGTAGCCAGTTAGTATTCACAGTATCAATAAAAAAAAAAATCAAAAATATTTTCTGATATATAAAGGTAATGATGATGTAGACGCCACTGACACAGTATTAATCAAATAAGCGACAGAAAAAAGTTTGTGTAAAGTAGCTAACAAAGAAATATTTGTTTTATAACATATAGTGTTTTCTAAAGATAAAGTAATTAAAGTCTGGTGATGTCTTGCTTACCTTAAGCCATAGAGAACTGTCCCATCTGGATGAAGTCGGATCATCCGATTTTTTACAGTAACACCATGTACAAAAGACTTTTTGTCATTCAGAAAATAAGTGTCAGGAACCCACAGCTGATCTGCCACTCGATTGTCAAGTGTGAGGTTGAGGGGGATTCCTGTATAGGCTAGTCTCTTGTCCCTCCAGTATTGCTGAAAATACATTGTCAAAGTATAATCCTGTAAAGAGAAAAGAAGGAACATTTAATACACGCCTAAAATGAATTTAATAATAGTATTCCCAAACTGCATCCCACATTTTATAAGTCAGTATCTTATTTGTTATGCTTTGCTTATATAGCGCCATTAATTCCACAGCGCTTTACAGATATTATCAGCGCTGTCCCCATTGAGGCTCACAATCTAAATTCCCTATCAGTATGTCTTTAGAGTGTGGGAGGACACCTGACAAACATGGGGAGAACATACAAACTCCTTGCAGATGTTGTCCTTGGTGGGATTTGAACCCAGGACCCTAACGCTGCAATGCTAACCACTGAGCCACCGTGCTATCCACTCTTAATGCAGACGTTTAATTTATCATAAAATGTACAATGTGTCATTGTGAATTACTTATATACTACACAATTTTCTTATTGACTATTGGTGATAAGTCCCCAAGATGGGTTTTTGACGCTGCGTATTTTTGCGGTGCAAAAAAAGGCAGCGTCTTGCAGTACCAGTGAAGTGAATGTGATTTACTGAAATCTCTGACTTTTATGTGTGATTTTCCCTGTAGACTTGCATTAAATGAAGAAAATCTGAAGGTAAAAACCACGTTTTTGGTGCATTTCCGCTGCTGAAACGCTCAAAATAAGCATGTATAAACATGACTATATAAACATGACTGTATAAATATGACTGTATCAATAAAGCTTTATCTAAGTCAAATATCAGGAAGTATCAAAAGCAAAGCAGAATTAGTAAAACATGATGACATACTGATACGAGAAAAAAATGCAGTGTCAAAAACAAGATAAAAATGAGTGTAAAATATGCACTCAAACACTCAATGAAAAAATGCAAGTAACCTAATTTACATAATGGGTGCATAAATACAATGGAAAATCTGCAACATAAAAACTTATAAAAAAATAATACAAAAATAATATACAATACGGAGCAGGGGATGTAACCATACCCCCGGCACTAACTGATACTCGCTCTGCATTGGGGCCGGCTGTCAGTTACAGCTGCTGCTTGGTGACTGAACATGCTCCGGAGCCGCCCCCATAGCTGACACTGGAACGCTGCAGGGGAAATAAAGATAATTTTTTCCCCACAGCGTTTTTCTAACTGCGGGTGTCGGGCAGGTTGGTAAAGCTATTAACTTGAAGATTAACCACATATCTGCATGTTAATAGCGTTTTTGCTGGTGACAGGGTTCCCTGAAGGAGGCTCCTTCAAGATGGTTCATGAGCTGCTGAGAGGTGAACCAGCATCAAAACACTATTAGGCCGGGGTCACACTAGCGTATGGCATCGGATGCGATATGCTAATGACCCTCGGCTCCTGCTCTGCTGGAGCCGAGTGTCATACTACTGTGCTCCGAGCCTCTCGCACAGAGCGGATCGAAGCACAGCTGCGGAGGAGGCAGAGAAACTAATTTCTCCATCTCCTCCATTGCCGGCGTCGGCGTATAACGCACAGCACTCGGATGATATCCGAGTTCTGTGCGCTGTGTCACTCGCACCCATAGACTTATATTGGAGCGAGTGAGCCGAGACTCAGCTGAGCATTGGTGCCAATCGCGGCATGCTGTGATTGTTCTCACATGCCGATTCGGCATGGGAAAATAATCGCAGATGTGATCTGCCCCATTGATTAACACTGGTCCGAGTGCTATGCGATGTTTTCTCGCGTAGCATTCGTCCGTGTTATACACTAATTGCCAATTCAAGAAAGTCTGTAAGTATTCTGTTCTTGAAAAACCCCTTTTACAGCTTGCTCAGATTAATTTTTTAAACGTCCGTATAGTGATCTGTATACAAAACTGATTTTTTTACACACGTACTGAAGGTCTGCGTGTAAAAAATTTGCAGCATGTATTAATTTGATCAGTATTCTGGGTCAGACTCACCCATTGTAAGTCAAGAGGTGCATAAAAAACTGATAACATCCATATGCTATGGGTTTTTCACAGATACATTACAAATTTAAAGATACAAAATGTGAATTTAACCTTTATTATTAAAATGTTCACGTAAAAAAGAATGCCATTTGGGTGAGCAGGATGGACATATGGATTGCATAAAGATGACGAAATGGGTGAAAAATCATTTTTTTTCTGGACGGAAATTATTTTGCATATGCTCTTGAACCGAGCCTCAGGCTATGTTACCATGATGAATATTTGGTAAGTTTTTGATGTTGCAGATTTTCTGATTTCTACACCAACTAGCTAAATTAGGCTAATTTTGGTTTTTATTGCATTTTTGAGTGCATTTTTTACATTTGTGTATTTATCTTATAATTGCAACTGAGGTTTTTATCTCCCATTAGTGTATCATGTTGTAAATAAGGCTGCTTAGGTTTGGAACTTTTCTGTTCTCTAACTTTGAAGAAACTGTATGTGCAGATGATAATTTTTTTTGTCCAGAGTTTCCACTGTGGCATATGCGCTTTTTTACCTGAACAGTTGACATGTTGCAGATTTCGCTGACCGCTGGTCAGTTTTCACATTGTAAAAAAAGCACAGGGGGCATGAGATTCATATAAATCCTACAGACTTTGCTAAAACTGTAAGATGCTGGATTTTTGGTGCATGAAATTATGCAGCAGAAAAAAACGCATTGAGGAAACTTGGCTTAACCCCTTCATGACCCAGCCTATTTTGACCTTAATGACTTGGCCATTTTTTGCAATTCTGACCAATGTCCCTTTATGAGGTAATAACTCAGGAACGCTTCAACAGATCCTAGCTATTCTGAGATTGTTTTTTTTTGTGACATATTGTGCTTCATGTTAGTGGTAAATTTAGGTCAATAATTTTTGCATTTATTTGTGAAAAAAATTGAAATTTGGCAAAAATTTTGAAAATTTCCAAATTTTCAAATTTTGAATTTTTATTCTGCTCAACCAGAGAGTTATGTGACACAAAATAGTTAATAAATAACATTTTCCACATGACTACTTTACATCAGCACAAATTTGGAAACAAATTTTTTTTATGTTAGGAAGTTATAAGGGGTAAAATTTGAACAGCGATTTCTCATTTTTACAACAAAATTTACAAAACCATTTTTTTTAGGGACCACCTCACATTTGAAGTCAGTTTAAGGGGTCTATATGGCTGAAAATACCCAACGGTGACACCATTCTAAAAACTTGCACGCCTTAAGCTGATCAAAACCACATTCAATAAGTTTATCAACCCTTCAGGTGCTTCACAGGAGCTGAAGCAACGTGGAAAGAAAAAATGAACATTTAACTTTTTAGTCACAAAAATGATTTTTACAAAATTTTTTTTTATTTTTACAAGGGTAAAAGGAGAAAATTGACAAATAAAGTTGTTTGGCAATTTCTCCTGAGTACACCGATACCCCATATGTTGGGAAAACCACTGTCTGTGCGCACGGCAGGGCTCAGAAGGGAAGGAGCGTCATTTGACTTTTTCAAACCAAAATTGGCTGGAATTGAAATTGTACGCCATGTTGGGTTTGGAGAGCCCCTGATGTGCCTAAACAGTGGAAACCCCCCATAAGTGAGACCATTTTGGAAACTAGACCCCCTAAGGAACTAATCTAGATCTGTTGTGAGCACTTTGAACCCCCAAGTGTTTCACTAAAGTTTATAATGCCTGCGTGTGAAAAAAAAAAAATTACACAAAAATGATTTTTTAGTCCCCAATTTTTGATTTTTCCCAAGGAAATTGAACCCCAAAAGTTTTTGTCCAATTTGTCCTGAGTACGTTAATACCCCATATGTGGGGAGAAAAACTGGGCACACGGCAGGGCTCGGAAAGGAAGTAATGATGTTTTGGAATGCAGACTTTGATGGATGTCATGTTCAGTTTGCAGAGCCCCTGATGTGCCTAAACAGTAGAAACCTCCCAGAAGTGACCCCATTTTGGAAACTAGACTGTTATGTTTCGGTAGCTGAGGAGAGCAGGCAAAAAGGCAATACACCAGAGCAGTTGGAATCTATGAGATTGCAGTACCCTGACTAACCACCACAACTAGAGGCAGCCGTGGAGCGTTCCTACGTTGGTCCTAGACGCCTCGTCACAGCCTGAGAAACTAACTACACCTAAAGATAGAAATAGGAAAGCTATCTGCCCCGGAGCAGAACCCCAAAGATAATAGAAAGCCCCCAAACATGTAATGGCGGTTAGACAAGAGGAAATACTGACACAGAAAGAAAATAGTATGAGCAAACGCTGGGGCCCAAACTATCTAAATAGAAAAGGATAGGAAGGGTACTTACTGCAATCCCAGAAAACCCTGAAAAGCACCAACTCTACTAATTTCAAAATCACCTGAGATCACACGACCTCTACCACCTAAATTAGTTCTCTGGTGTAACAAAATCAAAACAGCAGCCACTGAAAAAACTGAAAAAAGCAAAAGAACAAAACTCAGTGGCTGAACTAAACTGAGAGGGCAGAAGCCCCCCGAGGGGACCCTGAAGGCCCCCAAAGAAGTGCAGGACAAAATGCAAAAATATAGCAAAAACACAAAAGAAGCAAAAGTCTTATCTGTAAGCAGGAGATGCAGACACGACACAGCAGGCCACAAGGGAAACTGGAATGAAGGATTCAGACCAGAACAATTGATCACCGGCAACCCTGATGGGAAAATGACTCCCTTATATAAGACCAGTCAGTAACACCTGATTCCCAGTCCTCACAATCTTCACTAGCACCGCTTGTAACCACCAGAGGGAGCCTCTGCTCAGAACTCATCTCAAACCCATTCACAACAGTACCCCCCCTTGAGGAGGGGTCACCGAACCCTCATTTGAGCAACCAGGTCGGTCAGGATGAGTTCTATGATACGCACGGATAAGTCTCCTAGCATGGATGTCCGAAGCAAACACCCAAGAATTGTCCTCCTGACCATAACCTCTCCATTTAACCAAATACTGGAGTTTCCGTCTAGAAAAACGAGAATCCAATATTTTCTCAACCACATACTCCAGATTGCCCTCAACCAAAACAGGGTCAGGAGGCACAGCAGCAGGAACCACTGGCTCAACAAACCTCTTCAACAAGGACTTGTGGAACACATTATGGATCTTAAATGTCCCTGGAAGAAGCAAACGAAAAGAAACAGGATTAATAATCTCCATGATCTTATAAGGTCCAATGAACCTAGGCTTAAATTTAGGAGATGCTACTCTCATAGGAATATTCTTTGAGGACAACCAGACCAAGTCCCCCACTTTAAACCGAGGACCATCAGTCCTATGCCGGTTAGCAAACCGCTGGGCCTTCTCCTGAGAGAGGGACAACCTCTCCACTACCTGGTCCCAAATCTGTTGCATACGCTCCACAACAGAGTCAACACCTGGACAGACAGAAGCCTCCGTCTGTCCTGAAGAAAATCGAGGGTGAAACCCAGAATTACAGAAAAACGGAGACATCAAAGTGGCAGAGCTAGCCCTATTATTAAGAGCAAACTCAGCCAAAGGCAAAAAAGAGACCCAGTCATCCTGATCAGCAGACACAAAGCATCTTAGATAAGTCTCCAATGTCTGGTTTGTTCTCTCAGTTTGACCATTGGTCTGAGGATGAAATGCAGAGGAGAAAGACAATTGAACACCCAGTTTAGAACAAAAAGTCCTCCAAAATCTGGAAACAAACTGGACTCCTCTGTCAGACACAATGTTCTCAGGAATGCCGTGTAAACGAACCACGTGCTGAAGGAACAACGGCACCAATTCAGAGGAGGAAGGCAACTTAGGTAATGGCACAAGATGTATCATTTTGGAAAACCTATCACAAATTACCCAGATGGTGGTCATTCTCTGAGAAACAGGAAGATCGGAAATGAAATCCATAGAGATATGGGTCCATGGTCTCTTGGGCACAGGCAATGGCATCAACAAACCACTAGAGCGAGAGCAAGGCTTGGAGCGAGAGCAAGTCCCGCAGGACTGCACAGATTCCCTGACATCACGAGACAAGGTAGGCCACCAAAAGGAACGACTAACCAAGTCTCTGGTACCAAAAATTCCGGGATGCCCAGCCAATGCGGAACAATGAATCTCAGACATCACACTCTTTTTCCATTGGTCCGGGACAAACAATTTTCCAACAGGACAGCGCTCGGGCCTATCCTCCTGACACCCCTCCAGAGCAAGTCTCAAATTGGGCGAGATGGCGGAAAGAACTACACCCTCTTTCAAAATAACAGAAGGATCGGATAACTCAGGAGAGTCCGCAAGGAAACTCCTCGAGAGGGCATCCGCCTTAACATTCTTAGTGCCAGGAAGAAAGGAAACCACAAAATTAAAACGTGTGAAAAACAAGGCCCACCTGGCCTGTCTAGGATTGAGTCGCTTGGCAGATTCCAGATAGACCAGATTCTTATGGTCCGTAAGGACCACCACCTGATGTTTGGCTCCCTCCAGCCAATGTCTCCACTCTTCAAAAGCCCACTTCATGGCCAATAACTCCCGATTACCCACGTCATAATTACGTTCAGTAGGAGAAAATTTTCGAGAGAAAAAGGCACAAGGGTTACTTTTAGAGGTCTCTGGATCTTTTTGGGACAAAACGGCACCTGCCCCAATTTCAGAGGCATCAACCTCCACCTGAAATGGCAGAGAAACATCAGGCTGCCGTAGAACAGGAGCAGAAGTGAATCTCTGCTTAAGTTCCTGAAATGCAGAGACTGCCTCAGGAGGCCAATTCACCACATCAGAACCCTTTCTGGTCAAATCAGTTAATGGTTTAACAATAACCGAGAAATTACCAATAAATTTACGATAAAAATTGGCAAAACCCAAAAATCTCTGAAGAGCCTTTAATGAAGTAGGTTGGACCCAATCACAGATGGCCTGAACCTTGACCGGGTCCATTTCAATAACAGATGGGGACAAGATGAATCCCAGAAATGAGATCCTCTGTACGCCAAAAAGACACTTTGATCCCTTCACATACAGAGCATTCTCTCTCAAAATCTGGAATACAGTTCGAACATGTTTCACATGAGAGTCCCAGTCATTAGAAAAAATCAAGATATCATCCAAATAAACAATCAGAAATTTATCCACAAAATCCCTGAAAATGTCATTCATGAAGGACTGGAAGACGGAAGGAGCATTAGTGAGCCCAAAGGGCATCACTAGGTACTCAAAATGCCCTTCAGGGTATTGAATGCCGTCTTCCATTCATCCCCGTGCTTAATGCGAATAAGGTTATACGCCCCCCTGAGGTCAAGCTTGGTAAACCAAGTAGCGTTTTTCACCCTGGAAAACAGGTCAGAAATCAAGGGTAACGGGTATTGATATTTCACAGTAATATTGTTCAAGAGACGATAATCAATACACGGCCTTAATGAACCATCTTTTTTGGCCACAAAGAAAAAACCGGCACCTAAGGGTGAAGAGGATGGTCTGATATGACCCTTCTCCAATGATTCCTTGATATAAGACCGCATAGCGTCATGTTCAGGTACAGACAAGTTAAAAAGGCGACCTTTAGGGAATTTACTACCAGCCACTAATTCAATAGCGCAGTCATAGCTCCTATGGGGAGGCAAGGATGCAGATTTACTTTCGCTAAACACATCAGAAAAATCAAACAAAAAGTCAGGAACCTCCTGAGCCTGGGGGGAGGCAGAAAAAACAGGAGTGTTGGTATTAACACATTGGCAGCCCCAACTGGTTACAGACACAGATTTCCAATCCAAAACAGGATTATGAGACTGTAACCAAGGGAAACCCAGCACGATAATGTCATGCAGATTATATAGAACCAAAAATTTGCAGCACTCCTGGTGATCAGGTTCAACCCTCATTATCACCTGAGTAGAAAACTGGGGTTTATTCTCAGCCAAAGGGGTAGAATCGATCCCCAGTAGGGGAATAGACTTCTGTAGGGGTATCAAGGGAAACCCACAACGTTTAGCAAAATCATAATCCATCAGGTTAATAGCTGCTCCAGAATCAACGAAAGCCTGAGCAGAAAATGAGGACAGAGAGCATATCAGAGTGACAGTTAATAAAAACTTAGTCTGAACACTACCCAAGACAACTGAGCGTGCAAAACGTCTTCCCCGCTTAGGGCAGACTGAAATAGCATGAGAGGCATCACCACAGTAGAAACATAACCCATTGCGCTTTCGAAACTCATGACGCTGTGCCCCAGACACCACTCTATCACACTGCATGGGTTCAGAAGCTGGCTCACAAGGCAACACCATTCCACGCATACCTCTCCGCTCACGCAAACGTCTGTCAATTTGAATCGCTAATGACATAGAATCATTGAGACCAGAGGGGACAGGGAATCCCAGAATAACATCCTTTACATTATCTGACAGACCCTTCCGGAAAAGGGCCGCCAAAGCGTCGTCATTCCATTTGGTCAGGACTGCCCACCTACGGAATCTCTGACAGTATAACTCAGCGTCCTCAAGCCCCTGACTTAATGCCAACAAAGTTTTTTCAGCCTGATCAGTGACATTAGGCTCATCGTACAATAACCCCAAAGCATGAAAAAACGCATCAACATCACTCAAAACAGGATCCCCAGGTGTCAGGGAAAAAGCCCAATCCTGAGGGTCGCCGCGCAGGAGAGAGATGACAATTTGAACCTGCTGCGCTGCGTTCCCTGAGGACTTAGATTTTAAGGCAAAAAACAATTTACAGTTATTTTTGAAATTCAGAAACTTAGCTCGATCCCCTAAAAACAAATCTGGCATGGGAATCCTAGGTTCCACAACAGGCAACCTAGCAAGATAGTTTGCAATACTCCGAACTTCAGTGGCAAGCTGATCCACACGGCCAGACAACTGTGCAAACTCCATTGAGAGGATAAAAAAAAAAATCCTCCTCAGCACCCAGAGATACAGAGGAAAAAAAAAATGCAACAAACAGAAAAAAAAAAAAATCTCTGACAACTCTGACAACTTTTTTCTTTCACAATATTTTTCCCTTCTGTGAGTACAATATAATTTTCAGTTGTGGCCGGTGATACTGTTATGTTTCGGTAGCTGAGGAGAGCAGGCAAAAAGGCAATACACCAGAGCAGTTGGAATCTATGAGATTGCAGTACCCTGACTAACCACCACAACTAGAGGCAGCCGTGGAGCGTTCCTACATTGGTCCTAGACGCCTCGTCACAGCCTGAGAAACTAACTACACCTAAAGATAGAAATAGGAAAGCTATCTGCCCCGGAGCAGAACCCCAAAGATAATAGAAAGCCCCCAAACATGTAATGGCGGTTAGACAAGAGGAAATACTGACACAGAAAGAAAATAGTATGAGCAAACGCTGGGGCCCAAACTATCTAAATAGAAAAGGATAGGAAGGGTACTTACTGCAATCCCAGAAAACCCTGAAAAGCACCAACTCTACTAATTTCAAAATCACCTGAGATCACACGACCTCTACCACCTAAATTAGTTCTCTGGTGTAACAAAATCAAAACAGCAGCCACTGAAAAAACTGAAAAAAGCAAAAGAACAAAACTCAGTGGCTGAACTAAACTGAGAGGGCAGAAGCCCCCGGAGGGGACCCTGAAGGCCCCCAAAGAAGTGCAGGACAAAATGCAAAAATATAGCAAAAACACAAAAGAAGCAAAAGTCTTATCTGTAAGCAGGAGATGCAGACACGACACAGCAGGCCACAAGGGAAACTGGAATGAAGGATTCAGACCAGAACAATTGATCACCGGCAACCCTGATGGGAAAATGACTCCCTTATATAAGACCAGTCAGTAACACCTGATTCCCAGTCCTCACAATCTTCACTAGCACCGCTTGTAACCACCAGAGGGAGCCTCTGCTCAGAACTCATCTCAAACCCATTCACAACACTAGACCCCTAAGGAACTTATCTAGATCTGTGGTGAGCACTTTGAACCTACAAGTGCTTGACAGAAGTTTATAATGCCCGGGCATGAAAATAAAAAATCCTATTTTTTTCCCACAAACATGATATTTTAGTCACCATTTTTTTTTCCCAAGGGTAACAGGAGAAATTGGACCACAAAAGTTGTTACCCAATTTGTCCTAAGTACGCTGATACCCCATATGTGGGGGGAACCACTGTTTGAGTGCACGGCAGAGCTCGGAAGGGAAGGAGCGCCATTTTACTTTTTCAAACCAAAATTGTCTGGAATCGAGATTGAACGCCATGTCGCGTTTGGAGAACCCTTGATGTGCCTAAACAGTGGAAACCCCCTACAAGTAACCCCATTTTAGAAATTAGTCCACCTAAGGAACTTATCTAGATCTGTGGTGAGCACTTTGAACCCCCAAGTGCTTCACACAACTTTATAACGTAGAGCCGGAAAATTAAAAAATCATATTTTTTCCACAAAAATGATCTTTTCACCCCAATTTTTATTTTCCCAAAGATAACAAGACTCCAAAAATGTATTGCACAATTTGTTCTGAGCACGCTGATACCCCATATGTGGGGGTAAACCACTGTTTGAGTGCATGGCAGAGATTGGTAGGGAAGAAGTCCCATTTGACTTTTTCAACGCAGAATTGGCTGAAAGCCATGTCGCGTTTGGAGAGCCCCTGATGTGTCTAAACAGTGGAAACCCCCAAAAAAGACACTATTTTGGAAACTAGACCCCTGAAGGAACTCTAGATGTGTGGTGAGAACTTTGATCCCCCAGGTGTTTCACTAAAGTTTATAACGCCCGAGCGGAAAATAAAAAAAATCATATTTTTTCCACAAACATGATCTTTTAGTCTCCAATTTTTTATTTTCCCAAGGGTAACAGGAGAAATTGGACCCCAAAAGTTGTTGTCCAATTTGTCCTGAGTACACTGATACCCCATATGTGGGAGAAAACTACTGTGTGGGCACATGTCGGGGCTCGGTAAAGAAAAGTAGTGACGTTTTGTAATGCACTTTGATGAAATGTTCTGCGGGTGTCATGTCATGTCGCGTTTTGAGAGCCCCGATGTGCTTAAACAGTGGAAACCCCTCACAAGTGACCCCATTTTGGAAACTAGACCCCCCAAGGAACTTATCTAGATGTAGAGTGAGCTCTTGGATCCCCTAAGTGCTTCACAGAAGTTTATAACGCAGAGCCGTGAAAATAAAAAACTCACTTTTTTTCCTCAAAAAATGATTGTTTAGCCTGCAATTTTTTATTTTACAAGGATAACAGGAGAAATTGGACCCCAAAAGTTGTTGTCCAGTTTGCTCTGAGTACGCTGGTACCCCATAAGTGGGGGAACCACTATTTGTGCGCATGGCAGAGCTCGAAAGGGAAGGAGTGCCGTTTTGGAATGCAGACTTTGATGGAATGGTCTGCGGGCTTCATGTTACGTTTGCAGAGCCCCTGATGTGCCTAAACAGTAGAAACACCCCACAAGTGACCCCATTTTGGAAACTAGACCCCCCAAGGAGCTTATCTAGCTGTGTGGTGAGCATTTTGAACCCCCAAGTGCTTCACAGAAGTTTAATAGGCAGAGCCGTGAAAATAAAAAATCTTTTTTTTTTTCCACAAAAATTATCTTTTCATCCCCAAATTTTTACTTTCACAAGGGTAACAGGAGAAATTGGATGCCAAGAGTTGTTTTACAATTTGTCCTGAGTACGCTGATACCCAATATGTGAGGGGGAACCACTGTTTGGGCGCATGGCAGAGCTCAGAAAGGAAGGAGCGCGTTTTGGAATGCAGACTTTGATGGAATGGTCTGTGGGCGTCATGTTACGTTTGCAGAGCCCCTGATGTGCCTAAACAGTAGAAATCCCACACAAGTGTCCCTATTTTGAAAACTAGACCCCCCAAGTAGCTTATCTAGATGTGTGGTGAGCACTTTGAACGCCTAAGTGCTTCACAGAAGCTTATAACACAGAGCCGTGAAAATAAAAAATCATTTGTTTCCACAAAAATAATATTTTAGCCCCCAATTTTTTATTTTCCCAAGGGTAACAGGAGAAATTAGATGCCAAAAGTTGTTGTGCAATTTTTCCTGAGTACGCTGATGCCTCATATGTTGGGGTAAACCACTGTTTGGGCACATGTCAGTGCTTGGAAGGGAGGGAGCACCGTTTGAATTTTTTAACTCAAAATTGGCTGGAATCAATGGTGGTGCCAAGTCGCCTTTGGGGAGCCCCTGATGTGCCTAAACAGTGGAAACTCCTCAATTCTAACTCCAACGCTAACCCCAAACCACAGCCCTAACCCCAACACACCCCTAATCCTAATCCCAACCCTAACCCCAACACACCCCTAACAATAATCCCAACCCTAACCATAACACTAACCATAAGCCTAACCCTAATCCCAACCCTAACCCCAACACACCCCTAACCCTAATCTTAACCCTAATTCCAACCCTAACCCTAATTGCAACCCTAACCCTAATAGCAACCCCAACCCTAATTGCAACCCTAACCCTAATTCTAACCCTAACCCTAATTCCAACCCCAACCCTATCCCTAATTCCAACCCTAATTCTAACACTAATTCTAACCCTAACCCTAATGGAAAAATAAAAATAAATATATTTTCTTTATTTCAATATTTGTCCCTACCTATGGGGGTGATAAAGGGGGGTTTATTTATTATTTTTTTATTTTGATCACTGTGATAGGGTCTATCACGGTGATCAAAATGTACCTGGAGCAAATGAATGATTCTGCCGGCCGGAAGATTTGGCGGAGGCACTGCGCATGCGCCTGCCTTTTTGAAAGATGGTGGCGCCCATGAAGGTGGACGGAGGACACCAGGAGGGACGCCGGGACTGAGATCGGTACCGGGGGAGAGGAGAGGAAGTCGGAATGCAGGGGGAAGCGGAGGGCAGGGGAGGGGGAGAAAATACTGACTTCGGAGACAGATCGCTGCAGTCAGTTGGTGGCGGGGACAGATCACCTCCGTCAGTCAGTGTGGGGGGGTCAGATTAGTGTCTCCAGCCATGGCCGATGCTGGATTGTAATATTTCACCAAGTTTCATTGGTGAAATATTACTATCGCTCTCATTGGCTGTTGAAAATGAAACAGCCAATCAGAGCGATCGCAGCCACAGGGGGACAAAGCCACCCCCCTGGGGGGAAGAACAAAGCCTCCTGTGCTTGCGGGTTGGGTGACCTTTCAGTGACCCCGGTCACCCGACCCGCAGGAACGCGATCTCCCCATGACGCCACATAGGCATCACAGGTCGGATTGGCACCGACTTTCATGACGCCTATGTGGTCGGGAAGGGGTTAACAGTAAAGAAAGATCCAAAGTTACCATTAATATTTTTATAGTATCTTGAAGCTGCCTTACACACATGGTGTAACAATGACAGGTCATGTATGACTCTTTGAATAGGAGGATGTTCAGTTGTCCAGTGATCCACATTCACAGAGGATCCTCATATATCAAAGTTGCAATGCCAGGCTTGTTGGTGATAGCAACAAATCAGAGCTTAGTTTTTACGTCTTACATTGCTTTACAATGATGAAAACTTTGCTATAATTGGTTGTTAAGAGCAACAAGAACAGTTTTTCTTTCCAGTTTTGAAAAATTAAGCAAAACTGCAGCAACAAAGTGGTATGCAAAATTTTAATTAAATAGCCTGAAACTAGGGGCTCATTCAGACGTCCGATTTTCTCATATGTTATACATGATAGTCTTCAAGGCCTTTCATATGTCTGTGATTTTTCATATCTTCTGAAAATTGTGGAGACATGTGCGATTTTGCTCTGAGTGTTGGAAGAAAACCGGCAATGCAAGTCAACGGGTACGTGAAAAAATCGGACCAAACTCAGATGCCATCGGAGAGGGATCCAATTTTCATGGACTGTGATGTAGGAGAAATATTTGTTTTCTTTTTTTTCTCTCCACGTACAAGAAAAATGGATGAAACTCTAACCACAATCTGATCAAAATAATTGGTTTGCTTTTCTTGTACATGATATAGAAGGGTTAATGTTTTTCCGTCTTGCTTTAGATTTTGTTTTTATATTAGTGTCATAGCCTTACAGTCTCATATTCAAGGATTTTATACTTCTTATCTCATATGCAATGTTTTCAAAAGTCTGGAAAAACATGTTTTGGGTACATGGTAAATAATGTCATCATGACCTGGGTAACAGGAGGGGCTACATGAGTTACATTGCTGTAAATGGTATAAAATACTGCATTCTTGTGTGAATAAACAGAAAAGTGACTTGCTCACAACCAATATGCATCCTTTTCTCCGAGTGCTCGTTATTTGAGGGCCTAATCTCTTAATTCGGCCTCACTGGTGATCCGGCATAACTGACTTTGAGTCAGAACAAAAACAGCTACAACATATGTGAGAAAAATGGACGTCAGAATGAGGCCTGAGGGTACTGATATATTCATTCATAATAGAATTTGACAATTCGGGCACTATTGACAATGTGGGTCAATGTTGTAACAGTCCATGGTGGATACTTGGATAAGTAATATAGCATTAACCCTTATCAACTGGGCGATTTGTTTTTCCTCAACTTTTTTCTGCGAGTCATACCTTTTTTATTTTTCCATCAACATAATATGAAGGCTTGTTTTTTGTGAGTTGAGATGCAGTTTTGAATAACATCATAATAGAGTTTACCATGTTTTTATGACATTCATTGTGCAGTGAAAATGACCTGGCAATATGATTTATCAGGTCAGCACAATTATGTTGACACAAAATATGTGTAAGTTTTTTTTTATTATTTAAGAGATTTAAAAAATTTGGAAATTTCTGTTGCTGTTTTCTGTTACTTGAAACTTTTTTAATTTTCTCTCAATGGAGCTATGTGAGGATTTTTGTTCTGCAAGGTAAGCTGATATTTTTATTGATATCGTTATGGAGTAAATATGACATTTTGATCAATCTTTATTTAGTGGCTAAAAAAGTGCATTTCTGACATTTCAATTTTTTTCTCATGGTGCTTACAATATGGGTTAATTTATTCCATATTTTTCTAGGTCAGACTTTTATGGATGTGGCAATGTTACATATGTTTATTTTATTACTTATTTATTATTATTATTATTTTATTCTGTAATACTAAAGGGGAAAGGGTTGTGATTTGAATTGTTTTTTTTTTTCATATTTAATTTTTCTTAGTTTTTTAATCCTACATCTGTGACCGATCTCTTGCTCTATATACTGTAACACAATTGTATTGCAGTATGTATATAAAATTAAATTCTTCTATGAAGCCTAGCAATATGCTGTGCTTCAGAGGAAAAAAAACATGCTAGCCATGAGGGGCTTCCAACAGGCTCCTGTCAGTGAATAACAGTGACATTTGAAGGGTTAACAGTAGCAACTGGAGCGCTCTACTGCAGTTGTAGGAAAGAGGTCAGCAGTGTATCACATATGGCATCTGCCAAGCATGAAGCAGGCTCAGCTTCTGAGCACTCTCCATGCAAGGGGACCAAACGACATACCTGGGTGACATATGTCGGAAGGGGTTAAAGAAAGTAAAACTGAACTAATATTTGAGAATGTATAGTGATGTATGTTATATGGTCAACAGTTTTGGGCAACTTCAGCGCACACCTATAAGGGTACGTGTCCACGTACCGGTTTCTGTGCACTTTGAACGGAGTGGAAACCCCGATCCTCCCAAAGCCCTGCCCCTTCTGTACGCGTGGTGAACACATCTGGAGTTGTCGCACTATATACATAGGACTCTGTTATTTACCTTGTGGCAAGGTAAATAGACATGCTGTGGTCTAAAAAGATGCGCCGCATGTCCAGTTTAGCGGGTGTGTCACCCACATAATCGGACTCATAGTGGAGACGGGATTTCTTAAAATCCCCTCCACTATGCTGGAACATCTGGCTGCTGCTAATTAAACTCTGCGGAAGGACGTAGCGTTCAATCCACAGCTAATACTGATGGTTTCCGCAACGTGGAAACATACCCTAAAAGTTTTTATGCCATCTCATTGTAAATTCATAGGCAATGATGTGGAATTAACCCCTCTCTGCAGATATAACAGTTTCCACTCTTCTGCGAAGGCTTTCTATAAGATTTTGGATTGTGTCTGGGGGAGGTTTTACATTTGTGCTGACAGGCACTAAAGTTGAACGAGAGGGTACAATTATGCTAAGACAGAAAAGCGCAATTCCAAATATAGCCTTACAAAATTAGAAGCATACAGTTGTCCAAAATGTATTGGTATGCTGAAGCATTAAGACTTCCCTTCATTGCAAATAACTGTTCTTGGTTACGTCTGAAAAACACTCCCATAGCATTATCCCTCCTCCTTCGAACTTTACATTTGGCACACTGCAGTCAGGCATGCATTCTTCAGACATTCTCCAAACCCAAACTCGTCCATAAGTTTGCAAGATAGAGAAGAGTGATTCATCACTCCAGAACATGTGTTCCATTTTCAACTTTTCAGAGTCCAGTGGTGGCATGCTTCGCATCACTCCATCCAATGTTTGGCATTGTGATTTGTGATGTAAGGCTTGCATGAAGGTACTCAGCCATGGAAATGCATGCCAAGAAGCTCAAGGTGAACAGTTTTTGTGGTGATGTTACAGAAAGAGGAGATTTGAAGCTCTCACTTATTGAGTCAGTAAAGTGAAGACAGTTTTTATCTATTATGTGCTTCAACACTTGGCAGCCCTGATAAGTAACTTCATGGCTGAGCTATTGTGGTTACACATTTCAATAATAACACTTAGGCCAGTGTCACGCTTGCGTGTGTGATGCGAGAAACTCGAGTCTCTCGCATCAACACCCGGCACTTGGACCGGAGTGTGCGGCTGCATAGAAATACATGGAGTCGCACGCTCGGGTCCGAGTTCCGGCGGCAGTGCCGAGTGTTGATGCGAGAGACTCGTGCGAGTTTCTCGCATCACACACGCAAGTGTGACACCGGCCTTATAGTATTCATGAAATCTTTAGGATGGTAGAACTGACTTGCTGTAAAGGTAACATCCTACTACAGGACCAATGTTTATAAAGACAGACTGTATGGCTGTGGCAGTGGAACTGAATGAAAAACCTAAATTCAGTCAGTCATGTTCCAATACATTTTGCACATATTTCAAAAAACTTTTATTATTACTAAGATAACATAATAAATAAATTTTTTATAGTCAATTCCATAATGTTACTTGCATGTTACCGACGCAAAATTTCTGAATTACCTACGGACTTCCAAATTGTCCTAGAGTTCATGAGACAACTAAAACTATAAGAGAATAAGCTGAAGCTCTGAGATAAAATTACTTCCATAACTTATTTCACGGTAATACCTGAAAACAGTTTCTATTTCAAGATAAAAAATATAAAAATCACCGAAACAGAACAAAAAAACAATAAATATAATCTACTCCATTGTAACTCCAACACATAAAAATTGTCAGGCTATTTAGACTCTAAAGTCATCTGCTCAGTAGGTAGATACATCAATCAGAGGTTTATAAGAAACAAGCAAGCAAACAAAGAAACATATTGGAATTCACTTATTAAGAACACAAGTGTAATCCCATGGGAAATAAATATCGCCTGTATAATCTTGTTAGTGGCAATGGCTAGTACACTTTTATTGGGATTGTTACAATGTCACCAGTTTTAATATAAATTGTTAAATCATCTAAGGCAATAGTAACTGCAAGAGAGAAAGTTCATGGTAATCTGCGGAATGTCTGCATGTTCTTAAATGTACAATACGACATTTGATGTAATGGTAATTAACCACACAAAGATTCAGAATAAGGAGTATTGTAATGTGCTTATGAAAAAAAGAAACATCACAAAGCCTGGAAGGTAAATTGTTTTAATTTTCTCTATGAGCGAAAATTAGAACAAATGAAAATTACATTCTATTTTTCAAATGCTTATTAGCAATTTTTATTATTCAAAGAATTTAAAGAGTACTTCTCCCCTCCCTGTGACTGACATTTTTATTAAAAAGAATCACCAGCTAGCCCAAGGCTAGACCTCGAAAAATAAATACGGTAATTAAAAAAAAAGTATTAAACTAATATAACTGTCTGTTTATAGTCTGTAAAGGACCGGACACACCAGCAAAAATCGGGTATGAACTTCTGCTGATAACAGTTGTGGGATGCTGTTACACATTTTGGGACGCCAAAACCCTTCAATGCATCCTTTAGTCTCGAAATGCAAAAGTGCATTTTTGATTA